>OX463860.1:7396599-7922161 GCA_949825065.1 Odontocerum albicorne | reverse complement strand
AAGCAATTTTCGTACACATTTAGAATGTTTTTGACGTTTTATATTACAATTAACGTAAATGCATTTCCACTACACTTTTGTTATTATTATTCATTATGATTCTAGTACTTTTGTGCGACAAATCGTTTTTTGTTAGTCAAACATAAAATTCATTCAATATTTACGAAAAATATCGAAATTTCGCAAAATTCGAGGTTTGGGACGAAAAACGGATACACGTAGAACAAATAGTATTGTTGTCGTGATTTTATACATATATTTGTACACTTGGTCGCCGATGGTAAATTTTTTGCGTGAAAAGTGTGAAATTTCAGTACATTCCTGAGCAATGTTCGAACACATATCGAAGGTTTTGGACGTTTCATATTACAATTAACGTCAATGCATTTCCACTACACTTTTGTTATTATTATTCATTATGATTCTAGTACTTTTGTGCGAAAAATCGTTTTTTGTTAGTCGAACATAAAATTCATTTAATATTGACACAATATATCGAAATTTCGCAAAATTAGAGGTTTGGGACGAAAAACACGGAAACACGTAGAACAAATAGTATTTCTGTCGTGCCTTTATACATATATTTATATAGTTGGTCACCGATGGTAATTTTTTTGGGTGAAAATTGTGAAATTTCAGTACATTACTAAGCAATGTGGGAACACATATCGAAGGTTTTGGACGTTTCATATTACAATTAACGTCAATGCATTTCCACTACACTTTTGTCATAAATAATTATGATTCTAGCATTTTTGTGCGAAAAATCGTTCTTTGTTAGTCAAACGTCAAAAAATTCGTTTAATATTGACACAAAATATCGAAATTTCGCTAAATTAGAGGTTTGGTACGATAAACACGGAAACACGTAGAACAAATAGTATTTCTGTCGTGATTTTATACATATATTTGTATACTTGGTCGCCGATGGTCATTTTTTTGTGTAAAAAGTGTGAAAGTTTAGTATATTTCTAAGCAATTTTCGTACACATTTAGAATGTTTTGAAGTTTTATATTACAATTTACGTCAATGAATTTGTTACATCATTTTTGTCATAATTCATTATGATTCTAGGTTTTTTGTGCGAATAATTGGTTTTCTGTTAGTCAAAATTCATAAAATTCAATTAATATTGACGCAAAATATCGAAATTTCGCAAAAATTAGAGGTTTGGGACGATAAACACGGAAACATGTAGAACAAATAGTATTTCTGTCGCGATTTTACACATATATTCGTTAACTTCGTAGTCGATGGTAATTTTTTTGGGTGAAAAGTGTAAATATTCAGTACGTTACCAAGAAATATTTATACATATATAGAAGGATTTGACGTTTTATATCACAATGACAGTCAATGCATTTCTACTACACTTTTGGAATAATTTTCTATGATTCTAGCATATTTGTGCGAAAAATTTGTTTCCTGTTAGTCAAAAATCATAAAATTCATTTAATAATGACGCAAAGTATAGAAATTTCGCAAAATTAGAGGTTTGGGACGAAAAACACGGAAACACGTAAGACAAATAGTATTTCTGTCGTGCCTTTATACATATATTTGTATAGTTGGTCGCCGATGGTAATTTTTTTGGGTGAAAAGTGTGAAATTTCAGTACATTACTAAGCAATGTGGGAACACATATCGAAGGTTTTGGATTTTTCATATAACAATTAACGTCAATGCATTTCCACTACACTTTTGTCATAAATAATTATGATTCTAGCATTTTTGTGCAAAAAATCGTTCTTTGTTAGTCAAACGTCAAAAAATTCGTTTAATATTGACGCAAAATATCGAAATTTCGCTAAATTAGAGGTTTGGTACGATAAACACGGAAACACGTAGAACAAATAGTATTTCTGTCGTGATTTTATACATTTATTTGTATACTTGGTCGCCGATGGTCATTTTTTTGTGTAAAAAGAGTGAAAATTTAGTATATTACTAAGCAATTTTCGTACACATTTAGAATGTTTTGACGTTTTATATTACAATTAACGTAAATGCATTTCCACTACACTTTTGTTATTATTATTCATTATGATTCTAGTACTTTTGTGCGACAAATCGTTTTTTGTTAGTCAAACATAAAATTCATTCAATATTTACGAAAAATATCGAAATTTCGCAAAATTCGAGGTTTGGGACGAAAAACACGGAAACACGTAGAACAAATAGTATTGTTGTCATGATTTTATACATATATTTGTATTCCTGGTCGCCGATGGTAATTTTTTTGGGTGAAAAGTGTGAAATTTCAGTACATTCCTAAGCAATGTTCGAACACATATCGAAGGTTTTGGACGTTTCATATTACAATTAACGTCAATGCATTTCCACTACACTTTTGTCATAAATAATTATGATTCTAGCATTTTTGTGCGAAAAATCGTTCTTTGTTAGTCAAACGTCAAAAAATTCGTTTAATATTGTCGCAACATATCGAAATTTCGCTAAATTAGAGGTTTGGTACGATCAACACGGAAACATGTAGAACAAATAGTATTTCTGTCGTGATTTTATACATATATTTGTGTACTTGGTCGCCGATGGTCATTTTTTTTTATGTAAAAACTGTGAAAGTTTAGTATATTACTAAGTAATTTTCGTACACATTTAAAATGTTTTGACGTTTTATATTACAATTAACGGAAATGCATTTCCACTACCCTTTTGTTATTATGATTCATTATGATTCTAGTACTTTTGTGCGAAAAATAGTTTTTTGTTAGTCAAACATAAAATTCATTCAATATTTACAAAAAATATCGAAATTTCGCAAAATTAAAGGTTTGGGACGAAAAACACGGAAACACGTAAAACAAATAGTATTGTTGTCGTGATTTTATACATATATTTGTATACTTGGTCGCCGATGGTAAATTTTTTGCGTGAAAAGTGTGAAATTTATGTACATTACTAAGCAATGTTCGAACACATATCGAAGGTTTTGGCCGTTTCATATTACAATTAACGTCAATGCATTTCCACTACACTTTTGTCATAAATAATTAGGATTCTAGCATTTTTGTGCGAAAAATCGTTCTTTGTTAGTCAAACGTTAAAAAATTCGTTTAATATTGACGCAAAATATCGAAATTTCGCTAAATTAGAGGTTTGGGACGAAAAACACGGAAACACGTAGTTTTTCTAGCCGGTAGCCGATGGTCATTTTTTGGGTGAAAAGTGTATAGTTTCAGTACGTTACTAAGAAATATTTATACACATATAGAAGGTTTTGACGTTTTATATCACAATGACAGTCAATGCATTTCCACTACACTTTTGTCATCATAATTCATAATGATTCTAGCATTTTTGTGGGAAAAATAGGTTTTCTGTTAGTCAAAAATCATAAAATTCATTTAATAATGACGCAAAGTATAGAAATTTCCCAAAATTAGAGGTTTGGAACGATAAACACTGAAACACGTAAAATAAATAGTATTTCTGTCGTGATTTTACACATATATTCGTTAATTTGGTAGTCGATGGTCATTTTTTTTTGGTGATAAGTGTGAAATTTAAGTACATAACTAAGCAAGTTTCGAACACATATAGAAGGTTTTGACGTTTTATATTACAATTTACGTCAACGAATTTGTTACATCACTTTTGTCATAATTCATTATGATTCTAGCTTTTTTGTGCGAATAATTGGTTTTCTGTTAGTCAAAATTCATAAAATTCATTTAATATTGACGCAAAATATCGAAATTTCGCAAAAATTAGAGGTTTGGGACGATAAACACGGAAACATGTAGAACAAATAGTATTTCTGTCGCGATTTTACACATATATTCGTTAACTTAGTAGTCGATAGTCATTTTTTTGGGTGAAAAGTGTGAAATTTCAGTACATTACTAAGCAATGTTCGAACACATATCGAAGGTTTTGGATGTTTCATATTACAATTAACGTCAATGTATTTCCACTACACTTTTGTTATTATTATTCATTATGATTCTAGTAATTTTGTGCGAAAAATCGTTTTATGTTAGTCAAACATAAAATTCATTTAATATTGACACAAAATATCGAAATTTCGCAAAATTAGAGGTTTGGGACGAAAAACACGGAAACACGTAAGACAAATAGTATTTCTGTCGTGCCTTTATACATATATTTGTATAGTTGGTCGCCGATGGTAATTTTTTTGGGTGAAAAGTGTGAAATTTCAGTACATTACTAAGCAATGTGGGAACACATATCGAAGGTTTTGGACGTTTCATATTACAATTAACGTCAATGCATTTCCACTACACTTTTGTCATAAATAATTATGATTCTAGCATTTTTGTGCGAAAAATCGTTCTTTGTTAGTCAAACGTCAAAAAATTCGTTTAATATTGACACAAAATATCGAAATTTCGCTAAATTAGAGGTTTGGTACGATAAACACGGAAACACGTAGAACAAATAGTATTGCTGTCGTGATTTTATACATATATTTGTATACTTGGTCGCCGATGGTCATTTTTTTGTGTAAAAAGTGTGAAAGTTTAGTATATTTCTAAGCAATTTTCGTACACATTTAGAATGTTTTGACGTTTTATATTACAATTTACGTCAATGAATTTGTTACATCATTTTTGTCATAATTCATTATGATTCTAGGTTTTTTGTGCGAATAATTGGTTTTCTGTTAGTCAAAATTCATAAAATTCAATTAATATTGACGCAAAATATCGAAATTTCGCAAAAATTAGAGGTTTGGGACGATAAACACGGAAACATGTAGAACAAATAGTATTTCTGTCGCGATTTTACACATATATTCGTTAACTTCGTAGTCGATGGTAATTTTTTTGGGTGAAAAGTGTAAATATTCAGTACGTTACCAAGAAATATTTATACATATATAGAAGGATTTGACGTTTTATATCACAATGACAGTCAATGCATTTCTACTACACTTTTGGAATAATTTTCTATGATTCTAGCATATTTGTGCGAAAAATTTGTTTCCTGTTAGTCAAAAATCATAAAATTCATTTAATAATGACGCAAAGTATAGAAATTTTGCAAAATTAGAGGTTTGGGACGAAAAACACGGAAACACGTAAGACAAATAGTATTTCTGTCGTGCCTTTATACATATATTTGTATAGTTGGTCGCCGATGGTAATTTTTTTGGGTGAAAAGTGTGAAATTTCAGTACATTTCTAAGCAATGTGGGAACACATATCGAAGGTTTTGGATTTTTCATATAACAATTAACGTCAATGCATTTCCACTACACTTTTGTCATAAATAATTATGATTCTAGCATTTTTGTGCAAAAAATCGTTCTTTGTTAGTCAAACGTCAAAAAATTCGTTTAATATTGACGCAAAATATCGAAATTTCGCTAAATTAGAGGTTTGGTACGATAAACACGGAAACACGTAGAACAAATAGTATTTCTGTCGTGATTTTATACATTTATTTGTATACTTGGTCGCCGATGGTCATTTTTTTGTGTAAAAAGAGTGAAAATTTAGTATATTACTAAGCAATTTTCGTACACATTTAGAATGTTTTGACGTTTTATATTACAATTAACGTAAATGCATTTCCACTACACTTTTGTTATTATTATTCATTATGATTCTAGTACTTTTGTGCGACAAATCGTTTTTTGTTAGTCAAACATAAAATTCATTCAATATTTACGAAAAATATCGAAATTTCGCAAAATTCGAGGTTTGGGACGAAAAACACGGATACACGTAGAACAAATAGTATTGTTGTCGTGATTTTATACATATATTTGTACACTTGGTCGCCGATGGTAAATTTTTTGCGTGAAAAGTGTGAAATTTCAGTACATTCCTGAGCAATGTTCGAACACATATCGAAGGTTTTGGATGTTTCATATTACAATTAACTTCAATGTATTTCCACTACACTTTTGTTATTATTATTCATTATGATTCTAGTAATTTTGTGCGAAAAATCGTTTTATGTTAGTCAAACATAAAATTCATTTAATATTGACACAAAATATCGAAATTTCGCAAAATTAGAGGTTTGGGACGAAAAACACGGAAACACGTAAGACAAATAGTATTTCTGTCGTGCCTTTATACATATATTTGTATAGTTGGTCGCCGATGGTAATTTTTTTGGGTGAAAAGTGTGAAATTTCAGTACATTACTAAGCAATGTGGGAACACATGTCGAAGGTTTTGGATTTTTCATATAACAATTAACGTCAATGCATTTCCACTACACTTTTGTCATAAATAATTATGATTCTAGCATTTTTGTGCAAAAAATCGTTCTTTGTTAGTCAAACGTCAAAAAATTCGTTTAATATTGACGCAAAATATCGAAATTTCGCTAAATTGGAGGTTTGGTACGATAAACACGGAAACACGTAGAACAAATAGTATTTCTGTCGTGATTTTATACATTTATTTGTATACTTGGTCGCCGATGGTCATTTTTTTGTGTAAAAAGAGTGAAAATTTAGTATATTACTAAGCAATTTTCGTACACATTTAGAATGTTTTGACGTTTTATATTACAATTAACGTAAATGCATTTCCACTACACTTTTGTTATTATTATTCATTATGATTCTAGTACTTTTGTGCGACAAATCGTTTTTTGTTAGTCAAACATAAAATTCATTCAATATTTACGAAAAATATCGAAATTTCGCAAAATTCGAGGTTTGGGACGAAAAACACGGATACACGTAGAACAAATAGTATTGTTGTCGTGATTTTATACATATATTTGTACACTTGGTCACCGATGGTAAATTTTTTGCGTGAAAAGTGTGAAATTTCAGTACATTCCTGAGCAATGTTCGAACACATATCGAAGGTTTTGGACGTTTCATATTACAATTAACGTCAATGCATTTCCACTACACTTTTTTCATAAATAATTATGATTCTAGCATTTTTGTGCGAAAAATCGTTCTTTGTTAGTCAAACTGCAAAAAATTCGTTTAATATTGACGCAAAATATCGAAATTTCGCTAAATTAGAGGTTTGGGACGAAAAACACGGAAACACGTAGTTTTTCTAGCCAGTAGCCGATGGTCATTTTTTGGGTGAAAAGTGTGTAATTTCCGTACGTTACTAAGAAATATTTATTCACATATAGATGGTTTTGACGTTTTATATCACAATGACAGTCAATGCATTTCTACGACACTATTGTCATAACTTATTATGATTTTAGCATTTTTGTGCGAAAAGATGGTTTTCTGTTAGTCAAACATCATAAACTTCATACAATATTGGCGCAAAATATCGTATTTCGTCAAATTAGAGTTTTGGGACGATAAACACGGAAACACATAGAACAAAAAGTATTTCTGTCGTGATTTTACACATATATATTCGTTAACTTGGTAGTCGATGATAATTTTTTTGGGTGAAAAGTGTGAAATTTCAGTACGTTACCAAGAAATATTCATACACATATAGAAGGATTTGACGTTTTATATCACAATGACAGTCAATGCATTTCTACTACACTTTTGTCATAATTCTCTATGATTCTAGCATATTTGTGCGAAAAATTTGTTTTCTGTTAGTCAAAATTCATAAAATTCATTTAATATTCACGCAAAATATCGAAATTTCGCTAAATTAGAGGTTTGGTACGATAAACACGGAAACACGTAGAACAAATAGTATTTCTGTCGTGATTTTATACATATATTTGTATACTTGGTCGCCGATGGTCATTTTTTTGTGTAAAAAGTGTGAAAGTTTAGTATATTACTAAGCAATTTTCGTACACATTTAGAATGTTTTGACGTTTTTTATATTACAATTAACGTAAATGCATTTCCAGTACACTAATTATTCATTATGATTCTAGTACTTTTGTGCGACAAATCGTTTTTTGTTAGTCAAACATAAAATTCATTCAATATTTACGAAAAATATCGAAATTTCGCAAAATTAGAGGTTTGGGACGAAAAACACGGAAACACGTAGAACAAATAGTATTGTTGTCGTGATTTTATACATATATTTGTACACTTGGTCGCCGATGGTAAATTTTTTGCGTGAAAAGTGTGAAATTTATGTACATTACTTAGCAATGTTCGAACACATATCGAAGGTTTTGGACGTTTCATATTACAATTCACGTCAATGCATTTCCACTAAACTTTGGTCATAAATAATTATGATTCTAGCATTTTTGTGCGAAAAATCGTTCTTTGTTAGTCAAACGTTAAAAAATTCGTTTAATATTGACGCAAAATATCGAAATTTCGCTAAATTAAAGGTTTGGGACGAAAAACACGGAAACACGTAGTTTTTCTAGCCGGTAGGCGATGTTCATTTTTTGGGTGAAAAGTGTGTAATTTCAGTACGTTACTAAGAAATATTTATACACATATAGAAGGTTTTGACGTTTTTTATCACAATGATAGTCAATGCATTTCCACTACACTTTTGTCATTATAATTCATAATGATTCTAGCATTTTTGTGGGAAAAATAGGTTTTCTGCTAGTCAAAAATCATAAAATTCATTTAATAATGACGCAAAGTATAGAAATTTCGCAAAATTAGAGGTTTGGGACGATAAACACGTATAATAAATAGTATTTCTGTCGTGATTTTACACATATATTCGTTAATTTGTTAGTCGATGGTCATTTTTTTTTGGTGAAAAGTGTGAAATTTAAGTACATAACTAAGCAAGTTTCGAACACATATGGTTTTGACGTTTTATATTACAATTAACGTCAATAAATTTGTTACATCACTTTTGTCATAATTCATTATGATTCTAGCTTTTTTGTGCGAATAATTGGTTTTCCGTTAGTCAAAATTCATAAAATTCATTTAATATTGACGCAAAATATCGAAATTTTGCAAAAATTAGAGGTTTGGGACGATAAACACGGAAACATGTAGAACAAATAGTATTTCTGTCGCGATTTTACACATATATTCGTTAACTTCGTAGTCGATGGTCATTTTTTTGGGTGAAAAGTGTGAAATTTCAGTACATTACTAAGCAATGTTCGAACACATATCGCCTTCGATGTCCTTCTTCCTTCAACGTCCAAAACCTTTTTTGGACGTTGCATATATTATCATTAACGTTAATGCATTTCCACACTTTTGTCATTATTCATTATGATTCTAGCACTTTTGTGCGAAAAATCGTTTTTTGACAAACATCCTAAAATTGTAATGATAGCCTCTGACGAGTCCTTTCAATCCATTCCGGGACTCCGCGGCTCAAAAGACAGTTGCTAAAGGTAGTTCAGTTGCGTATCTGACTTGCTCAGTCCAATACATTGGGATTCTTACCGTGTGCTTCATCTTTCCATGCCTCCAGTAACCACAAACCTGATCATCCTTAAATACGAGCAACTTGCTCAAAGAATTAAAAAAAATTATAATAAATAATAAAAACAGATTTATTGATAGCAACATAGTATGTACATAATACAGATTTATTGATAGCAACATAGTATGTAACATTTAGACACATTTCAAGAACACATTAAAAATATAATACATTATAAAACAGAAGCTATCAAAAGGTCTGGGCTCATCTAATAATATCCTCTCAGCTATAATTACACCCCACCAATATAGGGCGAGCCTAGCCACGGGGACACCAGACGTTTTTCAGTCCACACCCTTGAACACGTAGAACAAGAAGATTAAAAACACAGAAAATAAATAGATGACAAAAAAAATACATTCAAGAGAGAAGACATTAAAAGGTCCGGGCTCATCGCACAAACATTCTCCCGGCCGAGATACACCCCACCAATGTAGGGCGAGCTCGACCACAAGGGCATCGAGTGGCTTCCATCCTACACCCCCGCATATCTAGATTAAAGAATATATAAAAAAACAAAAATGTATGGCAGAAAACAAAATAAAAAGTAAACCCACATATACCACCTCAGGTTAGCTGTCAACAAGAACGAAAAAAAACAAAAACCTCAAAGGAGTCCAAATTTTATAAAATGACAAATGGGAAACCACATAGTTGAGACAACATTGAAATAGTTAGGCAGTAATACATTGAAATAGTTAAGCAGTTTTATAAGAATTATTAGAGTATAATACCTCAAATAAAGATAGTACAATACTTAAAAACGGCACGTTAATAATAAGTGCTCAGTAGAGTTGCCAAAGATATTTTCAGGTAGTCAGATGCGTTCATATAGAACGAATCTGCATACTTAGTTTTTTTGTTAGAGATATCTATAGTGCAGGGACGGGGGTGGACTCCGCTTCGTTCGTAATTTCGGAACATATGATGTTTTTTTTATTTATTTTTTATTTATTTGATTAATCTATGATTTTTTTTGTTAAAGACTATATACCAAGACACAAATTTATTATTTAAGAACTAAATGGTTTCTCTGATTTCTATATTACAATTATAAGTGATCATATCTATGCCCTAGGTGGTAAGACGCTTGCCTCCTAGCTCAGAGGTTACGGGTTTGATTCCCGTAGGAATCCACGATAAAAACTAGAAAAAAAAACATATTTCAATCTAGTTTTTACTTGAGGCTTTTCGAACATCTTTCTGATAGGTTTGGGAATATTTCCACATACCACATAAGCCTGCCAGGTTGTACTGTATACAACGAAAGTGTAATACAGTTCAATACAATAAGCTAATATAATTTTGATTTCCCACTAGTAATTTTCATTTTTAATAATCTTAATATTTTATTAACACCTACATACTAATTTATAACTAGATAACAATTCTAACATCTAATTATTTCAACACTTATTATTTAAATTTGACCTGTGAGTATGAAAAATAAGTTGTGAAAAAAAAAATTGGGATTTACGAGTATTTTGAGCTAAAAAGGCCAACAAAAAGGGTCGAAGGAGATAGTCGAGGAAAAAACACTTATTTGTTATGTATAAAAAATAAGCTGTAAGACTTTACCGAACATTATAAAATAAACGGTTTTTTGTATATTTTTTTCCAGTGCACACTGAAGAACCGAACCGTTTTAACGAGTAAATATTTAAGTACGGAAAAAGCATCATGAATCCACAATGTGTGATTACTCGTTGAGCCGAGTGCATTGGTCCATGTACATATACATATATATAGACAGAGGCGCATCTTAAATAAAGAGGGGTTTTTGAATAAACACATTGCCCCAGGCACATAGGGGTTATAGATAACACGAGAAGGGCTTGGTGGAAATATATTACAAATAGAGTTCTTCATCATATGAATATCTGATAAAAGATACAAAGTAATCGTTTTTCTACGTGTTAAACGGTATTTACAAAATTCATATTTGAGGTAATATTTTTTTATTTAAAAATTGTAATTTATTTTTTATCAAACACTGTTTATTCCACTTTTTTGTGACGGTATAACCCTACCGGTTTCAAGGATTTCACCTCAATTCAAGGGAGCACAAACAAGTCTTGTTTGTGCTCCCCTGAAGAATGAACGTTAATGCCTTTGCTATAAACAACATATTTAAAAATTAATTTTCATATCTCTTAACAGCTTGTTGAAATATTCATATTTTAAAGTCTTCGGTAATTTACATGATCTTCAATTTTTTACATTTCAGGTTCTAACGAAACAACACTTCTTCTATTGGTTTTATAGTTCACATATTACTCTAAGAGTAGAGGTATCAAAGTTTTAGTTTAACATTACCTGGCCATAACCGTATCGGTTTCAAGACTGAATTATATTCGAAATGGTATCGACATATACGCTTCTAACAATAAACATTCGGATTGGTGACTGTGGGTGGAGAGAGGGAGGAGGCAACCTTATCGAGCAGCGGCGATATTCGTGGAATATATTGTATGCTTGCCAAATGTTCACCCCGATGCACTGACTTAGAAATTCTAGGGCCTCTAATCTGTCCAATTTATTTCCGTTACTACTGATATGTAAAAATTTGGCATAATCGATAGAAGAATGATGGTTTTCACGGTGACAATGATAAGCCAATTCAAAATAAATTAGAGGATTTGTTAGGTCCAATAAAATTTTCCGTCCTGTTCTGTTTCTAGTGTAAGTAAATTTTATAAAACTCCCCACAGAATTTAAATATTTTACAAATTGGTGTAATTGCCTATCGATACCCGTCCAAACACAATAAATGTCATCTGCATACCTAAACTAGCACAAAACATTTTGTAATAAACTAAAACCTGCTCTTTAAAATACATTTTTCAAAATAGTTCATAAATGACAGTGGAGTGGAGACAAAGGTGAGCCAATAGCTAAACCATTTGTTTGTTTATATACCATATTGTATTGTTGAAATAAAAGTAATTTTGTTTAACGCATAATTCCATTAATAAAATTAATTCCCCCATATATTCCAAGAATCTCGCCGCTGCTCGCTGAGGTGGTCTCCTCCCTCCCTCCACCCACATTCTCCAATCCGAATGTTTACTGTTAGAAGCGTGTACCAGTTCGAACAGAATTCAATCTTTTTTGTGCTCTCCTGATGATGAGGTGAAATCGGTAAGGTTATACTGTTAGAAAAAGTTAAATAAATAGTGTTTGATGAAACAAGTTACAAAAATAAAATATTGTTTTGAAATCAAAGATTTCAAAGATATATTCAGAAACGTTGGATTCGATAAATGCATCTGTTCATAATGTTCTCCCGCAAAGTCAAGGAAAGAGTGCTATCGATATTTTTATTCATCGGTGGTTGCCTGGTTGAGCAGGACGTGGACAAAGGCCTCGGTTTTTACCTTGACCAGCGACTGACGTAGAAACCCCATCTGAATACCATCAGACAGAAGGGTCAAAAGGGCATCGGGGCTATCAGTTCGATATTCCACCGACGCAACTTGCTTTCACACAAAAATAAGCTCGTCCTCTATAAAACCCTCATTCATTCCATTTGATCTATGCTGCTCTTGTTTGTGGTAAAGTAAGCAGCACGGATTACCTGAAGCTTCTACGAGTGCAGAACAATGCATTTAAGATGTCTTTCAACACCCATCCCAGAACAAACCTCCACCGACTTCATACCGAACAGTGTGAAGAAACCCTCCAACACCACATTCACCCTTGGACCGCGGAGTTCTATGAAAGTCAACAGAACCACATAAATCATCAAATCGCTGCCCTGGGAGCTTAAGAGAGTAGGTCTGACCTTCCTTTCCTTTATAAGCAAAGCATGGCCTGTTGCCTGTATTAACAGGGAGGACCAAGGTATGAGTTAATGTAATGGAATGCCAGTAGCCGGCAAGAGTGAACATGTATATTCTAAATAATTAATATTAAAATAATAAATTTTAAGATTTGTTATCTAGTTACAAGTAGTGTGTAGGTGTTAACTATTTCTAAAATATTAAATATTAAGATTATTAAAAATGAAATATCATGTAGGAAATTAAGATTAAGTTCATAGTTATAACATATAAATTAGATAAGATCTTTAGATATAAATTTGACAAATGTTTTAGATATAAATTTGACAAATACTGCTCAGTACGAGAGGAACGGCAGTTTTGGACATTGGTTCACGCACTCGGTCGACCGGCCGGTGGTGCGATGCTACCATCTCTATAGATTACTTCATTAAATTAAAAAAAAACCTAATGATTTCTTCAAAAAACATGGATTGTCAGCACTGCAGCATTGTCAGCATACCATTTGCGTTTAGATTTTTCTATTGTATGGTGTGTAATCGTGGTAAGCCTGTATTGTATAAATAAAAACAAATAAATGCCATAGTGAAATCTTCAAACACTGCGTCACAACTCTGGCCAATTAAAAAATAAAGTTTAAAAATCATGTTATCTGCTCCGCCAGTGTATATATACTCCGTAAAGCTGCATTAAAAACGTTGTTAAATATGTTCGCTATGCCCAGCTTTGTGCAGTGAACTGAGCACAGGCCGGTCGCCTACATATAGAGCGTATTGATGCACCAGTCGCCGCTAATGGAGCCGACCGACTATTGCACTATTGTGCAGCGAGGGTCATAAGTTTAACTTTATGCATCGATAGTGTGCAATTATGAAATAAACATTTTCCATTTTGTTCCAAGTTGAAGGTATTAATTAAGTTCAAATAAATTTAATTAAATATATTGTTTGTGAGTTATTATTGTAATGCATTTATTTCGTATCATTTATTTTGAACTGAATTAATTAATTATTTTCCTTTTAGTGGACTGTACATTTTGATTTTAACCTTTCCTTCCCGGTGTTGGGTATCTTCTACACGTCGCTTCAAATAACCATCAATATCTCTATAAATATAATAAATACAAGGTTAAGATTTTAGGTATTCCTCCATAATATATTTACGCATTGATTTAAAAAATAATATTAATAATAATCAGAATTTATCAACTACATCGTAAGTATTTTCTGAATATCGGAAACAAATTCGCATTTAAACGCTGTGAGTGCCTCGATCTTGGGTCTTCAAGAGATGATAGGTGAAAAGTATGCGGGAAGCGCGACACTATATTCGCATCTCACTTTTGCATACGTCACTGAATAGCGAGGAGCGCAATTGTCTCAACCTCACAAGTGTAAGCCACGCCCGAGTTAGCCACCAACCCTGCCGCGCCGCAGTAGCTGTTGAGCTGGCAACGAGACTAGATCTACGCCCGTTCCGTGACTGTTGCCAGATGGTTTTTTTAATGTTTTCAGCAAATAAATCACAATTATTATAATTTTTAACTTCAATTATAATTAATTAAGGGGATTATCTATGAATGTTCTTATTTTTCCGATTTAAAATCGCAAATTTTTTATCGCGTACTCACTACCCAACACCGGAACACGCGTTTCATTTTTATCACCGTAAGGGAAGGGTTAACAGAAGTATCCCTACAGTTTTGTCATGCAAAATCTCACCACTTTCTACGTTGTTATAGGGGGCATAAGTCTCCATCGAGCAGGATAAACAATTTTTTCTTCTTATTTATTTATTTTACACACGACAAAACATATACGACATTTGCGAAAAAACAACAGGTTATTTAATTTGGAAACATAATTTTAATGGATTTGGGTTTGATTACTTTCATTTGTCGTGTCCCTGATAAACTAGGCTTTTGCCTATATCTCACTGAGGACATGTAGCATTAAAAAAAAATCGAAACTACTTTCCGATTTTTGATTACATAAAACCCCGTCGCACATTCTCATCAACCTGACAAACAATGCACATTTATACACGCTCTCACTTGTTCATGCCGGTAACTTTTAAACCTTAGTGGAAACAAAATTTTTCTGTTTTATGAAATAAAGGCGGAAAACGAACATACGAAGAATTAAGATCATACCATTATTCATCTATTATATTGTGAAGATCATGAATAAGCATTGTGCCTCCTATTAGAGTCTTCGACGACTCCTCTCGAAAGTCAGCTGTTAAGGGTAGTTCAGTGCCGTCTCTTACTTGGTACGTCAAACACATTGGACTGACCAAGTGATTCCTCTTCTTGCGCGTCGTCCTTCCATGTCTCAAGTAACCACAAACCTCTCCCAACTGTCTCCTTGGCCAAGAACAATGTGCCCAAAGAATTGAAGCACTCATCGAAGGCATATTTTCGATAATCTGTCGATGACTTCCAGTTTTTCAAAAATTGAGGCATTAGTTTGCTTTTTTGTCTGTGGAATTCGTAAAGTCCTTCTCCAGCATAGCATTTTAAATGCATATATTCTACGTCTCTCGCTTGCTCTAAGAGACCAATTCCCCGTGTCATACATGGATATAGTGAAAACGACAGACTTAATAGGCGCATTTTCGTCGTGATGGTGATATGTTAGTTATAATTCCTCCATATATTTCGTCGTGATGGTGATATGTTAGTTATATTCTTCCATATATTTCGTCGTGATGGTGATATGTTAGTTATATTCTTCCATATATTTCGTCGTGATGGTGATATGTTAGTTATATTCTTCCATATATTTTGTCGTGATGGTGATATGTTAGTTATATTCTTCCATATAT
The DNA here is from genome assembly GCA_949825065.1 of Odontocerum albicorne. Classification (NCBI taxonomy): domain Eukaryota; kingdom Metazoa; phylum Arthropoda; class Insecta; order Trichoptera; family Odontoceridae; genus Odontocerum; species Odontocerum albicorne. The sequence continues at coordinate 7,906,229 of OX463860.1, read as the reverse complement.
TTCGTCGTGATGGTGATATGTTAGTTATATTCTTCCATATATTTCGTCATGATGGTGATATGTTAGTTATATTCTTCCATATATTTCGTCGTGATGGTGATATGTTAGTTATATTCTTCCATATATTTCGTCGTGATGGTGATATGTTAGTTATATTCTTCCATATATTTCGTCGTGATGGTGATATGTTAGTTATATTCTTCCATATATTTCGTCGTGATGGTGATATGTTAGTTATATTCTTCCATATATTTCGTCGTGATGGTGATATGTTAGTTATATTCTTCCATATATTTCGTCGTGATGGTGATATGTTAGTTATATTCTTCCATATATTTCGTCGTGATGGTGATATGTTAGTTATATTCTTCCATATATTTCGTCGTGATGGTGATATGTTAGTTATATTCTTCCATATATTTCGTCGTGATGGTGATATGTTAGTTATATTCTTCCATATATTTCGTCGTGATGGTGATATGTTAGTTATATTCTTCCATATATTTCGTCGTGGTGGTGATATGTTAGTTATATTCTTCCATATATTTTCGTCGTGATGGTGATATGTTAGTTATATTCTTCCATATATTTTCGTCGTGATGGTGATATGTTAGTTATATTCTTTCATATATTTCGTCGTGATGGTGATATGTTAGTTATATTCTTCCATATATTTCGTCGTGGTGGTGATATGTTAGTTATATTCTTTCATATATTTCGTCGTGATGGTGATATGTTAGTTATATTCTTCCATATATTTCGTCGTGGTGGTGATATGTTAGTTATATTCTTCCATATATTTCGTCGTGGTGGTGATATGTTAGTTATATTCTTCCATATATTTCGTCGTGGTGGTGATATGTTAGTTATATTCTTCAATGTATTTCGTCGTAATGGTGATATGTTAGTTATATTCTTCCATATATTTCGTCGTGATGGTGATATGTTAGTTATATTCTTCCATATATTTCGTCGTGATGGTGATATGTTAGTTATATTCTTCCATATATGTTTCAGCTTTAACATACCATTATAATACGTATCAATAACCAACGAGTGTTATGTATTCATATTACTCATCCATCATGAGAACGCAATATTTGGGTAGCTCCATATCTTGGTTGATGGATAGTTGTGACGTTGATATACGAGTATATTCGCATAGGATAGTATCAAAATCTTCTATGATGAAATTGCACAACAGTTTTAAAATACCAAATTTGATACATGGCAGGGAAGCGTGGACATAACATAGGACAAGTCTGAGCGGAACAGAATAAATGCTTTAGAAATTAATGCATTTGAAAAATACATCTGGGGATAATTTATGATTGAATATAAAATGAAGCCGGGGACGAATTTATACTTAACTCTAATGTGTTGAGTAAGATTAAGTGCAGCACTCTAAAATGGTAAGGTTATGTAGAACGAATTAATGAAAAAAAACAAGCAAAACAAACATACAGTGCAAGTGTGAGTAGAAGGTGCGGCAGAGACAAACCAAGGAAACTATAAATGAACCGGTGAATGACGTTTTGAAATAAGAAAATGTAAGAAACAAAACGCATGAGCTGTGTGTGAAGGTGTATGGATTTGGAAGAGGTGACGGATGTGTGTCGAGATAGGAACTTCTGGCGCTCTGTCCTCTCAACCTACTCCAAAAGGAAAATGGAGTGATGCGGTATTTACTTGTAATCCACATTGTTTTTTTTTATAAATGGAAAAACAAGATGATATCTACTCGTAAATACACGTAAAATTAATTATATTTAGGTAAGTTAAGCTATAAGTATTCCACAGGGGATCACGATGACATCAGGCTTTCTATAACAAGGACTTTAGAAAGTAAATATGACAAATATAAAGTTTTTTTTTACTTAATGCCCGGAAATATTACGAAGGTCAGAAACATCCCATGGGATCTTTTGCAGATTAAGCTTTGTAAATACATGGTGGCGCAGAGGAAGCGCGTGTTTTTTGAATAGATAGTATTTTGCAAAGAGAGGAAACGCATGTTTTTCATTTAAGCGTAACATTGTTTTTTTTTTTTTCAAGATAATTTTTTGATTGATACAGGTAAATGAAGTTATAATATTGCACCTTTAAATTAATTCTGAAAAATAATGTCAGGCAAGTGTTGCCCTTCTTCGCCCACTGAAAGTTTCTATTCGTCAAGAAATCGAAGGAATACCAGAATAAATGTTTGTGAGAGTGATGCATAACTTTCAAGAGAGGCTGCAGATATGTGACCGCAAAGAAGGCCAACACTTGCCTGACAATATTTTTCACAATTAATTTAAAGGTGCAATATTATTACTTTAGTTACCTGTATTAATCAAAACATTATCATGAAAATAAACAATGTTACGCTTAAATGAAAAACATGCGTTTCATCTCTTTGCAAAATACTAGCCATTCAAAAAACATGCGTTTCCTCTGCGCCACCCTGTATAATATTAAGAATATTGATTTTGAATTTTTTTATGTTATAAAATAAATTATTAGCAAATGACCTCATTTTAATGGAAAAGTGAAATTTCGAATACACAAATAAAAGTGCTGAAAATCCTATTTTTTTTGGTTGAAGAGAAATGCTTCTTTATACTACGCCTGTAAAGAAGAAGTGGTCTTATTCCTTCATCACAAATTTCATATGTTTGTTTAAAATATTATACTTAAACACACATATGAAATATCAATTTTAAAAGTGTTTTACAATTAATATTTCATATGTGTGTTTAAGTATTTAGTGCAAACATATGAAATTTTTGATCAAGGAATAACACCACTTCATCACAGGCGTAGTATAAAGAAGCATTTCCCTTTATTTAAAAAAATTGAGGATTTTCAGCACTTTTATTTATGTGTATTCGAAAACAAAGTGTTTGTTTTCAATTGTGTTTTATTACATTGTTGCTTTATATATGACAAGTTGGCCAATGTATTGTACAAATCTTTTCCAATCAACCAGAAATATATTAAAGAACCTATCTTCTTCTTCTCAGTGTCATGTCAGGTCCCCTCAACGTTGAATATCACATGAGAGTAGGCCTCTTTGTCCCCGGCAGCCCGAAAAAGATCCTTAACGCTCCTTATACCAGTCCAATCACGTATATGGCGGAGCCAGGAGATTTGTCTCTTGCCAACCTTATATTTTGCCTTGGATGATCAGGTGCAGTAATTTGTACTTTGCTACTCTAAGTACATGACCCAAATAGGACATCTTTCAGATTCCAAAGAACCTATAAATAAATTTAAAAAAAAAACAGATTGTACCCTTTTAACGGAACTGGTTCCAACAGGAATCGAATGCTTATCTCGGGTGTCTTACATGCTGGTTACGGAGGTTGACAATACTTGTGATATATTTTTATGTAAAGTAAAATTTATGTTTTAATATTTCAACAAGCTATTTGAATGTTACTTTATAATCTTTACTTTTACATTTACATCATGTAGTCATCTCAACTTCGTCTCCTTCACCCCTAATCAAGTCCCTAACTAAAGCATTTCACGTTTACACGGGGCTAGATTTATTATTTGCATTCTTATTTGCAGAGTTCAGTTCATCGTGACACCATACAAAATGGATAGTTCACATACTAGCTCTATCGAATAACATCCTTAACTGTCCCGCCATCCCCTCTTTTCTCGCCGATATTTTTCAGCGTCTTTCCGATTATGGTCTTGCGCTAAGCTAAAACATAGATTATTTAGAGACCTTCTCAGTTCACCGTTCTTCTTTTTTACGACAACCTTTACTGTCCTTGCAGTGAAACTTTGGAACCAGTTACAAACTAATACTTGAGTCGCTCCGTCCTTAGCATGCTTAAAGAAGCGACTGAAAAAACTCTAAATGTCAATAATATACCATGTTTCATTCCTGGCTTTTCTCATCGCTTCCATTTGCTTAGACTAATGATATCTCACTTTTAATACAATATTATTATGTATATGTTCATAAATTTCATAAGGATGTATACCAATTGAATAATTTATCTAACATATAACTTCTTTTAATAACTACTTCTTGTTGGCTGGAAGAGATTGCTGCCTGGCAATAAGCCAGCTAAATTGTTTTCACAAGAAAGTATTAAATATAAAAATATCTTATTTATTTACATATGAATGGTTGAATTAAAATAGGCACTAAGTACCAAAAAAAAAACACTAAAAACTAAGTAGGCAGTTTAGTTCTATATGTCATATACTCGTATAATGAGAACTGCATACTTAGTTTTTTTTTTTGGTACTTAGTGTCTATTTTAATTCAACCATTCACATATGTTAAGCTTTTATCAGAAATAAATGTACAATACTCGGTAGTGAATATCTCAGAATAACAACTAAAGTGGTAATAACCAAAAAAATACCTGTTTCGTCTACCTTGTAGCAAAATTCATCAATTAATTTTTTTTCTGTACTTACCTATATATTTATAAATTTATTCAATTAACGACTACAGTGTTTTTAAACCAACAAATGCACATTAGACAATTTAATACAAATACTTAAAATTATAACAAAAATACGAAACTTTACCTTAAACTGACATGTAGATACAAAAAAGCAGCAGGTATAATAACAATGTCATTATTTAATATAAATATTTAAACATAATATTTAAATTCAATATGTGTATATACTCGTCTATATTAAAATAATATTACTAAATTCAGCCAAGTAGACTTACGTAACTATGGAACACATATTTATTAGTCATAAAATTTACTTAGAATTGTTATTAGTGGAACAACGCTTACAAAGACGAAATGGATTTTCCGATAATTTAAATGATAGATCTTAAAATTTAACAAACTCATTAGCTTATTTGTAGCGCGAGATGCCAGTTGCTTCGCAGAATTGAAACATTCCACATGTTGACTAATCAACTTCAGAGGCAAAGTATTGTCCTCATGTGTTTGGTTTATACTTATTTATTTATATATTGATAAAGGAAAGCACAAAGTTAATAACTATTTCTAAATACAGTCAAACCTCTGGTCACGAACAAATCGGCTTACGGACACAATTTTCTAACAAATTTGAACTCGACCTGCGTACAATGCCTCGGCTCAAAAATTTGTTGTAACAACGCATTACGCAATTAAGCATTAGTTGTTCTCAGGTGCGCGCGTTGAGAACATTGTTTGTCGTTGCGTTCGTTGTTTTTGATACAATTTTTTTTTACTTTTTATATAAACGAGTATAATATACACTGTATATTATACAGTATATATAAAATTTTCAACAAGTGCCTTCAAGAAAAAGACATTCCAGAAGATTGGAAATCTGCAACTGTAATACTTCTCCATAAGAAAGGCGATCAAGAGGATCTTAAGAACTACCGTCCAATTAGCATGCTACCTACCCTTTACAAAAATTTTACTAAGATTTTAACTAACCGACTCTCGAGTACTTTTGACACGAACCAACCACGAGAACAGGCTGGATTCAGGAAGGGTTTCAGTACCATGGATCATATTCAGGTGCTGCGAGAAATAATAGAACGATGTGAGGAATACGAACTCCCTCTGTACCTAGCCTTTGTGGACAACGAAAAGGCATTTGGCTCAGTCAAGAAAGTTGACATGTTAGAAGCTCTAAAGACACAAGGTATTGATAGAGCATACATTCAGTTGTTCAATAACATCTATAAGGATGCAACAGCAAAAATAAATCTCCACAAATCCTCGGAAACCTTCCGAATCGATAAGGGAGTTCGTCAAGGAGACACTATTTCCCCAAAATTATTCACAGCTACACTGAAATACATATTTAAAAAACTAGAATGGGAAAATAAAGGGCTGGCGATTGATGGAAAATACCTGAGCCATTTGAGATTTGCAGACGATATCGTTATATTCTCACAAAACCCGAATGATCTTCAGCACCAACTGCAAGAATTGGCAGAGGTCAGCAAAGGAGTTGGTTTAAAAATGAATATTTCAAAAACCAAATATATAATGAACGGTTTTGCTACCCCAAAACCAATAAACGTAGATGAAAAGCCGCTAGAACTTGTTCAGGAATATGTGTATCTGGGCCAACTTGTTTCCTTTGTAGGTGGCATATTGGAGGAAATAACACGAAGGACAAAACTGGCGTGGAGCTCGTTTGGACGTTTGAACAACATCTTCAAAAGTAATCTCCCAATATCCTTGAAGCGAAGGGTCTACAACCAGTGAATTCTTCCAGTGCTTACGTATGGCTGCGAGACATGGACGCTCACAGTAAAGAACACGCAAAAGCTCCTGACCGCACAAAGGGACATGGAGAGATGCATGTTAGGATATACTAAAAGAGACCGTAAACGAAACACCTGGATTCGCAATATAACAAAGGTAGAAGACATTATAAAGGTGTGCAAAAGAATGAAGTGGCAATGGGCCGGACATGTGGCCAGAATATCAGACTTCCGATGGACATCCGAAATAATCCAATGGTATCCAAGAGGCATAAAGAGGCTTAGAAGAAGACCGAAGGTACGCTGGATGGACGAAATCAGGAAGCATGGCAGCATCACGTGGCATCGGCGAGCGAAGGACCGAACTGTTTGGAGTCAACTTGGGGAGACCTTCATCCAGCAGTGGATCGACCCTGGATGACAATGATGATGATATATAAAATATATTTTGCATTAAATTAACCCTCATTATGGCTCCCGAGAAAATCAATTTCGGTTTGCGAACATTTCGGCTCGCGAGCGGAATCAAAGAACGAATTAAGTTCGTAACCCGAGGTACCACTGTATTATATTGTTTTAATACTCTCGCTAATACTATATAACATACATATTTATACTTAAAATATCTAAATTGTTTTAAAACTTATTTCTATGTCTTTGCATACGAATTATAGATGAATTAATTATATAATTAGTATACCAGTTTTATATATCGTATTTACTTCTTTCATACTTTTATATAACCATGAATTTTTTATCATGTGATAGAAATTAAAAAATTTCAAATGATATTTTGACAAGTATCTCGTCGGACATGCCTGTTTGATAATATAATAATCTGTCAAATTTCCAGATGAGATAACACCACTCGTACACATAACATAATATTCTCGTTACGCGCTGTACCATACATTGCCTGTCAGCGTGGCAAATGTTTTTTTTTCGGTTTTTGGTTTTTTGATATTTCTCCGAAATTAGCCTTTATGTAGTGACTATGTAAATCCTATCCGAATTCTCCTTTTCCGATGGTAGAACATCGGACGTTGCGATTTTGTCGCTGATTCATTTTGAATCGTGCTTAAAAGTCAATCGAGTTTTTTTTTATTAAATTGACTTTAACTTTGAAGAGCAGCATAAACATTTGATATATCCATTTACTTATCCCAAGAATATGCGTTTCAATAATAATTCAGAATAATAACCAGAGGAAGACCAAATAATTCGTGGGTGGTGTAAAAAGATAACCTGATGCAGAGGCACGGCCTGTGGGACGTAGTCCGGGACAGAAGAGCATACCTACAACCTGAGGACGAGGAGAGCTGACCCCAACAGTCTTTGCAGACAGTGAGTTAGCATGGAGCCAGGGAGGAGAAGAAGAAGACTTATTCCAAGAAGGAATAAGTTATTTTATAACACTTTCATTGTTTACATAACTTGGCGGGCTTATTGTTACGTGATACTATCTTTCAACCAACCTGAAAGATGTTCAAGAGGCCTTAAGTGAAAACTAGACTGTAATCCTTTTTAAAAAAAAATCTGGGTTCCATCAGGAATCAAATCAACCTTCTGGTTGGGATACAATCGTCTTACCAACAAACCAGCCTTCTGGTTGGGATACAATCGTCTTACCAACAAACCAACCTTCTGGTTGGAATACAATCGTCTTACCAACAAACCAGCCTTCTGGTTGGGGGATACAATCGTCTTACCAACAAACCAACCTTCTGGTTGGGATACAAACGTCTTACCAACAAACCAACCTTCTGGTTGGGATACAATCGTCTTACCAACAAACCAATCTTCTGGTTGGGACACAATCGTCTTACCAACAAAGCCACAGAGGTCATCTCTAAGGTCCACGGATATTATAAGGAATAAAGTAACCCTCAGTTGGACTGAGATTTCGAATATTCAATCATACTTTGAAGGAGTAAAAAGTGCCTAACACTAAACCTGGCTATCTAGAAAAGGATTATATGAAAATATATTATGTAGACCAGTATACTAAAAAAGGAGATTTTAACGTTGAAATGGACGAACATGTCTTCGTATATTTAACAACAAGTTATTTATTTATTTCACTTATTACATTAATCCCCGCTATACTGATCGAGACTCCTTTCAGGCAGAATGATCCCGTTTCGTTACAATTACGAGATTTGATTACTATTACGAGTTCGTTACAATTACGAGTTCGTTACAATTACGAATTCGTTACAATTACGCTTTGGTCAGACTGATGTCATGTTACTATAGACCACTGCAAGTGTGTTTGATCTATGGTCCAAAAAGGAAAAATGTTTAAGATATGTGAAACATTTTGCATTCTTTGCGAATTTATATTTTTTTTTTTGTTTTTGCTTATAAATTCATTGTTTTGTATAATTTTTGTGATACATCTAAAGCTTGAACTTTGCTTTCTTTGAAATTGTGATTTGTCTAAAAAACTGGGATCATTCAGCCTTCAAAATATATTTGGAATAGGTGTGGCCTGGTGGTAAGATGTTTGTCTGCCGATCTGGAGGTTGTGGGTTCGATCCCCCTTGGAACCCAGATATTTTAAAAATATGATTCCAGACTGGTTTTCATTTAGGGCCCATTAAAAACATATTTCTGGTTGGTTGGAAGAGATTACCTGCTTTTTTATATTAAACCTGGCAAGTTTATTACCATGGTAATAAAGTTTCCAGGTTAAATATAAAAAAGGTAGCAACACGTACAGTAGAGATTAATGTAATAAGTGGAATACCAAAGTAATTAATGGCTAAATATTCGAAGATATTTTTAATAATTTAAAAAATAAAAAATATTATTTAATTGTGTTTTGATCTAAATAATTTAATACCTTATTTAGATTTCAAATAAACTTTTCACAGCAATACAACATATTCTCCTTAGTCCTTCAAAGTACGATTGAGTACTCGAATCCCTAGTCTAACTGAAGGACCCTTACTCTTAAATCGGACAAGTAAAAGATTGTGGGATGTTTAATTGAAAATTTGGACGATACTCCTGCAATGAATTTACGACCCCTTACATGAAAGGAGAAGACACTCACCATCACAAAAAGAAGATCTAACAGCAGGAATCAGGCAGGTTTCTTCTACAAGTAATATGTATCGAAATATTTAATCGCGGAACGAAGCTCAATACTATTTATTTACATATAAATACGTCAAATACACTAAATTCAAACAGCTGCCTAAAGTGATCGAAATTTTCGAACAATATCAGATGTTGTCAGTAGTAATAATAAGGTACACATTATTTAAGACGATAGTAAATTGAGATTGGTTTTATATATCATTACTAATTTTGACTAGTAAGCATTTTTTTCCAGTCTTCCCTCGTAAACACGGTTAAATAAAAGGTAAAATCGAATAACACTAAGAATTAAAATAAATCTGAAAAGTATTGGTAAAGGAGTATGGTAAACCATACTCCTTTAAAAATACTTTTAAAGATTATGGCAGCATGGGTTATACTACTTATAAAGAGTATGGCAGGATGGGTAATAATATGCCGCACTCAGCTTTATATTACCGTCCACATTCGTTGCTAACTAAAATACAGCGCTTAGTAGTCGACACAGTGAACAGTCGTCCATTACTCTTCGTACAAATAGTGTAACATCTATACATTTCTTTATGAAATTAACCGTTTTTGGCAGTAAATACAAGGTAGGTGTCCAAATAACAATACTCAAAGTTTTTTTCAAGATTTTGTTTAACCGTATGTCATATAAGAATGGTGGATTCTTGCATGCTTCATGATACTCGTATATATTAGGATTACATATCTCAATCGGTTTTAGAATGCGTGCACTGGCCGTCATTACTATGTTGTTTATGGGCGATGGAATTTATTATTTGGAGTGTTGAGGTAATATGCCCACTGTACTATAATTAAATGATTTATACATATTTTTAATTGTTTTATTACCAACTTGTATATTTTAAAACATAAAATAATTTTTTTGTTATAGAATGCCTCGTAACTACTTAGAAATTTCTAGGGTCTTTAATCTGTCCAATTTATTTCCGTTACTACTGATATGTAAGAATTACTACTGATAGGGAAATAACTATTCAACAGATGCTCCGATCGGTATACTGACTTAGAAATTCTAGGGCCTCTAATCTGTCCAATTTATTTCCGCTGCCGCTAATATGTAAGAATTTGGCATCATCGATAGAAAAAGTATGGCTTTCACGGTGACAATGATTAGCCATTTAAGAATAAATAAGAGGATTTGTTAAGGCGGATTTGTGTTCACGAAATCTCTTTTCAAAAGATCTTCCTGTCTTTTCTGTATAGAAATTATCACAGTCAGTACATAAAAGTTTATACACACCACTGCTGCTAAGTATTCCATTTAGGCTTTCCCATTAAATTAGAGTAGAAGTTATAGAAATTTCTAAGTCAGTACACCGATCCGAAAAACAGTTATTTCCCAAAAATATCTCCGCTCTTGGCTGAAATTGTCCCATGCCTCCCTCACCCCTCAGCCCCCAACGGTTGAAGCGTGTATATCGGTACCAGTTCGAACAGCATTAAGTCTTGTTTTGCGCCCCCTGAAGATGAGGTGAAAGCCTTGAAACCGGTAGAGTTATACCGTCACAAAAAGGGGAATAAACAATGTTTGATAAAAATAAATTACAATAAAATAACCAGTCTACCAGTTAAGAGCTCAAGTTAATATTGAAATGACGGAGAAAGCCTCTCCTCTTAACTCAATATCCACATTAAAAATATCCCCCAAACCAGATATGGAATTACTTACGCGACTGTTGCATTATGACAATCGATTAATTGCAGCATGCAAATGTCGTACTCCAATTACTATTAAGACATTTGAATTGCAAAAAAATCCGTGTGTTTCTTTCAAAAGTGAAAACCAATTCTAGTCAATGAATCGATATTAATTAAACGATATTAAAATTCCATTCTAATCGTAACGATATAAATAAATAAATTTAACAGGTTTATTGATAGCAACATAGTATGTACGAGTACATGATACATTTAGACACATTTCAAGAACACATTAAAAATATAATACATTAAAAAACAGAAGCTATCAGAAGATCTGGGCTCATCTAATAACATCCCCCAACCAAGATACACCCCACCAATATAGGGCGAGCCCAGCCACGGGGACACCAGATGTTTATCAGCCCACACCCTTGAACACGTAGAACAGGAAGATAAAAAAAACACAGAAAATAAATAGATGGCAAAAAAAAATACATTAAAGAGAGAAGACATCAAAAGATCCGGGCTCATCCCATAAACATTCCCCCGGCTGAGATACACCCCACCAATGTACGGCGAGCCCGACCGCAAGGGCATCGGGGGGCTTCCATCCCACACCCCCGCATATCTAGATTAAAGAATAAATAAATAAAAAAACAAAAACGTATGGCAGAAAACAAAATAAAAAGTAAACCCACATATACCACCTCAGGTTTGTCAGCAAGAACGAAAAAAAGAATATCCCCTGATCTGTATCGTATTAGCACTAAAATATGATACAATGATGGCTTGGGGCTTTCTTTTAAGTAGTTTTTCCCCGTGTAGCTAACGGGACATAGTAGACAAGCCATCAGGTAAGATATTGATTATACAAGGCATATCCAGAAACTAAGTGTACTGAATTTTTGTAGGTTACAATTTTTTTTATTTAAACAAAAAAAATACGTGGTTACCGTAGTACATATGTAAGCTATTTTTTGACAAAGTCGCCATTCCTCTCAATGCAGGTGGTGAAGCGGGGTATCAACTTTTTGATGCCTTCCTCGAAGTAGTTTCCCGCCAACCCCTCCGTCCACTTCTCCACCTCCTCCTTTACTTCCTCGTCGGTTGAAAACCTTTTTCCACCCATGTACAGCTTCAGGGAGGTAACGAAATAGTAATCTGAAGGTGCTAGGTCAGATGAATGCGCGGGATGGTTCAGGACATCCCATTTAAACGAGGCGAGCAAATCCTTCGTGCCGTTGGCCATGTGGCGTCTTGCATTGTCGTGCAGCAGGCAGACTCCCTTTGTCAGCATGCCTCTCCTCTTGTTCTGAATCGCCCTCCGCAATTTTTTTAGGGTCTCACAGTATCTTGCAGAGTTGATGGTCTCCCCTTGAGGCATATATTCAATTAAAATTATGCCTTGACAGTCCCGAAACATGGATGCCATGATTTTCTTGGCTGAAATTGTGTTTTTGAACTTTTTGGCGGAGGGTGAAGAAGGTGTGACGCCACTGTTGAGACTGCCTTTTGGTTTCAGGCGTGTAGTGTGCAACCCAAGTTTCATCTCCAGTAACGATGGAGCGGAGAAATTCATCTCCATGGAGTTTGCAGCGCCTCAAAAACTCTTGCCTTTTTACAAAATTTCGCACTTGGCGGGAGATTGGTTTGACATTTTTTACGAAACGCGTTGTCGCGTCGACACTTCTCAACGTACTGACCTCGAATTGGTCTCGTTGTGGAGGGGAAGGGTCAGGCTACACTAAAGTGTAGCCAACATGTCGAAAATAAAATTCATCCGGTCGTGAGAGCCTCAGTACACTTACTTTCTGGATACGCCTCGTATGTCACCATACATGCATAGAGGTAGATCCTCTGGAACAATCCTCCATCTGAGAATAATTTATCTAAACTACCCACATAAATAGATACATAGGCAATTAAGAGATCTCCATACGAACCATGGTAGATGATATCTCCCCGATAGACACTTCGACATCTGCATCCACATCGACGGTCTTCTGATTCTACCTCTCCAAGAATCAATACACTCACTTTTTGGAGAACCTTCGAAGGAGTTATAAAACTCCTACAAAACCTCAGTCTTGGTTGTGTTTTTATTTGTCTATATATTGTAGTTGGGGACAAAAAAGCAGGGTTCACGTAACGTGTTCTTAAATTAATAGAAAATTTATTGAATTATTTAACAAAGAAAAAAATAACAAATGCGACTAAGAAAATATCTCGCATTCTTGGAAACAGTTACATCACGTATACTGGCCAATCCTACTACTACAAAAGATACCAAATGTAAGAATGATTTTGGAATGAAAGAATCTAATGAAAAAAATCAAGAAAAACAAAAAGTTCTTATTTATGTTGCATGACTTATGACTAAGGCAGAAACAGTCGTATCGAATATAATACAATCGTTTCAGTTGAGTTGTTCGGTTTGGGGTATATACCATATATTGGATATTCCAACCACATCCTTTCTCGATGATATTAGACTTCAAATTCAATTCACGTCTTTGTGGTAAATTATTTAAAGGTCCCGCCGACTGCATGCCACCCCAAAACTAGTCTGCTCATAATGAGTTGAAAAAATTCGCTGTTTCCACGAAGGAGACTATTGATTATATTTTTTTCTTTGTGTTTTATTCTTTGTAATGATAATTACGTTATCTAAGGCAGACGAAAAAAATATTCAGTCATTTGTGTCGGCTTAATATGGAGATATTGTTTGTCCCTAACCAAAATATATGGAGAGGGTAGCTGAAATTTTTCAAGAATTCAGGAATATATCATTTTTTATTTTCATTTAAATATTCATCCTAACAAAGATCAAGTACTTACGAAACAAGTTTGTTCACTACAGTCTTTTTTTTCCCGTAGAATCAAACTTAATTTACTTAGGAAACAAGAAGTTCATTATTCTATTTTTTTTTAAATATCCATCGAATCAAAGATCACATACTTAAAAAATAAGATGGTTAAAGTGTTTGTTTTAATATACGAGGCATATCCAGAAAGTAAGTGTACTGAATTTTTGTAGGTTACAATTTTTTTTATTTAAACAAAAAAATTACGTGGTTACCGTAGTACATATGTAAGCTATTTTTCGACATTGTCGCCATTCCTCTCAATACAGGTGGTGAAGCGGGGTATCAACTTTTTGATGCCTTCCTCGAAGTAGTTTCCCGCCAACCCCTCCGTCCACTTCTCCACCTCCTCCTTTACCTCCTCGTCGGTTGAAAACCTTTTTCCACCCATGTGCAGCTTCAGGGAGGTAAAGAGATAGTAATCTGAAGGTGCTAGGTCAGGGAATGCGCGGGATGGTTCCGGACATCCCATTTAAACGAGGCGAGCAGTTCCTTCGTGGCGTTGGCCGTGTGTGGTCTGGCATTGTCGTGCAGCAGGCTGACTCCCTTTGTCAGCATGCCTCTCCTCTTGTTCTGAATCGCCCTCCGCAATTTTTTAGGGTCTCACAGTAACTTGCAGAGTTGATGGTCTCCCCTTGAGGCATACATTCAATTAAAATTATGCCTTGACAGTCCCAAAACACGGATGCCATGATTTTCTTGGCTGAAATTGTGGTTTTGAACTTTTTGGTAGAGGGTGAAGAGGTGTGACGTGACCGTTTTTAAACTCGCGACACTACTTGTACACACAAACGTACGATTCATAGCTTTATCACCATATGCAGTATTCACCTCATTATAAACCTCAACCGGAGGTTTTCCCTTCCAAACGAGATAACGGATGACGCCGCGTATTTCGCACTTGGCGGAAGATTATATTGACATTTTTCACGAAACGTGTTGTCGCGTCGACACTTCTCAACGTACTGACCTCGAACCGGTCTCGTTGCGGAGGGGAAGGGTCAGGCTACACGGAAATGTAGCCAACATGTCGAAAATAAAATCCATCCGGTCGTGAGAGCCTCAGTACACTTACTTTCTGGATACGCATAGTACATGGTAACAAAGATCAGGTAATAAGGAAACAAGGTGTTTATTTGTTTTCAAATGTACTGCTAACAAAGATCAACAAACCACTTTGTAAAAAATATGTTCATTTTAGTATGTTTTTTAATATTTATAATAACAAGTAATTTTCTTCATTTAACTCAACTCATCTACTTTAATTTCACATTCATTCCTTATCACTTCATTACGTAATGCGTTTTTTTTGTTTATTAATTTTTTTTACGTGGTATTGAAAGACATTTTATTAACAAAAGTAGATACAGATATACGCTTCAACGTCCATATAAACATATATAGTACGACAGATATACACTTCAACGTCATATAAACATATACTACAGATATACACTTAAACGTCCATATAAACATATACAACAGATATGCGCTTCAACTTCCATATAAACATATACGAGAGATATACGCTTCAATGTCCATATATAAACATATACGACAGATATACGCTCCAACGTTATATAAACCCCCCCTTGTCGCATCAAACTCGTATTTTATTTTTATGCTAAGATACCTTTGAATGCATCTTATACCTCAATTTTCTGTAAAACTTCTGTTTAAATATAATCATCATCATAGTATAAATAGGCCCAAACCCATACGGCTGTCGCGAAAGAAAGAATACGAGAATTGAATTTTGAATACAAGAGAGCGAGAGAGGAATACTTGGATTCTCTCCGAAAGTAATTCGAAATTTGAATCTCGGTGGGTCCGTGATAACTGAACGAATTTTAAATGCCTAACTAATATTTTTTGAATCGGTGTAAAAGAGGACGATGTATAAATGATATGTATAAACAAATTTTACATTTATGAATATATATTTTCATAAATGTAGAATTTGTTTTACTTCCGTGAATATTTCACGGGTTGCAACTAATATATATTATTTTACATTCAGTATTCTGTCATACATTGTCAACTTTCTAAGTGCAAGCATTTCGACAGCATTTAAAACAAAGCCGTTCATTATTTATAGTTTAGGCACTAACACCATGGAGGTTTAGAGACCTTGTATTTGTTCAGTCAAACACTGTTTATTCTTTTTATACAACGGTATAACTCTACTCGTATCAAGATTTTCACTTCATCGTCAAACCGGTAGGGTTAAACCGCTATTTAAAGTGGAATAAACAGTGTTTGACTACAACAAATTATAGTGTTTAACCTGTACACCGCGTTAAAAATCAAATTCCACGAATCCTGTGCGCGGCACAATTTCGGCGTTTTTTAATATCTAAGTTTAAACGCGTATTTTGTTTAGAACCACTGATATTTGATTACACCACCAAGTAAACATGACATTCGAGTAATTTTCTGATAATAAATAATAGTCATTACTTTTAAGGAGACTTATTAAATAAAGGAGATAAACTAAACATTACGTAAAATACACAAAGGAATGCTACAGATCAGATCACAGGCGTTTGTGCTTCCCGCGAGGAACATGTTAATTGAGATGTTAAAGGGGTAGATATTGAATAATTATATCCGTAACAATATTTGTTTGTGCTCCCCTAATGATGAGGTTAAAATTTTGAAACCAGTAGAGTTATACCGTTATACAAAGTGGAATAAACAGTGTTTTACTTAACAAATTATGAAAGTCATTCAAAGTTAAACATGCAAAGCAAAAAATAAAAACCACTTATTTATAAATCAATATATTTTATTCAGAAAGCACACTGATGTTTTATTACAATAATTCATGCAAAATATTTTAACGTGGGTGTAAAAATCAATGTCTACCAATAGGTTTAACTCGAACGAGAGCTAATGCCTGTTTTATAGGGTTCGGCAAATCACAACATCACTTTCACCTTAATCTTTTTGCATAAGTTTTTAGCTTATTGCCTACGTATATTTAGAACCGTTGTTTAAAACAATCATAGCCAACGATGGAAACGTGATTTGGCGTTTTCAAATTCATAATCGATTTTTTTGGAAACAGTTTGGCACAAATGGAAAGGAAAAAAGGTTAAGGTCCTGGCATAAAATTTAATTAACTATTGTAATGCTAAAGAAACGGACTCTGTTTTTCAATAAAGTACTTGGTTTTCATAAGAAATATCCATTTTAAAATTACTTCATGTACTTTATTGATATAAATAAATTAAAAATTCTTAAAATTTGACTCTGTTTTACGATAATACACTTTGATTTGTTTAAAAAAAAATATTTAGATTTTTTGTCATGCACTTTGTTGATATAAGTGGTGGGGTGGTATATCTGTTGCTAATCTGGGGCTAATAATAATTTATTTTATAGTTGTTACTATGCCATGTAATGAACTCTTGCGTTTATTTTATCATTAAGTTAATTATTCACCTTCAACTAAGTTTGAGGCTTTTATTCACGTTAAAACCTTTTCACAACATTTTAACGATGATTAAATATAAAGCCTATTAAATTGTTCTGGAAATTATACAGTAATTATACTCAAACACATCGTACACACTTCAATAATTTCAACACATTTGTCTTTAATCAAATTCAAAATCAACACATTTTCTCCGCAAATAAGATGAAGAACAAAGGGATAGAAAATGCATAATAGGTGCCAGTGTCAGTCCCGATAAGGTGGAGTACTCCACTGCTTCTTGGCGTGAATACAATTTGTATAGAGCGATAAAATTAAGGGAAACGGAATTGCGGCAAGAAGAGAAACCCCTTGAGTGAGAGACGAAGATAGAATGGGCTGTTGTATCCATATTTGCAATATTTGCTGTGCACCGAGGTCCCTTATTCAATTCAATCAATGTATAATTCGTATAATATACGTTATATATATCCAAATTAAGCAATTATCAGGGTTAACAACATGTTATGAAGAATTATTCACAAAATCCTTGTTTACTTAGTAAGTAAATATGTTTTGCCCAAAATTCAATTACAGTGTTATATAGTAAATTATTAACCTAAGCCAATATTCTAAGTGCACACTTATTTAACTTTGTTTTCGAGATACTTGTAAAGATAAATATCAGATTGACTGCGTCCCGGATAGAATTTAGCTTAAATAAATAATAAATTCCGGATAATTTTGCTAAAATAAACATTAAAGAAGAAAAATACAGTGTTAACGTACTATGCGTAATTATTAACCTTATCCAACATTATAAGTTCACATATACACACGTATGTCATAGTATTAATAAAGATAAATATCACATTGATTGCTTCCCGGATAGAATTTAGCTAAAATAAATATTAAATCCCGGATAGTTTGGCTAAAATAAACATTAAAGAAGAAAAATACAGTTTTAACGTACTATGCGTAATTATTAACCTTATCCAACATTCTAAGTTCACATATACACACGTATGTCATAGTATTAATAAAGATAAATATCACATTGATTGCTTTCCGGATAGAATTTAGCTAAAATAAATATTAAATCCCGGATAATTTTCCTAAAATAAATATTAAATAAGAAAAATAGAATTTTAACGTACTATGCGTGATTATTAACCTTATCTAACATTCAAAGTTCACATATACACACGTATGTAATAGTATTAATAAAGATAAATATCACATTGATTGCTTCCCGGATGGAATCTGGTTAAAATAAAGATTCAAGAAGAAGAATAACACAATTTTAGTGTACTAGCCTTAGTCAATATTCTAAGTGCACATTTATTTAATTGTATATTCTAGATATTTGTAAAGATATATATCACATTGGTTGCTTCCCGGATAGAATTTTGTTAAAACGAATATTGAAGAAAAATACAATTAAAGTGTACTATGCGTACTCCGGGTACATTTCGTAGTAAACAAACATAAGTTATTAACACACAGACACAACAGATACAAAGAAATCCTTCTCAAATGTATGAACACTGTAGTTTTAACTTTTTTTGTTTCATTTGCCATAATTCACTTTTTAATACTTCCGTAACTTAGTTGATGAGACGCTTAACTTTAACCCGAGGTTTCGAGTTCGATTCCTGAGAGCACAAAAAATAATTAATAAAAAAAGAGTTCTGGAAAACGAATTAGTCTAGTATCAATAATTATACTTGATAGGCGTATGCTAGTGATGACGAACAGTAAATTTAATTCGTGTTCTAGTGGCAATAAGCCCCAAGGCTCGATTAAAAAGGCTGATGACAATAGTACCTATATTCGAATCGACGATTCGGATATGTTGAAAGGTAACTTTATGAAGAAATTAATGAAATTTTTTTTTGAAAGCACTACTTATGTCAACGCTTTTCAAACCCAGGTATGTCCACATTATGACACTTTTGAGATAAATATACCAAAATGTAGCTTATATAGTCCTGAATAAATCTGATTTTTTCAAAATAAGATGTGAAATCAATGCAAAATGGTGATTGAAATAAGAGTTTTTTTCAAACTCAGACATGTCCACGAGGTTGTTTTATCAAAGTTAGACATGTCTATCATATTTAGACCAATCAGAGAGCTCCATCATTCCAGATGGCCGATCAGTCGTAGCGTAGTCGTACTGTCAACAACAATCAAACTCGGGTATGTCCATGCATGCGGTGATGCATCAAAATCACGCATTTTCAATGGGCGTTTTTCAAAAGTGGGTATGTCCAAATTGAAATTTGCTTTATTTTTTCTATGACTTGAATTTCTAGAAAAAAAAATTGAAAACACAATGTCATCTATGAAGCAATTCTCAAAAAGACAAGACAGTTTTATATATGTAATTTTCAGTTATCAGGGACCAAATACCGTTTTGCTCGGTTTGAACTTGCGTGGACATACCTGGGTATGAAAAGCATTGACACACTTGTGCTTTGAATAGTCAATACATAAATTAAGCAATGAATAACGCAATGTAAATCTAGCGTAAAACAGCCTTTTGAAATTTACGTTATGTTGCTATACTCCTAGCATCGGCCCCGCTAGTTAAGGAGTAGTATTTGATAATAGGAAACTGCCGAGCTTCGCATGGGGTACTTTATGGTAGACGAAATACAATAATTAATATGACGTTTGAAACCGTATCTGTGTTGCGCACAGAACCACAAGATTAATTGGCAGAGAAGCCTTGTAAGATGGAACATTCTGGAACGAATCACTGTGATTTGTGTTCCTCGAGTAATATTAGTTTACTATCGAATAAGAAACAACATATATCTAAGGTTTATTTTTTAATATAAAGAAATGTGATCAAATATTCTTACATCAATAAAAATATTCATTATATTTCATTTATATATTATCTTTAGTCAAGACGTTAATACTGTGTGGAGGTTTAAAGACATTGTCATTTGTTTATTAAGGGGGTATTACTCAAGAAATCCTACTCAAGAAATTTTGCATATTTTTAAAGTTTAGACCTTTAAGAATATGTTCTCCTTTAAGAAAGGAAATTTTAAAATTCTCAATATTTACGAAGTTATAGCTATAATCGAGGCAGCAATTACGCCACACCATAATGACTCAGACAATAATCTCAAAACATTTAAAGCGTTTTTATCGAAAAAAAATTTTCGACCTGGCCAGCTTAAAATCTCAAGTTCTATCCAACTGGTTGCCTTCAAATTTGGTATGAAACTTATATATATGTTTTTATATCGTCCCTAGCTTGAAAAGTTCAAAACTATTTTAAAAAAAAATTAAATATTGGTTAAAAAATATTTAAAAAAATTATCTTTGGTACCAACTATATCGACATTATTTTTTATAAAGAAACTGTGTACGATTTTTGTTTAAAATTTGTTAAAAGACTTCAATCATGTCGACCAGCTTACCCCCTTTTTTACGACAAGCTGTAACAGCTGATAACATCTTGAATTTTCAATGATAAAATAAAGCCGATTATCATCGAAAATGAAAGCCATTTTCAATAATAAATATTTGTTTTTACTTGTCTGTCTCAAAACTTAAGTAACAACCCTCGTATTACTACTGCTTTTGTATCTCCATGTTAGTTTAAGATAAAGTTTTGTATTTTTTGTCAATAATTTTAAGTTCTTGTATAACCTGTCACATTTTCATCCGTATATAAAAACCAGGGCTGTGGAGTCGCTAAAAAAAAAACACGACTCCGACTCCGATTCCTGTATTTACCAACAATACGACTCCGACTCCACAACTCCGACTCCACGACTCCGACTCCACGACTCCGACTCCACAACTCCGACTCTACAACTCCGACTCAAAAAAGCTCAATTTTATCAGGTTGTTTCCTACCTTTGCATATAGCCATTTTTTTTCATGTTATAGGGATAAAAATAAAACAAGATCAAACTTTAATAATTATTTATTAGAATTTATTCTTAAAAACAACATTGCTTCTATTAAATCTGTATTCGTAGAGGCTCTCAAATCAGAATTGAGAATTTTAAGAGCGGAAAATAACCGCTCTACGGATACTTGGGTTGGGGGTAATGCTGTAACGATCAATGCTGAATCTTTTACGATTTCTAGATACCGCTGTATTGCCATTTCAACATTTAACTTATAAGTTCGGTCAATTTTTGCCATTATTTTCAATGCATCATAAAATTCAATTTTAAATTTTGAAATAGAGTCTCCTTCATCTATATTGGGACTGTGATTCAAACGAGGACGTTTTAGTTTATCTTGTTCATTGAGATATTTTTCAAAATCGTCTTCAGATTCAGCGGTGTCGGATGAAGATGATGATACTTCGTGTACGCTGCCTGCTGTCGTCTCTTTTTCTAGTCGAAGGCCTTTCATACGAACGGTTAATTCAAACAGAGCGTTTTTTGCTCTATTTATTTGTTCTTCCGTCAATATGGATCGAACCATGGGGTTAACATAGATCCCAGCCAACATAAAGCCAACCCAGCCAACATTTTCTTTCGACGTGAGAAAGAAGGAGACAAACACATTTTCGTAGACTTTATGCATTAAATGGATCTCGGTGATTCACCATATCGGCGCGACTTGCGCCTGCAAGTTTAATATTCGTGCACAATACACATTCATTATAATAATTTTAAAAAAAATGTATTTTAAATTTTAACGAAAAATTAGTCGGAGTCGCTCGTTTTTTACGACTCCTACTCCGACTCCTACTCCGACTCCGACTCCGGCCCAAACACCGCGACTCCGCGACTCCGACTCCAACTCCGACTCCGACTCCACAGCCCTGATAAAAACACTGCTGTGTCGTTAATAAAAAAAATTTAAAACAAAAAAAAATATTTTGTACATTCTCAAATTATCAATAAACAAACTGTAAAAAATGCATAGGAAAAATGTTTTTAGTTTTTTTTTATTAAGTCTGAAAAAACGCCTGAAATTCACGTCTGTAAAATGGAATACACCCTTAAAACAATGTTTATCCCATTTAATATAACGGTAAAATCTTATAGGTTTCAAGGTTTTCACCTCATTAGGGGAGACGTAATAACGTTCGAACTGGTAACGACATACACGACGCATCTAACGGCAATAATTCAGGTTGAGGTTATTGGGTAAAGGGAGGCGGCAGTTAACCCAGCAGTGGGAATGTGTATTTATTTACCTGATGTTTATCCCATTGCACTGACTTGGATATTTCCAGAGCCTTAAAGCTGCCCCCTTTATTTCCAGTATTATTTATTTGCATAAAATATTTAACCGGGTGGGCCTACAAGAAATGTATAGCCTAACGAGTTAAGTCAGTTTCAAACCGTTGAAATATGAGTGGATATATTTTTACCATGCTGTTAGATCAAACATTTTTTCTTTATAACAACGTTGTATCACTTACAAGAGCAGACCGTTGTTCAACTCAGCACTAGATAGCAGCATAATTTTATGACCATTGTATTTAAAGAAACATGAATACAATGATCGTAAAAGTATAAAAAAGATCCACCATAATTATATTTCACCAAAAAACAGCATTTTAATTAGCAATATTAATTTAAAAAAAGTACACTGATATGGACATAATAAAGCACTCATAAATCCACCTAAGTCAAAGATAAAAAACCAGCTGAAAATTAAATATTTCTCCAATGCTTTATTCAGTTTCATATTTACCGTATACAAAACATCTAAAAAGGAATAATTTGTAATTTGGGATTTGTAATTTGAGGTTTATAAAACGTTATAATTTTCGGTGTATTCTCAATTTTTTTTCATATGATCTACGATAAGTGTATAAATAATTTGTATTCCAGCGTATACATTAGTATTTTTTGCGGGTCACTCTATTTAACTTTGAAAGAAGAAAGACTAAATAATATATTAAATAAACGAAGAAATCTGTAACTGATTTTAAAAGAGAAATGTGATAAAACATTCAGAGAGACAGTGACGATTCAGGGATGATTATATCGTCAGTTGGCCACCCTCAATACTGGTATACGATATTTCAGTTGTGCGTGTTAGTAAATATAATATTATAGGATGCGTGTTAGTAAATATAATCGCAGACTTGAACACAGACAACTAAGAGTAATTCTCAAAACAGAAGAGAATAGAGTGTTTATTTCTAAGGTATATATAAACTATTAACTGTATATATACTATATATATATATATATATATATATATATATATATATATATATATATATATATATATATATATATATATATATATATATATATATATATATATATATATATATATATATATATATATATATATATATATATATATATATATATATATATATATATATATATATATATATATATATATATATATATATATATATATATATATATATATATATATATATATATATATATATATATATATATATATATATATATATATATATATATATATATATATATATATATATATATATATATATATATATATATATACCTCGCGACAAATTGAATATTTATATAAAGCCTTTGAAATTAAAAAAATGATCTGAGTAAAGGAAATTGTCAGATTTATTGGAATTTATAATTATTAAAGGATAATTTATATAGCGTCTTTAAGAGAACAGCCTTTCCTTGCGGACACTCAAACTCGGGATTTAATCCCATTATTATTAACATATGAAAAGTATTTAAAAATCAATATAAACTCGTATATAATTTGAGTGTAATGATATGAAGGCAGTGACTGCAGCCATAAGATTAGGTAATTCCACGCATCTACCTATAATCAGAAGAACATATTAAGTAAGAACAGTGAGAAGACGAACAACCAAAAAACATTTTTAGATCTTCGGAATGTTATAGCAACACATTCGGCTTTAGGTGGAATGTATTGTAGTTTCATATATTATCAAATATTTTGATATGATTCCCCGAAAACGATTGTTTTCAAGTGCTTCCTAAAGCTGCATACGTTTCACTTTGAAGCAAACAAAGATCATTATAATTGAAATGTTACTAAAGAAAACAAACGTTCACCAAGAATAAATATAGTTTTTGTAATTTGTGTTTTCAAACACTATTTATTCCACTTTTTGTAACGGTATAACCCTACCGGTTTCAAGGCTTTCACATCATCATCAGGGGAGCACAAACAAGAGAGTTTTGTTTGTGCTCACCTGATTATGAGGTGAAAACCTTGAAACCGGTATTGTTATACCGTTACAAAAAAGTGGAATGAAGAGTGTTTGAAAAAACAAATCACAATGTATTTAAACCTCCACAATGTTAATGCCTTAACTATAAATAATATAAAGATAGTTTTATGAAATATATCATAATAATAAAATGCTTTTTCATCTTCAACTTTCTGTAGACTCAAGGGTCTGTTAGTACAGGATTGTCCTCTTGTCATGCTGAGCTCCAGCTATCTCTCCATCGTTTTGGGAGTCTCCCTGGTGGACGCCGTCCATCCGGTACCCCATGCAGAGTTATGTATGGAATACTTTTGGTACCCGTATCGTCGATGCTGTCGTCCTCATCTGACCACATCTTGGACCTCACAGACCTCTCGGATTATGGTGTTCCTTACACGATCACGCAAAGTCTTCCCAGCAATAGCACGTAGAGTTCTCATTTCCGTTGTCCTTAGCATACTTTTGGTACTGACAGTGCCGCCCTCGCTTCGATGCCATATGTGAGGATAGGTCGCACACAGGTCTTATAAATGCGTATCTTAATAAAATGCATGCTGCAATAATAAAATGCATGTTGCAATACTAAAATAAACACGCGGAAATAATGACAAAAACACTATTATGAATTTGAAATATATATTGGAATATTACGCAAAGTTAAAAAAATACCAAAAAAGTCAAAAATCTAAGTATACACAATTTTCTTTAAAAAATATGACAACACATCACTTATGTTAACTACAGTACAGGATTTATGTGAACTCGTGAGTGTAGGTTTTTTCTTGTTGTTTTAATTTTGGTTGTTTTTGTATTTGTGTTTCTATGTATTTTTTTTTGTTTTAATTTTGTTTTAATTTTAATTTTTATTCTTATGACTGTGTGCGGTATATTGTGGGATGAATATTTTTGGTCTTTCTGGAGTGATGATGTGTGAGAAGTTGAATTTCGCAAGATGTTTCCAGTTGTAGTTGAGTGTCACTGTTTATCAGGTTGATGAGAATGTGCAATGGGGTTTTGTTTTTGTGTAATCAAAAATCGGAAAGAAGTATCGATTTATTTTTCCATGCTAAATATCCTCAGTGAGATACAGGCAAAAGCCTAGTTTACTGGGGATACGACAAATGAAAGGCAACAAACCCAGATCCATTTAAATTGTATGTCCAAATCAAATTACCTGTTGTTTTTTCTCAAATTATGTATATTTCTTGTCATGTGTAATAATAAATAAAAAAACAGTAGCGCCCGAGCGTATATTCGAATATATTTATTCGACATATTAAGTAAACTTAAGATAACTAAATATTATTGTCGGTACACCTATAAAACCCCTCCAGAGGTCAGAGATTCCATGAAATTAATGTCTCTACCCAAAAATTTTACATTCCAGAAATGTATTATGAATTTAAAAAAACACACATATAGTAATGAAGGAATTTTGAAAGTTAAGCTTCAAAAATATCTATGTAATTTTAACAAATTTCATAATTTCACTCATCCAACATATAACCTTAAACCTGTTTAATACAATGTCGGCTCAACGTCCCTTTCCCTTCGTCATCACACAATCTCAATTGGAGTTTAGTTCATTAGGATCCCTCATCAAAAATTCAACTTCTCACTTCATTAAATTTTTGAAATATTAACCATCAAATAAAACCTTTTCTTTATTCAGACGTAGTGATGAAACGATCTTTATCTTTCGACCCTTCCCCGTACAGTGTAAATTTGAGGTGATATATTCTCTCTCGGGCAAAACTGAGTTTAAACGTTCACAAAATGTACCCATGTGCGGTCGGCAATTAAATAAAAGGTCTTACGTAATAAGCGAAAAATTCCGTTTAAAACGAAAAATTTTGATGAAGATGATAGGCGATCTCTCGAAAATTATTTTCAGCTATCTTGCGGATGGAACGGACAGAATGCCTGTGCGTGTATCTGTTTATTTTATGCAAGCTGTTGTACTTAAGTAAGCACCAGTTTTGACATATCACACTAAAACTTTGATGGCAAGGAAATCTTAGTTCCAAGACGATCGTCAATTTTAATCTTTTGTAATGTTTTGGTAGGTACCGTTTTTACAATAACGTCATTTTTCGTTTGCTTAGCAGCGCTATAAAATGTGTGATATGTGGAATATAAACAACAGAAAAACATATATTCGGATGTAAAACGGCTTCAAAGTTAAACCAGTTAAGTAGTGAAGGCATCAGAAATCGAATTTGGGGCACCCGCTTACTTTGTATGAATGGCATCCGTTAGACCACGGTTGCTAACAAAAACGATGATAGAAAATCTGAAGAACACACCTTTATTTGATTTACAATTCGTCTTGTCAAGTACTTAGTTTTCTCCATACACCTTTCTACACAAAAATCTTATAGGCTTTTAGAGGAAATCTAAACTGTGACATCACCATATTTCAGAAATATTTAAATGTGAACCCTTAAAAGCATTGCAGATAAAACACTTGCTGAAAAAGAAATAAACTCCCTTATCCAAGAAACGTGTGAAGGAGCAAGGAGAAGTAAACGTAATCAGGTTTATATTATTTTTAATAGGCTCTTTTTATCACACAATTCACCACCACCAAGATGCTTAAGCCATCATGTTTCAACTAAAATTTCTATTATTAAGTTCAATTTAATAAATGATATTTAAAAAAAAAACAAAGTTTTTCGACAATTTGAAGTTTTAAATGATTTAACTTAGAAAAAATTGTCAATCGATCTAGAAGATTACTTGGGGGGACAAATGTATGACAGAATATGAAATGAGGGTTGGGGATGAATGTGAACTTAAATCTGATGTGTTGAGTAAGATGAAAAAGAGCACTCTGAGTCGGTTCAGGCGTATATAACGACTGAATGAATAAAGACTAACAAAGCAAATGTTGAGTAATATGAGTGGAAGACGTAGTAGAGGAAGACCAAGAAAAGTATAGTGGTATCAAGTGAATTCAATTTTGAAAGAAGGAAACGTAGAACGTCAGAAAAGTCGTAGAAGTTGTATGAAAAGGTGTATGGTTATATAATAGATAAAAACTGTCAAGATAGGAAAGTTTAGCACTCTTTTCTCTCTGCGCAGCCCGGCTGGAAAATAGCGTGAACGTATATACAAGTCGAATTTGTATGATTTAAAAAAATCACAAACGTGCCAAAATTCGTTGTTAATACTGGCCTGTGAAACACAAACTGCCCATTCAATATGACTGAAAATTGAAATATAAATCAAACAGTGTCCGAAACGTGATAAAAAGTGTTAGAAGATGGGCTTAATTGGAAACAAACAGATTGCGAAATTTAAAAAAACTCTCGTTATTTTTTTATCAACCCTTGTATGTATGTTATGTATGTATATACAATATATACACGTATTTTAATCTTGAAAAAGAAGAGTTCTTAGAATAGAAAAGAAACGCAACCATTGAAATTGGCAAAGATATGAAATTTAGTAAAGCAAATGTGTTACGCAAATGACAACTTAAAATCACATTACCTTTACTTTGATCACCTAGAAGACAGTCACAATAGTAATCCTCAACATTACCTATTTAGATAGGGGCCATAACTCTATAAATATTTTTATAACTTAATAAATAGAAAAAAATTAGCACAGCCAAACGCAATATACTTTAAAACTCTATTAAAAATTATCAAAAGACTTTTTGAAATGAAAAAAAAATATCCCTCTAAAAATTTCGATAATTTCGCAAATTTAAGAGACAAACGTACATTTCACATTTCATCCCTTACAAGTACTTCCACTCCCCTTTCTACTTTAGTACTGGATGACCAACGAAATTTATGTTTAGTCCAGTGAAGGCAGTAACATGATTTTCGTGTTAGCACCAACGTTTTACATAGACATGGGTTTAACACGTTCATAAATTCTGAGCCCTACAGCACCATCATGTAAACAACAACGTTTTGTAAACTATTTTTAATTTGTTGTCGTTAAATTCATGTTGTCGACGGTCAACGACCAAAGTAATGAAAGCATTTGTTACTTGTGTTGGGGTTTGTCAACGAACTCTGGAATACTTCTTGTTTATTCTTATGTGACACATTGTTTTGTCCTATTCTAAAGAAATATTTTATATACTCTTTTAAGTTGAATCTTTAAACTTTTCAGATACATACGAGCTCTTGAGCATCACCCGGTGGTTTCAGTTTTGATTGCCGATGGTACCCAAAAAAAAGGATACTAACAAGTGTTAGACATAGACATGTGCTATTGCTTCCTCCTATATAGTGATATCAAGGTATTTAGCTTCTGGATGTTGAATAGACAGATATGACAGATATCTTCTTCTTTCCAGTGTCATGTCAGGTCCCTCCAACGTTGAATATCACTTGAGAGTAGACATCTTTGTTCCCGGCAACCCGAAACAGATCTCCAACGCCCCTTATGCCAGTCCAATCACGTATATTGCGGAGCCAGGAGATTTCCCTCCTGCCTTATATTTTGCCTTGGATGGTCAGGAGCAGTAAATTGTACTTTGCTCCTCTAAGTACGAGTAAATGACCCAAGTATGGTGAATGACAGATATGGTAAAGCTTTTACAAAAATAAATATGGCGCTTATTAGTACTCCGTAATCTAGTGCACAAAAGCGTAATGAAGTAACAATCTTAGTAGATAGATGAACACCCCACTAAATTCAAGGGATTAATGTGTCTTTCATAGACTGAAACAATGTGATTTATATGATCATTCCATAAAAGCTTTCTGTTGAGGACAATGCTTAAAAATGTAACCTTTTCCCAAATGGGAATATTTTGTTGTCTAGCTGTATTGACGTGGAAGGAACTTGGTGCATATTAGTGAACTACGAGTACTTTAATTTTCGTGGGTGAATATATATGATATATTGAATTGATACTATTTTTAAAGGGAATCAAGACATTTTGAATTCATGTGCGATACAAGTTCCAATTGAGTAGATAAATGACAATTCATAGAATAAAGAGATTTTTCAGAATCTAAATTTTTTTAAGCACTTGTTTCAGAAAGTGTCACAGAAGAGGGAACTACAGGAGGTATTGGAGAATTCGCTTTATTATTATTTGGGTGAAACCTTTCATGATAGAGTACGAAACACAGAAATCCAAAGGATGAGCGAAGTTAAATATATTATCAGATGAGGACGACATAGAAGAAGGTTCTGAAACGAACACGTATCCAGAACAGCGGAACCAAGAGCCGTAAGAATGGTCAAGGGCAGTTTCCCCCAAGCAAGCAGACCTCCAGGATGACCTCCCAAAATATAGAAAGACAGCTGGCAGTCGACGTCACAAGAGGAAAACGATGATGCATGACCATAACAGGCCAACATGTCTATAAGAAGAAGAAGATCATTTGGGTGAGGTATTTTTCTGCCTTTTCACCTTGAGGGGGATCTGGAAGGTCTTGGACCATTCAGCGCAAATTTATTTAAAAAAAAAGAAGAATTTAATGTCTATAATAGAGTACAAAACACAGAAATCCGAAGGATTAGCGAAGTTGAAGATATTGTCAGATGAGGACGACAGAGAAGAGAAGGTTCTGGAATGAACATGTATGCAGAATGGCGGAACCAAGAGCCGTAAGAATGGTCAGGGACAGTATCCCCCGAGCAAGCAGACCTCCAGGATGACCTCCAAAAATATGAAAAGATAGCTGGCAGTCGACGTCACAAGAGGAAAACGATGATGCAGGACCATAACAGGCCAACATGCCTATAAGAAGAAGAAGATAATTTGGGTGAGGTATTTTTCTGCCCTTTCACCTTGAGGGGGATCTGGAAGGTCTTGGTCCATTCAGCGCAAATTTATTTAAAAAAAAAGAAGAATTTAATGTAACCCGGTATAGCAATGTACCTTTAAATATTTTTTTACAAAATTAAAGTTTGAAAACTAAATTTAAAAATAAAATATACATTTCCGTCAAAATAAAATGACAATTGGCCGAAACGAATATTTCAAATAAAATAAAAATGGAAAATACCATCAAATAATATACGAGTAGATGCAAAACGATGCAGTCAATTGAATTCTAATAATAAAATAAAAAATAGCCTTGTTGCAAAATGTATCAGTCTACTTGTATAGACTGGTTCAAAGAGCCACTTTATGACGTGTCGTGTTTCGAAATGTCTCATACGCGGCAACACAGTGGACCTTAAACATACTCGTAGTTGGTCAGAATATATGTGTTGATATTAGATAAATGTAAAAAAAAAACGTTGTGCAATACGTTATTTCTTTAAAATGTTAATTTTCGCTTTATTTTTTAAAATGTGCCAACAAAGTGTGTGGTTTTGTGTTTGCATGTGATATTAAACTGTATTCTGTGATATCAAAAATTTTGTTTTCGATTGTTAAATGTTTAATCAGTTAAAACGTTAAATTATCTCGATCGCCATTTTTTCAAATTGATTGTCTTATATGACTCATATAATTTCATAACGTCTTTAATTTGCTGGTATAAAATCATTCTTGTTTGGGTGGATTGTCTACTTAAAAAAAAAACTCTGTAAGGCCTCGGTCACATAGGTAGGAGCCTCGCTTGATGCTTAGAGCTACGTTACTAGGTGACTATAATAGTCACGTAGCGTAGTATGCGGTGCGTCGTATGCGGTGCGTCGGTTTGCGGTGCGTCGGTTCGCTAGGATATGTCACCTAGCTCGCAGCGTAGCTCTAAGCACCAAGCGAGGCTCTTACCTGTGTGGCCGAGGCCTTAGTGATTTTGTGTGAAATTATGTGTTATAAAAAAGTATATTAATGATTTTCTGTGATATTAAAAACTCAATAAGTGGCTTCATTTCGATTGAAAACTAGGAAAAGTTGGTAAGTCATTACATTTTTTATCATGTTTAACCAAAGAAAACTTACGAAATAGTCGACAGATCTGTATGTGAATGATAGTACATATTCTTATAGACATTAACAGATTGTCTAACATATCATCGAAATTAACATTTTGGTTTTGGAAACCGAAAATCACCTTCTTGGATACACTTTGGAAATAAATTGTTGTACAGTTTTAATATACGCGCTGTTGGTTGACAAAGCACGTCCTTAATTTTAGTGTTTTAATTTAGTTTTAAAATCGTCCTTATTGCTGTATTCTATACACATTGAAGAACATACTGAGTTTCATTGAATTATGTCTCAAAGTTGGATTTCAACACAGTCTATTTTTAGTTCTAATTAGAAATCCTACATTTATGCCAGGCTTTAATTGAACTCCTAGTATTTTAATAACTCTGGGCTACAGAATTAATTACATTTAACAAGGTTTTGCAAATAACCGGCAATTATATTATGAGTATGTCATGGCTCAACGTTATTTATAAATCGGAAACCCTTTGTTGATCGATACATTTTTATTTAATATGCCTGACAATTATTTACACTGCTGTGTCTTCTGACAATTGTTAACACAAGTTTTATTTTATTTTAAGATGTGACTTGCTTGTGAACGGTGGCTTTCAATATTTTCAGTATCCTAGCTTTTAAAATTTTTGTTTAATATTCTTGACTTTGTTGATCGATACATTTTCATTTAATATGGCTGACAAGTATTTACACTGCCGTGCCTGACAATTTTTCAGACAATTTTTTTTAAATTTTAAGATGTGTCTTGCTTGTGGACGGTGGCTTTCAATATTTTCAGTATCCTAGCTTTTAAAATTTTTGTTTAATATTCTTGACTTTGTTGATCGATACATTTTCATTTAATATGGCTGACAAGTATTTACACTGCCGTGCCTGACAATTTTTCAAACAATTTTTTTTTAATTTTAAGATGTGTCTTGCTTGTGGACGGTAGCTTTCAATATTTTCAGTATCCCAGCTTTTAAATTTTTTGTTTGACATTCTTGACTTTGTTGATCGATACATTTTCATTTAATATGCCTGATAAGTATTTACACTGCCGTGCCTGACAATTGTTCACACATTTTTTTTAAATTTTAAGATGTGACTTGCTTGTGGACGGTGGCTTTCAATATTTTCAGTATTCCAGCTTTTAAAATTTTTGTTTGATATTCTTGACTTTGTTGATCGATACATTTTCATTTAATATGCCAGATAAGTATTTACACTGCCGTGCCTGACAATTGTTTACACCATTTTTTTTTATTATAAGATGTGACATGCTTGTGGACAATGGCTTTCAATATTTTCAGTATCCCAGCTTTTCCATTTTTTGTTTAATATTCTTGACTTAGTTGATTGATACATTTTAATTTAATATGCCTGACAAGTATTTACACTGACATGCTTGACTAATGTTCAGACTATTTTTTTTTAATTTTAAGACGTGACTTGCTTGTGGACGGTGGCTTTCAATATTTTCAGTATCCCAACTTTTCAAATTTTTGTTTGATATTCTTGACTTTGTTGATCGATCCATTTTCGTTTAATATGCCTGACAATTATTTGCACTGCCGTGCCTGACAATAGTTAACACAAGTTGTTTTTATTTTAAGATATGACTTGCTTGTGGACGGAGGCTTTCAATATCTTCAGTATCTCAGCTTCATAATTTTTTTGTTTAATATTCTTGACAATTAATCATACCACCGTGCCTGACAATTATTTACACAAGTTTTTTTTATTTTAAGATGTTACTTGCTTGTGGACGATGGCTTTCAATAATTTCAGTATATCAGTTGTTCAATTTTTTGTTTAATATGCCTGGCAAATATTTACTCTACCGTGCCTGACAACTATATACACAAGTTTTTTATTTGAAGATGCGACTTGCTTGTGAATGGTGGCTACCAATATTTTAAGTATTCCAGTTTTTTTTCAATTGTTTGTTTAATATGCCTGACAATTAATCATACCCCCGTGCCTGACAATTGTTTACACAAGTTTTTTTATTTTAAGATGTGACTTGTTTGTGGACGGTGGCTTTCAATATTTTCAGTATCTCAGCAATCTCTCATGTCGTAGAACGCTGATTATTCTCGATCAAAGCTATGATTTGGTATATCATATATCATCAGTAGTAATTGGCTTTCCATAGTTGAAAACATCATCAAATATCATTCACTATTACTGTTTTTAAACCACATTTGACTCACACAACCGCTTATATATCGTTGTCATACACTACATATTAATTTTGCTTTTTGTCGTTTTTTTTTCATTTGTGGTAATAAAATAAATATTTATTTAATTACATTTTCGAAATGATGCCACATTAACCACTCAACTTATTTGGATTAACTTTAGACGAAAAAATGCGCTAAACTTTTACCTTTCGTTATAATTTTATACAATTAGCATACTTGGAATAAAATACGTATAAGCAATTAAAATTTTATCTGTACGACAATTATCCCACAAATACGAAACTTCTCTCCGGACAACCTACTCACTATCTCAACCATTTACAGTTTTATATAGACTCATTAATTAATATAATCTACGATAGATGACGCACATGTTATTCAGCAAGTATGTTATGACGTTTTTGTTGAAGCTACATCTATTCGAGAAAAACAAAACTACATGGTGGGCAACTTATTATTGGTTTTATTTTTTACTATTTTAAATTTAATTAAAAAAACAGTATATTACGTAAAATAAATTAAACTATGTTTTATTCCCTTTTAGACCGTATATATTTCCCGAAGGCATAATTAGTTGGATAGAGTATCTTCTTGTACATCAGAGGAATGAATCTCCTTTAGGATGTATTTTGACATACTAGCCGTTAGCCATAAACTATGTGCTATAAGCACTAAGCTGTAAACTGAGCCATGACGTCAAACATTACAAATTATACTAGAGAATGTCAAAATGTTGAAATGTCATAAATGAAAACGATTTTGTACTTATATCACTTTCGTTGTATACTTCATAAGCTGGTGGATTTATTACCAAATGGCAATATTACCCAATCAACCAAAATTATGTTAAAAAATTATTATGGTGTACTCATAAATCAGACCCTGACGACCTCTGCGACCTATTTTGTAAGACATATTTTTCTTGTATACAGTACAAGCTGGTGGATTTATTACCAAATGCCAATATTAACCAATCAACCAAAACTATGTTAAAAAATTATTATGGTGTACTCATAAATCAGACCAAGACCTGGACGACCTCTACGACCTATTTTGTAAGACATCTATTTCGTTGTATACAGTACAAGCTGGTGAATTTATTACCAAATGACAATATTAACCAATCAACCAAAATTATGTTAACAAAATTATTATGGTGTACTCATAAATCAGACCAAGACCTGGACGACCTCTACGACCTATTTTGTAAGACATATATTTCGTTGTATACAGTGCAAGCTGGTGGATTTATTACCAAATGACAATATTAACCAATCAACCAAAATTATATAAAAAAATTATTATGGTGTACTCATAAATCAGACCAAGACCTGGACGACCTCTGCGACTTATTTTGTAAGGCATCTATTTCGTTGTATACAGTACAAGCTGGTGAATTTATTACCAAATGACAATATTAACCAATCAACCAAAATTATGTTTAAATATTATTATGGTGTACTCATAAATTAGACCATGACCCTTACGACCTCTGCGACCTATTTTGTAAGACATCTATTTGTTTTATACAGCACAAGCTGGTGGATTTATTACTAAATGGCGATATTAACCAATCAACCAAAACTATGTTAAAAAATTATTATGGTGTACTCATAAATCAGACCAAGACCCTGATGACCTCTGTGATCTATTTTGTAATACATCTATTTCGTTGTATACAGTACAAGCTGGTGAATTTATTACCAAATGACAATATTAACCAATCAACCAAAATTATGTTAAAAAATTATTATGGTGTACTCATAAATCAGACCCTGACGACCTCTGCGACCTATTTTGTAAGACATCTATTTCTTGTATATAGTACAAGCTGGTGGATTTATTACCAAATGGCGATATTAACCAATCAACCAAAATTATGTTAAAAAAATATTATGGTGTACTCATAAATCAGACCAAGACCCTGATGACCTCTACGACCTATTTTGTAAGATATTTATTTCTTGTATACAGTACAAGCTGGTGGATTTATTACCAAATGACAATATTAACCAATCAACCAAAATTATGTTAAAATATTATTATGGTGTACTCATAAATCAGACCATGACCCTGACGACCTCTGCGACCTATTTTGTTAGACACCTTTTTTCAGCCTGGGACTTGCGGGTTTAATTCCTATCGGTACACATATTTTTTTATAGTAATGAATTACCAAGTTAACTGATACTTAAGGCTTAGTCAAATATTTTTTTATTGGTAAAGATTGCCATATGGTAATAAACCCGCCAGGTTATACTGTATACTGTGACAATGTTAAACAATACAACCCTAATTAATAAAATTGGTTACAAACGGGGATCGAGCTCGTAACCCCGAATCGGAAGTCAATTTTTTTATGCAGTTGTAATCTAAATGTTTTGAAACTAAAGATATGTGATACATATAACAGAGATCAGAAGTGCTACAAATTTAAAGCCAAAACCGGTAAAATGTCGATTATTTGTTCAATCAGTGTAAACATTTATGATACCTTTTTCTAGTTTATTATTTATTCCAGCTAGCGTTAACGTTTTATTTGTGGACAAATTAGAAATTGAAATTATACGTAACACTGTTGTGAAATGTCAATTACTTTGAAATATGAATTAAGTTGATATGTAACCTTTTGGTTCTGAACTGTTAATATATGATAAATAATATGTAGGTAGGAAATTCTTTAAATTACTCGACTCTTTCAAGTTAGCATGTGTAAACGATTTATCAGCTTATTACACTATTTATCAGCTTATTACACTATTTTTGTAGTACAAGTGATATATCACTATTTTAAGCTTACCAAGCCACAATCCATTTAAGCACCCAAATTCGAAGAGCCTCACTACATATTTCGATCACATCAAAGGAATCCACACGTTTTTCGTAATGCCAGCTTTACTGATAGTATAAATTATTTTTATGCTTTCGTTTGCGTCACTTATTTATTTTATACATGTCAAGAAATATACATAATTTGCGAAAAGATAACAGGTAATTTAATTCGTACACACAACTTTAAAGGGTCTGGGTTTGTTGCCTTTCATTTGTCGTATCCCCAGTCAACCTGTACCTCACTGAGAACATATAGCATGAAAAAATACATCGATACATCTTTCCAATTTCGGATTATATAAAACCCCGTTGCACATTCTTATCGACCTGACAAACAGTGACACTCTACTACATATGTATACATCACATGAAATCAAACTCCTCCCACTTCATCACTCCAGATAGACCAAAACATTTATCCCACAATATACCGCACACAATCATAAAACAAAAAAAATACATGTACTCGTATATAAAAATTATAAAGTATACTCTCGTTTACAAAGGTATGAACTTATTGGTGAATACTCTAAAGAGCAACAATCCATCTATCTGGTAAGGTTTCTAGCATTCTCCTTACTATTGTAAAGAGTGGAAACATGGACGATGAGATAAAAATAAGCAAGCATGCTAGGTGCTATCGAGAGGTGACGCTGAAGGTGAATGCTACGTAGCCCATGAATCGCTAGGCGAACCAATCTCTCTATCATCCAAGAATTACTGAAAGACTTTTGGCAGCATGCAGAAAAAAAACTCTTACGTACTTTGAGCATGTTCCTAGAAAGAGTAATGAAAGTCTGGAAAAGTTGGTGATCAAGGTGAGAGTTGAGAGAAGGCGAGCAACAGGAAGGTTGATCTGAAACAGGTGGTGAGCTGAGTTTGAGACATAGCGGAGAACCACGACGCTCAGCATTGATGATGCAATGAAAAAGACGAACTTTCATTGCACACATTACAATATGCCGATTTTTATATTCTACAGTAATTTCTTCCAGCGAACAAGACAAAATTAGATGCTTTAGTTGAAATATAACATACACTCAAACTCTATATAAAAAATTAAGTTTACAGCGGGTTATTCCTACTTAGGTTTATCAAGGTTCCTTTAACTGTCCCGCGATTCTAGAAGCACTAAGTGTATATGTACCTAATAAATATAGCCGTGCAAGGAATCACCTTCTGTTTTATATACCAACTTACAGGATAAATATCATGGCTTAACACTCAGTCACGCATGGTATAGAGAAATTGAACCAACTGAATGACACTGTTGATATATTCTCGGTACCGCTTAGCAGTATGATAAGAATCCTGGCTGATATTCTTCTTAGTGAATAAGCTAACGCTAGAATTAAACCCTCTTTAGACCCTATTAAAGTAGATAAAAAATTTAAAAAAAATACAAACCAGATCACGGTGGTCGTTAAAGCTACAATGATAATTTTTGGAAGAATGTTTTGATATATTTGAATACAATATATGTTTTTATTAAAATCGAAAAAAAACCTTCCTCTAAACTTTGACCAGCTCTGATCAACAGTTTGAACTATGGTCGCTGGAGACCAATAGTAGTCTCGACTGAGTCTCTCTAACACCCATAAATCTTCCTCCAGCTTGCATCCACAGATCGGATTAACCCAACTGCTGTGTAATTGCAGTCGATACGATATGTTTTTGGTTGCAAAGCTTTTTTCGGCTTAAATATAGGTTTTCCATGTTCTAACTTACATTTAAACTGACTTTTTTGTTTTTAAAAACATCGATAAAGAATTTATACTGGAATTTTTTAATGATTCAGGAATAAGCATTCAAATCATACACTATTTAACTTTGTACAAAATTTAAAGAAGTTTGTACGAAGGAAAAAACCAAAATCTTTTTTAACTTTATATATTTTTAATTGTTATAAACTATAAATATTAACTACGAGTACATAACAAATATCCCCCATCCGTTAACATATAGTACTTATTTGTATGTAATTTCCCATTAATTTATAGTCATAAATGTGAATTTATTGCACAATACTCCTTAACTCTTCCTTCCCTGTGATGTGTAACTAGTACACATTGCTTCTAAAAACTTTAATATCTCGATAAATATAATAAACACTGGATTCAGATTTTAGGTATTCCTCCGTAATACATTTACGCATTGAATGAAAAAAATAATATTAATAATAATTAGCGCTTATCGGCCACATCAGATATTTTGTGAAAATCGGGAATAAATTCACCAATACAATCAAACGTGTGACGTAGTTATATTCATTCTTAAAAACCGCTATGAGTGAGGAAGCGACGCTATTCACGTCTCATTCTCACTCTACTTAAGTATATGGGAACGCAAGTAATAGAATCTCAGTTCACTCGCTCCTCTCGCTTCAGTAGCTTTCGGGCATCCATTTGAGGTGGTCGCTTTGCCCGTTTTGTGAACGTCGGCTGATGTTTTTTTCAAGTTTTCAGTTATTAACATTTCAATTATTATCACTTTTGACTTCAAATTTAATTAATTTAAGCGATTGGCTATGAATATTCTTATATTTCCGATTTTAAATCGCTCATTTTTAAATGTGTATTGAATACACAGCTCCGGAACAGTTAAATATTTAATACTACAGTAGTTTTTGATGTGTATTGAATACACAGGAAGGGAAAGGTTAAATACTTAATACTACAGTAATTTTTGCATATTTTTTCACTAAAGCCTTTTCTTAGAATTGTTATTGTCAAAAATTATCCTCTTCATAGGATTAAATACCTAATAAACAACATACGCGAGAAAAGTAAAATAGTTTTATTTGTGTTTAACAAATACCTACTGTTTATTCCACTTTTAATAACGGTACAACTGTTTATTCCACTTTTAATAACGGTGACAGCCTTGAAACCAGTAGGGTTATGCCATTATAAAAAGTGAAATAAACAGTGTTTGATAAAAACAACCCACACAATGTTAATGCCTTAACTTTAAATAATATATAAAAGTAAAATATTAAAAATGATCTAAATTGAAAACGATTATTAAAGATAATACTATTTAAGATAAGAAATTCTGGAACTAAAGGACAGAGTGCCAGAATTTCCTATCTCAACAGACATTATTCACCTCTTCTACATCCATAAACCTTTTCATATAACACCTGGGATTTCTCAATATCATTCCCATGATCCAGCCATGCTCGTTTTTCTCTTTCAAAATATCATTCACTCGATTCAATCACGATATCGTGAAGTTAAAAACTTTAATATTAATAAAATAACTAGAGTGCTTTTACTTATGGAGAGTGCTCTTCAAACATCCAAATAATTCGGGGATATAAAAGAGCTTGACTGGGAGACTACATTTATTTTGTCTCCATTCATCAAACGTTCAAACTCAGAACCATTTGATAAGACATCGCACGTATTGGCAATACAACTTCAGAAGTAAAGAAAGAGCAAAACTAGTACACGTCTAGCTCGTGTGAGTATTGCTACCAGACTAGTTCACTAGTCTGGGACCTTTTCTATAATATTTTTTTAGGTTTCGGAAACCCACGAAAGAAAGTCAAGCACCTTACTACCTATGCCACGGAAGTTGTCAAGGTGGTATTTCATTGAAGTTGAAACGGTTACGCACTTGTTTAAGTTTTTCATATAAACTTCTATTGAAATTATTTACAATGAAAATTCTACATACCACCTCCGTAGTTTTGTAACGCGTTTAACTTCCATCCGCGAGTTTTGGGTTCGATTTCTGATGGTAACTGAGAAAAATAATGAAAATAGCATCGAAGGCGATATGCATATGTAGGCGAATATTATTGTCTCTTCACGTGTGGTATTACGTTCCTCACGAGCGATAACAAACATAAACTCAACCCGGAAAGTGTTAAAATCTGCCAAGAAGAAAGTATACAACACTATATGGGAGTGAAACGTGCACGTGAAACAAGACTGAAAAAAGCCGAATAAATTCAGTAGAATGCATGCTTAGTATACATGAGGTGACCATGTACGATAGAATACGCCGTGAAGTGATCAGACACAAATGTGAAGGCTGATGTGTTAAGTGAGATGATGAAGAGCACTCTGAGATGTTTTGGGCATGTGGAATGAATGAATGAAGAAATGATAACAAAATAAGTATGAAATGCTAATATGAGTGGAATGTGTGGTAGAGGAAGACCTAGGAAAGTATAATTGAAACAAGTGCATGATATTTGGAAATAAGATAAATTTAAAAAGTCGTAAGAGTACATAATACATCAATCAACAATTCCCGAGACTAACCAACAGATGGCACCTCTATAACAAATCCATACAATTCTCAGTTAGTACCAGCTTTTAGAAGTTACGTGTCAAACTTTCATGACATTCCGACATTATGTCATTGAGTTACAGTGGTTTTACTGACGCTACTTTTGCTATTTTCAAAACAATGGAAAAAACTGAATTTGGTGTGTTGATAAAACATTGCTTTTTAATGGGAAAAAATACCGTTCAAACTCAGCAATGGCTTGAAGGTGTTATTCGGGCTCTGTTCCATCGAAAACAACCATTTGCCGGTGGTATGCTGATTTCAAACGCGGTCGTACAGACACAAATTATGCTGAACGCTCTGGTCGTCCAAATGAGGCTGTTACACCAGAAAACATTGAAAAAACCTCAAAATCGTGATGGAAAATCGCAAAATAAAATTGCGTAAGATAGCTGACATCCTGAAGATATCATTTGGTAGTGTTTAGACTATTTTACATGAACATTTGATCATGAAAAAGCTTGGGGAATAAAAAAGAAATGGGTGCCGCGTTTGCTCACAATGGAACAGAAACAACAACGCATCGATGATTCAGAGCACTGTTTGGCACTGTTGACGCAAAATAAACAGGAGTTTTGGCATCGGTATGTGACAATGGATAAAACTTGGATCCACCACTATACTTCGGAATCAAATCGGCAATTAGCTGAGTGGAGAGCAGCCGGTGCATATGGTCCGAAGCGAGCAAAAACTCAACAGTCGGCCGGGAAGGCTATGGCCTCCGTATTTTGGGATGCGCATGGTATAATATTTATCGATCACCTTCAAAAGAAAAAAACCATTAATAGCGAATATTACATAGCGTTATTGGAGCGTTTGAAGGCAGAAATTGAAAAAAAAACGGCCCCATGTGAAGAAGAAAAAAGTTCTCTTTCATCAGGACAATGCACCGTGTCACGGTGAAAGGTGAAAGTCGTCCAAAGCGACCAAAAACTCAACAATCGACCAGGAAGGTTATGGCCTCCGGTTTTTGGGATACGCAGGTTATAATATTCGTCGATCACCTTGAAAAGGGAAAAACCATCAATAGCAAATATTACATGGCGTTATTAGAGCGTTTGAAGGCAAAAATTGCAAAAACACGGCCCCATATGATGAAGAAAAAAGTTCTCTTTCATCAGGACAATGCACCGTGTCACAAATCGATGGTAACGATGACCAAATTGTATGAGTTGAACTTCGAATTGCTTCCGCACCCACCGTATTCTTCAAAGTTGGCCCCCAGCGACTATTGGCTGTTCGCAGACCTCAAAAAGATGCTCCAGGGAAAGAGATTCGGCTCCAATGAACAAGTGATTGCCGAAACTAACGCCTATTTTGAAACCAAATATAAATCGTTATACACGGCTGGCATAGAAAAGTTAGGAAAGCGTTGGAATGAATGTATAGCTCTGGAAGGAGACTATGTTGATGAATAAAGAAGAATTTTGGCAAACAAATATTGTTTTAGTAGTTAGTCCCTCGACTTATTGATTGATGTGTTTTGTGTGGGAATGTAGTAGAAGGAAAATGTATGTGTAGCGATAAGAAAGTCTCGCGCTCTCTCCTTTCTGTCAACCCCGATAGACATATGTCATGATGCACGTTTGTCAATTAGTATCATACGACTGAATAAAATAAAAGTTATTGTGTATAAAAATAATTTGGATATTATTTTTAGTGTTAATAAAAAAAAAAGTATTTGAAATTTATGTTTTAAAAATCTCATTTCGAAAATAAGCAAGTAAATACGAACGAGCGATTAAAACTTATTAAAAATTACTGAATGAAGTTTTTTATCTTTCTCATCAAACGACGTTGACTAAAAAAATAATATTACGTTTAATGAAATACAAAACTTCCAAGAAATATTTCAAAAATGTTTCTTAAAAAAGAATTAAATTATGTTAATTTACGAGTACATCTCCAAAATATATATTTTTTATACATACATAGCAGTATCATCACGGCGTGTCTCATACGGGATAGACAGAGAGAAAAGATCTCCAAACTTTAAATCCAAACCACTTTATCCGAGCCATGTCGCTTTTATTGAACAACTGTGTTATATTGTTATGTTTTATTTTACAAAAAAAAAGCCGCAAACCGCGGGCTAAACATGTCTGATATATATCTTCCTGCGTGTTTTTGTTTAGAGCTACTGCCTCAAGGATTAACATAGAGATGACGATCGTCAACATAAGAAAAGGGAAGGAAATATTAAGAAAATACGTAGATATGCCACCATTATTCAATTTTCCTTCAAACAAAATACAACTCCAAAGTTAACATACACGGTCTGTCCAATGGGACAAGTGATTGATTTTATTTTCACGTAACCACCAGCGCCGTCTGTGGATGATATTAGTACAGACCTTGCGTTTGTACGAATTGTCCGTTAAAATGAGATGTACAGTAAATTTAGGATTTTCATTAAGCTTCTCGATGAGTCTAGTAGACGCACAACAATCATTTCGAAGAATGTCAACCACTTTTTAAACATTGTCTTCAATGCGAACTGTCAATGATGGTCCAGGCCGGGGATTATCTTCAATGCTCTCTATGTCATCACGAAATCTTGCATACCGCATAAAAACGTTTGTATGACTCATTGCTTCACTACCATGAACAGTTTGAATCATTTCAAAAGTTTCTGTGGCACTTTTACCCAATTTAAAACAAAATTGAATATTGACAGATTGCTACATTGTTCCTTTTCTGACAGAGACTCAGAAGGTGTTAACTATCAATTGTTACGTCATAACGAATGAACCAGCAATGCCAGCGCTTTGAAATTTTCACGGAAGATAGTGAAAATGTGTCGCTACTCATGTATTTATCTATCATACAGATGACACTGTTGGTTACGTGAAATTTAAATCAGTCATCTTTGCCAACGGACAAACTGTGTATTATCTGTATTTGCTGCACATCAAATAATTTTACGGTAAATAACGATCAATTCGACCTAAGCGCCTATTAGTTAATGGATTAATTCAATTGAGTGAGGTAACCTAAGTTCACTGTAACAGATATAAATGTATTCATGTATGTACATCATATCATCTATATAGCCTGTATTGTTTTTGCGAAGTGAACCTCCGAGTTGGACAGTTGATAAGGGAGGCTGAACAAAGCGTTCAATTAGAGCAATCACCATTACCCCATATCACTTGCCAATTAAGTGAAATAACCTTGATTTCATTAAAGATAGAGAAAGCCTCGATTGAAATCGAATGTTGTGTTTGATTTGATAGCTGATATTTACTAAATTGTTGAATTATTAAATTATATTACTAATTGTACGGTGTAGGATAAACTTAATTTCTGTTAGAAAAATATATCAAGTCTTTGCCATGGTCACCATACTTACTATGCAATCTGGCTTCACATGTTCAATTCCAAGCAGATTTATAACCAAACTGATTTTATTTATTTATTTTCATTTTTCCTTGTACATGCTCAAACATGGCACATCTGGTGGGTTTATTGTAACAGATTTTTTTTCTCCAATCAACATGTTCATCATGGATGTATTCAACTGTTTTAATTTATGATATGTTTTGCAAAAAAATCGTTGAAATTTACTTTAAAAAGCTAAGAAATTACCAATATCTTGATACAAGAAAGGAATTCATCCGAGGGTTTGGAAAATAATCAAATGAAATTAAGGATAAAAGGATATTCTAAGTAATCATTT
The DNA here is from genome assembly GCA_949825065.1 of Odontocerum albicorne. NCBI lineage: Eukaryota > Metazoa > Arthropoda > Insecta > Trichoptera > Odontoceridae > Odontocerum > Odontocerum albicorne. The sequence continues at coordinate 7,861,943 of OX463860.1, read as the reverse complement.
TTTCCCCCGATTATTTCCTAAACGTAAATAAGGATGGCGCACATCTAATAAATTTGGGAAGTTCGTTCTACCGACATGCCGGGTAAACCACAAATGGAGTTGTGTAAAATGTGGTTTGATGAGTTGGTATGCAAAATAGTATCTGATTACCTGATTGAAGATTAACGCATAGATTCAATATGAATTTATGTTTTTTTTTGTAGTCCACAAGCTAAGAACATTTATTCATTGAGAATATTTCCGGTAGATTTTGAGATCAACAGAATATCAAAACCCGCAACTTTCGAGTTGAAAAATAGGCGTCTTATCAACTAGGTCACTAAAGTTCTGTATTTTGCTAAACAAACCGGTATAGTCGAATATACTCGTATTTTTATTTCGTTGTGCAATTATTCTTCACTACTGTATTTAACGTATCTAACCATCCAAGTTAAATTTACTGTCATCAAACTGCCACTGACTTATGATATACATGGAGTTTTTAGAGGGGGCATTTAGACCAATAAGAATGGGCATAAAATGTTAAAACAAAAACGTAAACATGCCAGAGCCTGTACTCACTTGATCCGGAGAATTGGCAAGGTTTTCTCAAGTCTCATCATGTAAACGAAGCTCTCGAGAGCTTTATTAATGCTTTCACCTCCCATATCAGAAAGTACACAAAACTCAAACCTTGGATTACTGATGGATTGATTTATTATATACGCAAAAGAGATCGTCTGCACCGGGAACTCAAGACATGCAGTGGTCCATAGGGACTAATCAGGGACCACAGGTACAAATCAGGGACATCACCAGTATAGTGAGAGAGAAAAATGACCCCTTCTACATTAAACGTTGATGGCACGAAAATATCATTGAAACAAGAACCACTAAAATTTGTAGTGGCATTAATGAATTTTTCGCCAGTAAAAGCAATAACCTCTCACATAACATAATTGATAGGAACAAAACGACTGAACAGTTATTAAATTATGCTCTTCTTCATTCTTTAAAAGTACCCGAGTATGTACGTAAGTACGTTTTATCTGATGCCAACGTCGTACCCGTAAGTACGTTTTATTTGATGCCAACGTCGGAAAGGGAAATTTTTGCTTATATTAATACACTATGGGCAAGTAGCGCCCCGGGGCCTGATCAGATCACATCTACAATAATAAAACACACTCAAAAGTTTATAGCACTTCCACTGAAACACGTAATAAATTTGAGTTTAAGGAGTGAAAACACGCGCAAAGGTGTTGATTTACATGTAATTTTTTTTAATAATTGATATGTATAAGGCTGAAGTACATTTGATGTCCTCGTAGCCGGCCTCGCCCTCTATTGGTGGAGGTGTATCTAGATATCTAGACTGGGAGGATCTGTTGATAGTTTTTTTTTTTTGCAAATGTTTTTTCCTTTCCACATCTTAAAATATATTTGCGATTTCAGGATATACGAGTATTCGTATATGTACAATACTATCAATAGACCTATAATATTTTTTTAAAATTTTTATTAATGAAAATCTATTAAAAAAAATAAAAACGCATGCTATCATTATGAACGGAACATCACCAAGAAAAATCGGAAACAAAAACAAAAGAGTACTGACCACAAAGTGAAAAGAAAGGGTTAGAAAAATTAACTACAGGAATAAACGAACACACCATACCACAATTATCCAACAAAAATTTGCGGGAGAGAAAAACCTTAAAACGAAATTAAACGAAAAGTAAATATCAACCATCTCCTTCCAATCCGTTACATTTTGTGCGAAAATCAATGTTTTAATGGCTATATTTTACTCGACAAACGAAGCCATCCTATGCCAATCAGTCACTCTCTGAAATTTCCGGTTTTGAAAAGTTACCAAGAAAAAGTAACGTCAAATGTTAATTTCGTTAAATAAACATCAATACTTCCGTTCTTAGAATAAATACTCCCTGAGAAACAAAACGTTTTTAAAAACGCTCTGAAAGTAACTTATTTTTTAGTATTGCTTTATTAAAATTGATTGTTTATCGTATTATTTATTGTATTGTTTATCGTATTGTATTACACTTTCGTTGTGTACAGCAGCGTTGCTCAAACTTTAATCCACTCACTAGTGCTGGTCTGTGAACTCTTCGTTAATGGCTCGGAACGAGATGCCCCAAAAAATAATAACGTATAAATAACGCTAATTTCCAAAACGTTTTAAAAAGTATATCATAGTCCTCTTCGAGTGAATTATCATCAATCCAACTGAAATAAGAAAAATTAACGAACAACAAGCAATCACTTTTGTCTCATTAAAAATAAATACCAACTCGTTTTAAAGATTTCGTAATTTTATCATTTTTTATAATTATATACGTATGGATGTATGGTATCTACCATTCGAGAACACAAATCTGTCACTCCCGTAATGCAAATGGATGGAGAAACATTACCAAATTGTGACTCCTTTAAGTATCTTGGGTCACTCATCCATAGCGATGGAGGATGTGCAGCAGATGTAACACATAGAATTAGTATGGGATGGATGAAGTTTAGATCAATGACGGGAGTTCTATGTGATCCGAAAATGCCAGTAAAGTTAAAAGGAAAAATATACCAAAGGATTGTCAGACCCGCACTCCTCTATGGCTCTAAATGCTGGACGATGTATAACTCTTACTCTAGGCAACTAGAAACTGCTGAAACGCACATGCTAAGATGGTCAACTTGTGCGTCCCTAAGAGACAAAATAAAAAGCTCACGCATTTGTGGAAGCCTAGGTGTTACAGACATCTACAGTAAGATGAAGGAGAGGCGATTGAGATGGTATGGGCACGTTGGACGTAGAGCACCCGATCACATTGTGAACCAGGCAATCACCATGAATCTTCGTCGAATAACAACCAGAGGAAGCCCAAAGAATTCATGGGTGGTGTAAAAAGATAACCTGATGCAGAGGCACGGCCTGGGGGACGTAGTCCGGGACAGAAGCGCATACAACCTGAGGACGAGGAGAGCTGACCCCAACAGTCTTCGCAGACAGTGAGTTGGAATGGAGCTAGGGAGAAGAAGATACGTATGGATATTATTATTATATACATAATGTTTATTATTTATTTGCAATAATACTAATTAAATTATGAAATTTAAAAAACTTAACTTTAATTGACGGTTTCCCAATTTGATTGATTGGAATAAAACAAAACTGATCCAAGAACACTGAAAATTTGAGAATCACTGGTATATAGTACACTTTGACTGGTTTATTGTCATCTGTGAATCTTTTTCAACCGAACAGAAAGGTGTGAAATAATCCTAAAAGGAAAATCACACTGAATCCTTTTTAAAAAAAAATCTGGGCTCCAAAGGGAATCGAACCCGCATTTCTCTATTCGAATAGACCACAGAGATCATCAATTTAAACCCGCTAGTATACCCACTCTCTTAATTTTAATTCCAAGATAACCTTATTTAAATACCGAGGTAATTGTTAGAAATAGCCCGATGAAACTGGTTTATTGGCAAATTTAACTTATTGCCGGTCTTACGAATGAAAAACTTTTTCATCGACTCAGGCGATTTATTCCCAAATGGAATAGACTTTTATTAAAGCAAACTAATATTAAGTTCCAATTTGCCTAGCCTTCTGCACTCGCTTCTGATTATTTAACTTCTCATCTCCAACAAATAACCAATTAAAGTTCTATGTAAAGAGTAAACTCCGAGTAAACTTAAATTATATCGTGGACCGCACTGAAATTCACCTACATCTCAAATTATGATTATGAAAATTTTAAATAAGAATAAAGTCACTCAGGTGCGAAGGTTTGCAAAATACGAGTAATAAGGACTTAGATATAAAATCCCTCGTGATCGAGTATGATTATTAGCCATCATGTGGATAAAAGGTACAAAGGTTCGCAAAAGAAAGATTTGGATAGAAAATCCCTAATGATCGAGTATGATTGTTAGCCATCCTGTGGATGTAAGGCCCCTGTGCGTTAATTGGTCCGTAGTTTGCAAGCTGTTGCAATTCAGCAATCACGCAGTCTTGACAGATCTGTGGATGAAAGGTGCTAAGATTCGCAAAAAAATGACTGAAAATCCCTCGTAATCGAGTATGATTGTAATATTTTATTCATGTGGATAAAAGGTACGAAGGTTCGCAAAAGAAAGATTTGGATAGAAAATCCCTTATGATCGAGTATGATTGTTAGCCATCCTGTGGATGGAAGGCTCCTGTGCGTTAATTGGTATGTATTTTGCAAGCTGTTGCAATTCAGCAAGCACGCAGTCTTTACAGATCTAACTCAAAGTAACGATGGAAACAAGATTTAACTTCCAAGACGATCAGCCGGTTAAATTTGCTGCTACCTTTCGTTAGGCAAAATTTTAAATAGCGTTTTTGGTGTGTTGTTTGAAAAAGCCATATTTAAATGCTATCTATGGAGAAGATTATTCATAGACAGTATCTAAACATTGTTGATTTATGCTGGAATTTTTCAATTTTTAAAGTTTCATAATGTAATGAAACAACATCTCTTCTATTACATCTATAAAATACTACTGCAATTGTCGTCACCTTCGTGGTATATTTCCATACAGGTTTTAACTTATATTTATTCAGGCCGGAAACTATTGGACCTAAGTGATAAGTTAGTGGCAAAACAGGCATCTTACCAATTTAGATGCAATGGAAAAGTTATAGGCTGTTTATTGATATTAAATAGTTTATATGACTATATTAATTAACTGCCAATATTAACTTTTGTCTAGTTGGCTGGAAGAGATTGCCGTCTGGCAATAATCCTGCCAATTTGTATTTGCAATAAAAGTGTTAAATAAATAAATTAATACATACAAACCATCGCGTCATTATCCTGCTGCGGTACGTAGACAGGACAAAACGCTTAATTTTCATATTACAAAAATTAGCTTTGCCTTTTTCGTATTTATATATCTTCTCTTCTTCTCTTACTACTCGTATTAACCTTATCTTCAAAAAAAAAAAACATTTCCAACAATACTTTTCTAAATAAGAAAGAATAATAATCGAATAACGTGGCATCTGTCCATACAAGTTCCGGCATCTAATTCTTTGTGTGGTATTAAGTTTTAAAATGAAGAAATAACGATGGAAATATTAAAAGTATTATAAAACCCCCGCTATGCGCATCGCACGCGAGCGACATGTCAATGCACTAATTGGCGTCGTAATTCTTCTATCGAGTTGTTTACGGGAAAAAGCAAACATGCCAACTTGTTCTTTCACTATCGATTTCCGATAATATTTATTTTTTTGTTTTTGCTGATACATTTTAAAGCCACAAGCCAAATCTCGAAGACAGGTACATTATTTTCTTCTTTTTTTTTGTCACGTCTCTTCTAAATAGTGAAAATGACGACCTCTATGGCTTAATTGAAAAAACACATAACTCTTAACCCGAACTTTACGAGTTCGATTCTCATTAGTTTAAGCCTAACGTTAAACGTTTTAACAAAGCTTGTTAATGTTTCAGAATATTTTTTTTTGGGTCCCGAAATAATATTGTTGACCCAGTCTTTAGTTTTTTCTTACTTTAGTCCTATAAGATATAAAAATTGTGCTAAAAAATAGATGACCTAAGTGGCTTAATTAGTTAATCATTAACTTTTTCCTTCCGGTACTAAAAAAAATCGCGCGTTCCGGTGCTGTGTATTCAATTACACATGTAAAAATGAGCGATTTAAAATCGGAAAAATATAAATATTTATAGCCAATCGCTTAAACTAATTAAATTTGAAGTCAAAAGTGATAATAGTTGAAATTTTATTGCTGAAAACATGAAAAAACATCGGCAAACGTTCACAAAACGGATGCAGAGACCACCTCGTATGAATGCCCGCGAGCTACTGAGATGGAACTCGAAACACTAACACTGTATGTTATACCTCGAAGGAAGAAACAACTGCGAACTAAGATTCTATTTCTTGCATTCCCATATACCGAAGTAGAGTGAGAGTGAGACGTGAACAGCGTCGTTTCCTCACCCATAGCGGTTTTTTAGAATGAATATACCTACGTCACACACTGGCACACGTTTGATTGTAATGGTGAATTTATTCCCGATTTTCACAAAATATCTCTGATGTGGCCGATAAGTGCTAATTATTATTAATATTTTTTTTTCATTCAATGCGTAAATGTATTACGGAGGAATACCTAAAATCTGAACCCAGTATTTATTATATTAACTTGTTCACCGCGTTAAAAATCAAATTCCACGAATCCTGTGCGCGGCACAATTTCAGCGTTTTTAAAAGTTTAAACACATATTTTGTTTAGAACCACTGATATTTGATTACAACACCAAGTAAACATGACACTTAAGTAATTTTTTGATAATAAATAATAGTCATTACTCTTAAGGATACTCATTAAATAAAGGAGATAAACTTAACATTACGTAAAATAAACAAAGGAATGCTACGATCAAATCAATGCTTCATGACACTCACCCAATCAAATGCATATAGCACTAGTAATGTTTATTTACGTAAGAGAGACTCATCGCAGGACTCGATCCGCGCGACAGGTCGTTAATGCTGGAAATATTGAGAAACCAAAAAATTCGGCGCTCTGTTTATTCAACAATATCTCATAAACTAATATATTATTTGACAAGGTTTTCAGAGATGTCGCTAGAATAAAGATTATTTTAAATTTTAGTTCAATTTTTATTCCGGTTTTGTGTCATTTTTTTTAAGTATTTGTGATTTGAAACTTGGATTGTCGTCAGATCACAGGTGTTTGTGCTCCCCGCGGGGAACACGTTAAGAGATATTAAAGTTTTTAGAAGCAATGTGTACTAGTTACACATCACAGGAGAGGAAGGATTAGAATAAACCCACCAGGTTGTTCTGCGTATAGTGATATTTTTATCCATAAGTTTTATATGTTTTACTTTGTACACAATTTTTCAAATACTACAATACCCTGATTTAGAATATCGGAATAAGGATGTCTTATCCCACATATTATTACACAATAATCAACAAAAATATTTGATAAAATCTTGTATTATTTTTACAGTCTAAAAATAATCCATTCAATATTTGAAAAGATTTTCAAAGCATTTAAGAATTTTTTTTCTAAGAAACCTCAACAATAAACATAAAGATAACAATATGACAAGAAGTTACTTGCGAAATCATTATCGCGAAATCTTACACAACCATAGAAAACTCCCCATGGAATAACCATCCACGATCCCACGCAATATATGGAGGTTTCCACAATGGATGCTTTCTAGCACCATAACCAAGCCCTAACGATTTCTACTGGCAACATAACAGTCTATATCAGGGTGCATATCTTTATCTATCTTTCCTTTTCCTCCGAAATAATCTTTTCAATTCACTTTTGCTTCTTCCTTGGTGATAGTCGAGTGAATTGAAAGAAATCTATTACGACTGTATACTTTGCTCAAATGTGATATTGCCTAAATATGTCGATTAAGGCTTAGAAGTGACATTTAGATGTTTATTCTTTTTATTGCGTTGAATGTTTATTTTGGACTTATAATTGGTTAATTTTTTGCAAAGCTATAAAAAAGCAACTATCGCGAATGAGAATTTTTGATAAATATAGTATTGTTAATCTCTATTTTTTTACTCGTAAGCTCTACAGCCCAGAACATTAAAAATAGAATATTAATAAGAAATCAGAATATTACTAAAAAATCATATATTATTCAGTCATTGTAATTTATTTTTAACAAACACTGTTTATTCCACTTTTTTTTTTTTTTTTTTTTGTGCAAAAAAATTGCTACAAATAATGGCTATCCTGAAAGCCTCATTGATTCACTTTTAAAAAACAAAACAAAAAAGAAACTTATAAAAGATTATATATTTAACGACACCTATAAGCATACCTATAAATGGAGCAAAGTCCTATTTATAAAAAATATATCAAATGAAATAACCAAAAATATTCCAAGTCACATAAAGCCAGCTTTTTAGACTAACTTTAATCTCCGGAAACTCTTATTTAATGGGAAAGGCAAAAATGGAATACTTAACAACAGCGGTGTGTATAAACTTTTATGTGCTGACTGTGATAATTTCTATATAGGAAAGACAGGAAGATCTTTTGAAAAGAGATTTCGTGAACACCAATCTGCTTTAACAAATCCTCTAATTTATTCTGAAATGGCTAATCATTGTCACCGTGAGAATCATACTTTTTCTATCGATGATGCCAAATTCTTACATATTAGCGGCAACGGAAATAGATTGGACAGATTAGAGGCCCTAGAAATTTCTAAGTCAGTATACCGATCAGAGCATCTGTTGAATAGTTATTTCCCCAAAATCTCCCCGCTCTTGGCCGAAATTATACCTAGCCTTCCTCGCACCCCTCCCGCCTCCATCCGTTGAAGTGTCTATATCGGTGCCAGTCCGAACAGCATTTAGTCTTGTTTACGCTCCCCTGAAGATGAGGTGAAAGCCTTGAAACCGGTAGGGTTATACCGTCATAAAAAAAATATTTTATAGTTATATAAAAAAATATTTTATAGTTATAGTTATATTTTATAGTTTATAGTTAAGGCATTAACGTTGTGGAGGTTTATAGACATTGTAATTTATTTTTATCAAACACTGTTTATTCCACTTTTTTGTGACGGTATAACCCTACCGGTTTCAAGGCTTTCACCTCATCTTCAGGGGAGCGCAAACAAGACTAAATGCTGTTCGAACTGGTATGTATATACACGCTTCAACGGTTGGGGGCTGAGGGGTGAGGGAGGCATGGGACAATTTCGGCCAAGAGCGGAGAGGTTTTTGGGAAATAACTGTTCAACAGATTTTCGGATCGGTGTACTGACTTAGAAATTTCTAGTGCCTCTAATCTGTCCAATTTATTTCCGTTACTACTGATATTTCCCAAAAATCTCTCCGCTCTTGGCCGAAATTGTCCCATGCCTCCCTCACCCCTCAGCACCCAAGCGTTGAAGCGTGTATATCGGTACCAGTTCGAACAGCATTTAGTCTTGTTTGCACTCCCCTGAAGATGAGGAGTAAGCCTTGAAACCGGTAGGTTTATACCGTCACAAAAAAGTGTAATAAACATTGTTTGATAAAAATAAATTATAAATTGAATGTTTTAATTTGATAAGGTTTTTCGGAGTATTTGAAGACGTTGTTTGGTTTGTAATACCCATGTTTCAACAACCGTTGCAGTTTTCACCTTCAATACTTATTCCTTGAGTCAATTTCAACAAACATATAATATGTTGACTACAAACGAGTCCTGAAGATGAAAACTGCAACGTTTTAAAAACGTCGGTATCACAAGCCAAACTATATAGTATAACATTACAAAAACCTTATCCAACTGATAAGAAGAACCGCGAAAGCTTCAAAATATATTCGAAGGCTTAACGTTTATGCTTAATTGAAACGAAAACAAAAATAATTCCTATTCAGACAGCCCTTGAAGCTCGCCAGTTGTACTATTGTTATAATTTATCCGTACGGTTGGTAACGTGATTTATATATAAATAAGAAATTCGGATATATTGAGGAGTATGGCTGAGATACAAGATTATGTTATCTTTGGTCCTGTAAATTAAGAACCACATCAGAAGACACGGAACTCGCGACTCGTCATTACACGTATTAACAAGACTACCGTGCACGTAAATAGGCAATAACACCAGCTCACATTTAGTGATTGTGAGTGTTTTTTTACCTTTTAGAGCAGTGTTTCCTAACGTGTTTTGTGCTATGCCCCACCTAAGCCTTTCTAAAAATCTTCTGTCCCCCCTACGTAACGGTGACGCGACAAAGCGATCAAAATACGACTAAGCGGTCGCGACAAAAGGGTTAAACTTTAACCCTTTGGTCGCAGCCGCTTTGTCGTAGAACCCCTATGTAAGATATACATCATTTTTTATATTAAAAAATTGAATTGTTCATTAAAGAAACTTAAATTATGGATTTTAGGAAGATTGTTTCCAGTACACACAAAGGCCCGTACTCGTGAACCATGATACAAGTATACAGATAAAGCAATCCGGATCGCAGCTAATTTCACTCCACTGTTGCGTATTACGTCACAGCGTGTATGCGACAGTGGAGTGAACTTTGCTGCGATCCGGATTACTATATCTGTTTTACTTGTATCATGCTCGTGAACCACAATATAGAAATATGGTTAACTTAAACTCTGAACGAGTCAATTTTCGAATTGCCCACCTTAAACATCAAATTGCCCCCCTGTGGGGCGTGGGCCCCACGTTGGGAAGCACGACAGAGAAATCCTTTTTTTTTAGGGTACAAGCGGGAAGTCAACCCGTAACCTCCGGGTGGAAGTCAAGCGTATTACAAACTAGAATATGAAGTCACTCTAAATAAATCCCTAAAATTATAATATGAATTGAAATTATATTGTTTTTCATTTTTTTTTTTGCGAATATTAAATAAAGGAATTCTATCATGTAATTTAAAAATGATTTAAAGTTACGAGTGTTATTTTAACTTAGTCTTATTTAATTAAAAATCATTTTTTTTAATATAATATATTTTTCATTTTGGTATTAACGGGCCATAAATTATTAAACTTTTGCGTCTACCTGTTTTACATCTAAAATCATTTTATTTTACACTTAATACATTATGTTGCGCTAAATTGGCATTAAAAATAGTGTAACGAGGCTAAAGTACTAGAACCGGAAATGCACATCTCATAAATATATCCGCTGCGAGATATGGCCCATTTCAAGGATCGGAAACTTCCGGGAGCTTGAAAGCCTTTTTAAAATGAGGTTGAACGGACTCAATAAAGTCCTGAGAGATACAAAAAGGAAATGAATTTACGTAAAAAGTAATGTTTCAATTTTGTTTATAATTTTGTTCGTTTTAGCTTTAAACGACTTTGGATGGATTCGATTCTCGATGGTACCAAAAAAAAAAAAATAAAAAAAAAAAAAAATATATATATATATATATATATATATATATATATATATATATATATATATATATATATATATATATATATATATATATATATATTATATATATATATATATATATATATATATATATATATATATATATATATATATATATATATATATATATATATATATATATATATATATATATATATATATATATATTTAGGACAACAAATATATATATTTAGGACAACAAATATCAGCAGACGGGAATATGATCAATGAAATTAACAGAAGAATAAAAATGGGCTGGAGCGCATTTGGAAGGAACAGTAGAGTTTTCAGGGAAAATCTCCCGTTATGTCTAAAAAGCAAAGTCTTCGATCAATGCATCCTCCCGGTACTCACATACGGCTGTGAAACGTGGACCCTTAACTCAAAAATAATACAGCGCCTCGTCACTACACAAAGAAGCATGGAAAGAAGTATGCTGGGGATAACAAAAAGAGATAGAAAGACAATTACGTGGATAAGAAGCCAAACGAAGGTCACAGACATAATGGAAAGAATACTCAAAAGTCAATGGGAATGGGCAGGACACGTGGTGAGAAGGGAAGACAATAGATGGACTAAAAAGAGCACAGATTGGATACCACGAGAAACAATCAGACCGAGGAGAAGACCTCAAAACAGATGGGACAGACCCTTCGTAAAATTCGCAGGCGTGACCTGGCAAAGAGAGGCGAGAGACCGCAAGATATGGAAATCTTTGAAAAGCGCCTTTACCCAGCAGCGATCAAACCAAGACACAGAAGAACAATAATGATTTAAACCAAACAAAACGACCAACAAGTAAATCTAAACCTGAACCCGACATATTCACAAACTTTTATGCTAATTCATTCGAAAATAAATTACTACTTTAAAATAATATCTATGCTCTCAACTACTGAAGCTACTAATGCATGTACTAATAATTCTTTCTTTCCAGCATTTTAATACCACACCAAGTGTACCAATATGGTTAAAATCGAAGCATTTCATGCTGAGACAAAATCACTAGGTGTCCTCCAAAGCTGTACGGCGGACAGAAAACGGAGGTAGCCACTACCCTAATATGACAAAACCTGGCGGGTTTCACTAAGACAACCGGTGAACAGATGTGAAGCCCAAAATTCAAGTCATAGGGGTGCCCTCACTCAGCAATGGGTAGAAAAAGGGCAGATAAAGATATATATATATATATATATATATATATATATATATATATATATATATATATATATATATATATATATATATATATATATATATATATTATATATATATATATATATATATATATATATATATATATATATATATATATATATATATATATATATATATATATATATATATATATATATATATATATATATATATATATATATATATATATATATATATATATATATATATATATATATATAAATATATATATATATATATATATATATATATATATATATATATATATATATATATATATATATATATATATATATATATATATATATATATATACCCTCTACAGAAGTGTAATGGGCTTTGTCAAAAGCCAAAAAAATATCCGGCTTGTATAACAAACAATGATGAGGTATTGACAGAATAAAGAGGTTTCCTCAACATCTGTTAATAAAAAATCTTACCATTGTTCGTCAACAAATGGCATAAAGACTAAAAACCATCTTGTCTGCACTAAGAATAAAAACATTTAAATGATGTATAGAGATGAATCTATGGTATAATGAGGAATGTTGCCTAGGCATAAAGTGAGCACTTAACTCAGCCTTCAAAGGTGGTCATAAGCCCACAAAATACCAATTAAAATAGATACCGTCTCCTGTATATCCAAAACAGAGAACTATGTTACTAAAGAGTCATCCAGGCCAAAAAAATGCTGTAAGGAAGCTGCTGATGGATCTCCAGGTAGATCTGATGTCAGAATCCAATATTTACAGTTCGCGAAGTAACTGAAAACCTAAAATAAACATATATAACCCTTCGCTTAAACCAAACAAAAAAATCATATATATATATATATATATATATATATATATATATATATATATATATATATATATATATATATATATATATATATATATATATATATATATATATATATATATATATATATATATATATATATATATATATATATATATATATATATATATATATATATATATATATATATATATATATATATATATATATATATATATATATATATACATATATATATCTATATATATATATATATATATATATATATATTTATATATATATATATATATATATATATATATATATATATATATATATATATATATATATATATATATATATATATATATATATATATATATATATATATATATATATATATATATATATATATATATATATATATATATATATATATATATATATATATATATATATATATATATATATATATATATATATATATATATATATATATATATATATATATATATATATATATATATATATATATATATATATATATATATATATATATATATATATATATATAATATATATATATATATATATATATATATATATATATATATATATATATATATATTATATATATATATATATATATATATATATATATATATATATATATATATATATATATATATATATATATATATATATATATATATATATATATATATATATATATATATATATATATATATATATATATATATATATATATATATATATATATATATATATATATATATATATATATATATATATATATATATATATATATATATATATATATATATATATATATATATATATATATATATATATATTGTATAGTATAATGGATACAATTCCGCTTAACGAATTCGTCTGTTAGCAATATTTGCATATGCTTGACATGTAATAGTATTGTTGTCTGGGCAAGTGCGATAGAATTTCCAACAGGCACTATGGTTAACTGGAAGTTATTTTCCTACTCCAGTGATTCTTAACACGAATACTCGATAGCTGGAACCGAAGACAACATTTTACGCTAGTTTTTCAACATGTCTGAATCATCAAATTGATTATATTGAGAGGTACCAACCGTATGATTGAATTAATATTAGTCGTCAGAAAAGCGAAATACATATTTAACTTTGATTATATATTGTTTTCGATTGTTTAAAAAACATTTATTATTTTTTTTATGACACGACCTTAGCTTACTCTTGATTAATTATGCGTTGGTTTTTTTTTGCAAACAAAAAGCATTGGTTAATCTTTTTTTAATTATAATATTTCAGAGTGATTGTAACCTTAAGACATGTATTACATAAGACAGCAAAAGATAGAAACTTAAAGTTTTAACTATAGTTTTACAAACAAGTCTAAATATATAATTGTTATTTCTATATCGAGTTTTATAATTTGCACAGTACTGTATTATAATATTCTTAAATATAACTTGGACCTACCAAAAATATTTGAAACAGGCCTAAGGACTAGAACCCTTTATTGAAAAAATGGTTTACAGAGGGAATCGAAACCGCAACCCCCGGTCTGGAGACAAGCATATTGACTTAGCCATTGAGGTTGATATATATTTTTTAAATAAATTAAATGCTTTGAAATTTTATTTCGATAACATTACGACTTGCTTTTTTCTTCAACGTGAGTTGGGGATTAAAGGGGAAAAAAGGAAACTAAGTATATTTCTTAGTTCAGATAAAAAATACGGGAAATAAAAAACATGGGAAATAAAAAAACACGGGAAATAAAAAACATGTCCATTCATAAAGAAAGGTCTCAACAAAAGTAAGTAAACGTGTTTAATTCAATAATATGTGAATACAATACAAAATTGTAGCTTTTACAGCTCAATTAACTCATTTGTTTCTTACAATTTATTAAATTGTCTGTAAAAGGGCTGTTTTTCTCGTAAAACAATTATTTGAATAGAGCCCAAAGCATTTAAGTTTGAATTTGTGGTCTCTTTGTATTGTTTCCACTCATAAATACTTAATTACACATTCAGTGACGTCAACCATCAAAGGATATCGCAAATTCAAGACGAGAATGGTTTTCCTTAACATGACATTTAAAGCTATAAATGCTGGTTGAAAAACACTTGTTATAGAAATTTGGCGGTTTTCTAATCTAAATTTTAAGTAAACAATATACAAATATAAAATGAGTAGCACTACGTCATTTTCTATTATGTTTTGTTACATAACATAATATGTTTTAAATTATGTTTTGTAACATTACATAATATGTTTTGAAACTTTCGCTGCTATTCGTATAGATTGTATAAGCTCTTCCGGAATGTTGTGCCGTGTGGTTTGGCTTATGATGCTGATATTTTGAAAAACATTCCAGTTTTCATCTCTGGGTTTGTTCTAAGTTAACTTCAAATAAGCCCTGAAGATAGAAGCTGCAACGTCGGCGTCATAAGCCAAACCATGCTGTAGAAGACACCGAAAGATCTTAGACAACTGATAGAGGAAGCATTTTTTCGACTGCTATATCTTCCACAACGAAAGTTAATTTTGAATTTTTGTCTTTTTGATATCTTTATTTTAGACATTACAAAGCTGTTTAGTTCATTTCAGCTCAATCCCGCTGCTCCACTATTATTAGGATACGTCTCCATTCAACGCGATCTACACTATAATTATTATGAAATTACAATTTATGTAGCGTAGTTTAGAGAACAGACTCTCGCTAAGAGCGTTCTTACTCGGGGTTCGGACCCGCTATCATCAAAATACAACAAAATAAATTGAATAATTTAAGTTTAAGGTTGATTGTTGCTGAGATCATTAGATTAGGTACATCACTACATATTCATATATTTAGATTAACATATTTGGTATGATAACAGCTTAAAACTTACCAAAGCAAGACGAACTACAAAGAAACCTTAGTAGGTCATCCAATATGTGATAATAACATATTCGGTAGTAGCGAAGTATAGTGTATGTGTAAACCAACCTATTAAACGCAACCTATTAAATAAATAAAGAAGGTTGAAAGTGGTCTAAGAGTAAAATTAATCGGGACATGAATCTGCCAGGAATCAAACCTGGGGCACTCGCTTGCTAAGCAGGAATGCAAACTGTTGTTAGACAACGTCCAACGAATTTGTTTAAATTCATCGTACATTTAAGTGATTTCAGTTATATTAAATGGGTGGTTAAATCAGTTATATTACATGGGTAGTTAAAGCAGTTATATTTCGGAGGTTAAATAAGTTATATTACATGGGTGGTTAAATCAGTTATATTGCTTGGGTGGTTAAATCAGTTATATTTCATGGGTGGTTAAATCAATTATATTTCGGAAGTTAAATCAGTTATATTTGGGAGGTTAAACACCTTTAAACTATTTCTTGAATATTTGAAAAGACTATGGTTTCACTTTGTGGTGCCATTTTTTACATAAAAGGAAAAAAATAAGTAAAATAAAAAACTTATTTTATATTTTTGTGTTCACCACAGGTTTAATTTAGGTTCACAACTAGCTTCGAAGACCACCGTCTTCTTCGTCAGGTAAATATAAACTAAAATGCTAAAATATAATATATTCTGTACAAGTGTAAATAAAATATAAAAGAGGTGAGGTAGAGGAAGTGAAGTGGGGAGAGATGTAATACAATGGTGAATGGGGCGGAAATTCTCGAGATTAAAAAATCTATAAAATTAAGTTTAAATATCATGAATAACCAAACCCATTTTCATAATAGCCCTCTGCTTAATATGTTCCCAATTTCAAATCCCCGCCTGTCTTAAAGATTCACATTCACTTTCACATATTTTTTCCCCGCCCCATTCACCATTGTATTACATCTCTCCCCACTTCACTTCCACTACCTCACCAATTTTATATTAGGTTATTTACACTTGTACAGAATATATTTTAGCAACTTAGTTTATATTCACCTGACGAAGAAGACGGTGGTCTTCGAAACTAGTTGTGAACCTAAATTAAACCTGTAGTGAACACAAAAATATAAAATAACCTTTATATTATTATTTGATCTTATAATTGATTCCCAGTCGTAGTGGAAAATTCCATTTAGAATGTAACTAGAGTATATGAAATATTCCCGACCGTTGTGTGAACGTCGTCCATTTAAATGAAACCTTCATAAAATATTTGATCCCCATTCTATTTTGTTATTTATTTATATCTCAAATTTGGAAGGCCACTATTCCCTAGTCCCTTTATTCTGTCTCTCGTTTATTTACTGCTGTGTGTGATCTGAAAATATGACCAGGAACTGTATGACATTTCTCTCAGAAACACGGAAATATTAATATCCGTAAAATGGCTCTCTCTTTTATATTATTGAACTCAGCTCAATTACTTCTACGTTTATGTACTAGGATAACACAAACAAAGAAGGCTGTGCCCAATATAATTTATTAATATTTTTTTCTAAGTTTGTATGTTTACGAAGAGAGAGATCTGAGAATGTAGTGTAATCCAAAGTTATGTGATAGAAAAGTGTGAAAGGAAAAATAAATGCGAATTATGGGCGAACTATGAAAGATTGAAGCTAGTTTAGGAACTCTGCATTTTGGGCCGTATTTGCTCAGATGATACAGGGTTATGAAATATTTTGAACGGTGTGTAGCGATAGAAAACAAAGTCAACGGGGCACTTAAGCAAATATACTTGAACCAGGCAGTATCAAAATTAGTTAAGATAACAGTGTAGTCAACAAACATAAGTACTCAAGAGAAATGAACTACCAAAAATGACTCTTCTTTCATCAGCGACACACTTACGTTTGAAAAAGATGACACTAACAATGGACTTAATGTCCTGCATCATGAGAAAAAAGAAAACAACAGGGGGAAGATACAGTATTGAAGCTACAACGTTTGTCATTAAAGCTCCCGTGGTCAGAGAGAGTTTGACTAGTCAAATAGTTTGAAAACACATACGGGTAGCCGAAGCGCTAAATAAAGTTAAATAGAGGGGATAAGTTCAAGGTTTTGGATGTCAGGGTTGTTGAAATGCTTTTATCCAACGGTTTTAACAATGTGAAGGTCATATGTGACAACACAGTGAAGAAAAAAAAGCTGCTACAAACGACACTTCCTTCAACAGCGACGCACTAAAGTTTAAAAAAGAAAGCAGCAATGATAGAATTAAGGTCCGACACAACTGTACAAAAAAATTGCAACGCAGCAAATATCATATACTGATTAAGTCGCTAACGACAATATTTCAATTGAATAAAAAAGTTGGCCGTACTTTCGGATAAATCTTCAAATGTAGCAAAACTATCCTAACTCCCACTAGATGGGATAAGCCAATTGGTCTAAAGATATACTGGTATAAGGGTGAAAATAAATTTAGAAATTATTGACTGGATTTTAATAGTACTCGTTTTACCACAAAATGTGATTTGAGGATTTATCCAGATTTGTCTGCGAAAATTACAAAAGGTTGAAAGAACAAGATTGAAAGTTAACAATTTGCTGTTAAAGCTCCCATTGCCAGATATAAATCAGAGTCTTAAAGCTTGAGTACTCGTACACCTACGAGCCGAGGTGCCATGATAAAAACAGCCACAGCTTTATGTAAAAAAAAAGCATCACTTCAAAATACGTGTTTTTAGAGAAGAAAATCTTGAATTAGAATCTGAAACTGGCCGACTTCAAATGCTATTAAACCTTTTATGAACAAATAAAAGTATTTTAAAAGGCATTAAAGAAGATTTTTTCTACTAACGAGTAATTTAAAATATTTTTCGGTTTGGTTACCGTCTTGTATAAGCTTAAATAACTAACGTCTAAAAGACGTTGCAGCTTTCATCTTCAGGGTGATATAAAAAAACATGTATTCTTTAATGTGTTTAAAGTAACCCTGAAGATGAAGGCAGCAATGTCTTTGAAACGTTGGGCGTTATATAAGTCAACTCAATACGGCATCAACTCCAAAAAACAAACTAACTTGCATCTTTAAAGTTATTAACTTAGAGTGTATCTTTCTAAACATGGATTAGCGCTACGCTCAAACAGAGATTGTTACGTCGTCCTTTACTGTCCATGCAGTGAGACTCTGGTATCAGTTACAAACCAATATAAGATTCGCTCTGTCCTTTGCATGCTTTAATAAGTGACTAAAAGTACTATAATGTACATAAGCAAAAGGCTACCCAAATAACATATTCTAATTTATTACTTAAGAACTATTCAATTTATATATTATAACTACTCATACACCATATGCTGACTTAATTTCAATTTTCAACATTTTTATTTTTTACTATTTTTATATTTAATAAGAAATAATTAATACCAATATGTTTACTTATAACTAGATTAATACTCTGACAACTAATTATTTGAATATATTATTTAAGGTTTCATTCCTGATTTTCATTTCCTTTCCTTTCCACCATCCCTTCATTTTCCTTTGATTGATGATATCTCACTTTATATGAAATGGAATGTTCGGGTGATTGTCCGTCTTTTTGAGGTTTGTGGACATATGCTCACGTATGTGTTTATGGATTTCGTAGGGATGGATAGTCATTTAAATTATTTATGTGACCATGTAACTTGCTTAATTTACTTTTGTCTGGTTGATTGGAAGATATTGAAGAGGTTGCCGCCTGGCACTAAGCCCGTCAGATTGTATTTGCAATAAAAGTGTTAAATAAACAAAAATTGTTTTTTTTCTTAAAATCGTATTAAATGTACTTGGCTCTCTTTGTCACTTGACTCCTCTTTTTTGTAATATTCCACATATGTTACCGAATATACCCCACAAATATTTTATGGCGTACATTTTTATATTATGAGTTGTATTGAGACACAATACAGCCTCAAGTTTGGTTCTGCAATGCTTTTTCATTATGTTAACATGTCTCAGGGAAAGTTACACTAAAATTTAACACGTTTCGGTCTGGCCAGAGGTTCACAAAAAAAAACATTATTTACAAACAAATAATATAATTTTAACTACCCAGTATTAATGTGTGGGGTGCACTTACTTTAGTATGTTGGATTAAGACGTGGGGGAACTAACCACTCACGGACTACGACGCGAACGCAAATCTTATTCACCCCAGGCCGAAACGTATTCTTCGAACCACCCCCTGACGCCCTATTCGAAACGGTAGGCACCGAATCGTGTCCAGTGCACATATATTATAAGGTATCTATTTTACCCCCATATTTATCTATGAACAACTATTTATTCTTAAGTCACAGCGTTCTGCCCCACTCCCATCTTCGTAATATATTTATAATTATTCAAATATCTATGTCTATGTATACATCACTATCCTTTCTCTCTCTGTATTCATATTTATCAACGCTCGTGACATATAAAATATATGTATATTAATATGTAACCTATATGTAACATCACCATCCTTTCTCTCTCTGTATTCATATTTATCAACGCTCGTGACATATAAAATAGAAGTATATTAATATGTAACCTATATGTAACATCACCATCCTTTCTCTCTCTGTATTCATATTTATCAACGCTCGTGACATATAAAATATAAGTATATTAATATGTAACCTATATGTATCTAAAACTTTAATGTATGTACCAAATCCTATCTCTCCTCTCTAAAAAAATGTTCTAACACTCCCACCAAAATATCCAAAAAAAATCCCAAGTCCGTTCTTCACACCCGATGAAGGAGGAAGGTGTCCGAAAATCGGACCGACACTCCGAGCAAAATATCGACTTTGATGGAGGGAAAACTAAAATGAATCGAATAAATATAGTAGAAATGCGTGCAAAAATAATGTATAGAATGACAGAATACGGAATGAAATGATTAGGGATGAATGTGGATTAAAAAGGTTGATTCATTAAGTAAGATAAAGAAAAGCACTCATCAGATAATTTGGATGTGTAGAACGAATGAATGAAGAAGAACCAACAAAACAAATGCAAGTGGAAGATATGAAAGAAAAAGACCAAGGAAAGTATTGTTGAATAAAGTGAATTATAGTTTGGAAGAAGGAAACATATAAAATCTGACAAATCATATGAGTATTTGAAGGTGCGTAACAAATAAGAAGTGTTGGCCTGTTATAACTGTCAGTCGGTGGAGTGGTCAAGGATTCAAGGAGTTTAAAATCAATTTTATGGCATTCATCCGTTTATATAAGACACATCATATCAAAAGACTGCCAATCATATTTAGAATCAGTGGAATAAGAAATGGAAACAAGTAAATAAGAGCATATGATAGGACCAAATAAGAAATTAAATAGAAACATTTTCGAACTATTTGAAGCAAATTAACAAGAGAGAGAGTCTCACGGCAGCCGTTTATTGGTTTAACGGTATAGACAGCAAAGAACACTTTTAGGATGTGTAGCAGCAAATAACTAAAATGTCAAAAGCGCATGATCAGACAGGAACTGAATTTTTTTGGGGAAATATTCAAGGGTGGCGAGACAATTTTGAATATTATATAAAAGTGACAATACATAAACCTGTTGGCTATTTCTTATATCAAACAATTTTAACTTATGGTATAGTGTGATATGATCATATTATCTTCCAGTATCGCGGAAAAATAACCAAATTAATACAAATAGTAGATATTTTATGCGCAATTAAAGTATTAAGAGTTTGTTATGTTGTTTATAGTTAAGGCATTAACGTTGTGGAGGTTTAAAGACATTGAATTTATTTTTATCAAACACTGTTTATTCCACTTTTTGTGACGGTATAACCCTACCGGTTTCAATGCTTTCACCTCATCTTCAGGGGAGCGCAAACAAGACTAAATGCTGTTCGAACTGGTACCGATATACACGCTTCAACGGTTGGGGGCTGAGGGGTAGGGAGACATGGGACAATTTCAGCCAAGAGCGGAGAGATTTTTGGGAAATAACTGTTCAACAGATGTTCGGATCGGTGTACTGACGGTGTCAATTTCTAGGGCCTCTACTCTGTCCAATTTATTTCCTTTTTTGCGCTCCCCTGAAGATGAGATGAAAGCCTGAAACCTTGAAGCCTTGAAACCAGGGGAGCACAAACAAGTGTTGTTTGCGCTCCCCTGAAGATGAGGTGAAAGCCTTGAAACCGGTAGGGTTATACCGTCACAAAAAAGTGGAATAAACAGTGATTGATAAAAATATTGAGAGTTTGTTATTGTTTTGTATAAATCCTATGTTAAATATAGTACAACTTGCCGGGTTTATTACCAAGTGAAAAACTCCTTCCAGGCAACAAAAAATATTACTTAAGTGGTCTTGAGTATAAAGTTTACTGGAACCCATTCTAAAATAAATTGGGTTCCACCGGTTATCGAATTCAAAACCATCGAATCGGAAAACAGGCGTATTAACAACTAGGTCATCGAATACCTCTATTTTAAATTAATATAATTATAAAATGGAAATAAACTTGTTGGTTTCATTGGGGTATATTTATATTCATTATTCATGAAATACCCAGATGTAAACATGTTTGAAGGTTACAAATTAACATACGTATATACCACCTACATTTCACTAATTGTAACAAAACAGATACACAATATATCATATCTAATACGCGTCTATTTTGGTACAATTCAATGTATACAAATAAAACTAGATGCCCTAGTAAAATAATCAGGGGTAGAGAAAATAATTCCCATTTGCTATTCTGCGTGCCATCCTGATAAGTATTGCGTCCTCTCCTGTCAGATCAAAATATCTGGTGTAAGTTTGAGCACCTCATGTACGCAGAAAACTTATAAAGATACTGTAGTTCATGGTATAATCCATGGTCTGAACTTTCCCGTATTTATAGAAAAACGACTTTACAATTACTTGTACTATCGAATGCAGTGTAGTCCAATTAATATTTTACTAAGCATCCTCTCCAACAAGTCATAGTGTCTGGTGTTAGTTTGTATTACGTGGGTCGTCCAAATTAATTTTAAGTAAAGAACGTTTTGGCATAACTAAATAAAAATTAAAGATATCAACACAAAACTTTATTTACAAAGTCAAAGTACCTTTCTATTGTTCAATGTAGTCACCATATCTATCCAGGCACGTATTGTAACTTGAAACCAATTTTTCAATTCCGATGTTATATTATTCTACCGCCAAAGATTTGAGCCAGGATGTCACTTCTTGTTTGAGGTCTTCATCGTTTGCGAACTGTTTTCCACCCAAAAATTCCTTTAGTTTCGGGAATAAGTGAAAATTACTTGGTGCCAAGTCAAGGATGTAAAGAGGACTTCCAAAAAAATCCCACTTAAGATGTTGAAGTTCTCGCTGTGTTCGTGCTGATGCATGAGGCCGCGCATTGTCATGAATCAAAACCACCTTTTCCGACAACATTCCACGTCTCTTGTTTTAGATGGCGCGTCTAAGTCGTTGAAGAGTTTCACAATAGGCCTCTGAGTTTATTGTGTGTCCTCTTGGCATAAACTCCACGTGGATCAAATCCTTCCTATTTCAAAAAACTGTTGTCATCACTTTTCTGGTGTTGTGATTCGGGTTTTATTTTCGAGCACACATTTTTTTGTAGCCAAGGTGCTCTGTCACTATTTCATGTAGGAGCGATCGTTAAATTTTTGAGAAAGATTCATGTACTGTGCTTTATGTTGCCTATAAATTTCGATAGGCCGAACATTTTGTGCATAAAAGAAGGAATGACAATACGCACTTCACATTTGGCGGGATCTTCGATCGGCACAGCCATTTTGAAAGGTTACAGAAAAAAGATGCACGACCGTTCAGCAACAAAACTCAGCTCGCACTGAAACGGGGTAGGAACTAACTGGCGCGCATACGATCGCGGTGGTAGGGTTTCGGCGCAGGGCGTGGTGCGCAATCGTTCTGTATTTTCTGAGCGTGCCTAGTACTTTGCATGGCTTCAGGAAACTCATACAATGGGTAGCTGTTAACGATGTTGTTCATGGTCTGAATCTCCCCGAAACTACAAAAAGGAGACTCTCCTAAGCAACAATTTTGTATATTTTATGCAGTTCAGCTCAAGCTGTGTTTGCTTTGTACCTTCCACCCGAGTTATTGTGAGAAAGAAGTGTTAAAGGAAAAGTAAATGCGATATACGGATAAAAAATTAAAGATTGAAGCAAAATGAAGAATTCTTATATTTGGGTATTATTTTCTAAGATAATAGAAAAGTTACAAGAAATATCGAACGATATGTAGCAAAAAGAAAAATGGTCAATATAATACTAAAACAAATATACTTAAACCGGAAAGTAGCAAAATATGCTACACATAACATAATAGTCTACAACAATATTTTCGTAACAACTTTGATATATGGGACATGAAAAAAGATTGAAAGGAGCCTTATACATGCAGTAAAAATGCATGCACTGAGAATATTACATGGAAGGGGGGAGTGCGTGACAGAATACGGAATAAAGTGATTAGGAATGAATGTGGACTTAAGACTGAATTATTTAGTAAGATGAAGAAGAGCACACGGAGTTGTTTTGAGCGAGTGAAACAAGTGAACGGAGAAAAACTAACAAAATAAATATCGTCGTTGCCGGACCTCTTAATCGAGAATCCCCTCGACACTCCAACGTCAATCTTGAACCGTTCTCTCACGTTGATCGTGTGATCTTCTGTGAGAAAAAGCCCGATCCTAGATGCGCACTCTCTCCCGCAAACGCATCAGACATGTGGACCCTGCTGAGCCGCCTGACCATGCTGACGCATGTTCGCAGTGCGCTGACTGTTTCTCACAAGTCTAGCTGATGAGACGCCATCAACCCCAGAACATACGGCTCTCCACCCCTCACGGTCCTAAGAAATCTGCTCCCAGTCTTCAGACGCCCCGCACAAAGTAAGCGACTCGCAGACTGTCCTTATAGCGCTTCCTCTGCCCACCAACTTTTCGCTTGCCCACCACTTTCCCGTACAAGACGCGTTTTGGGAGTCTATGATCACCCATGCGTATCACATGCCCGGTCCACCGCAATTTCGCCTTTACAACCATATCTTCTATAGGTTTACACTTGACATATCTTCTATAGGTTTACAACCATATCTTCTATAGGTTTTCTTCTATAGGTTTACGAAACATTTGTGACTTGATCACTCCAGTGGATCCGAAGAATTCGGCGAATGAAACGCTGGTGCAAATGTGAATGGAATACGAGGTAGAGGAATCCCATGGAAGTATGGTTAGATCAAGTAAATAAAATATTGAAAATAGGAAATATAAAAGGTCAGATAAATCCCCCAAGTCGTATAAGAAGGTACATGAATATAAACATGGCGAAAGATGTCTGTTCATTTAGGTAAGTATTTGCTCTATGTTCTTGGTGACCATGATTATGGCACTACCATATTCAAAACCTGGATTATTTTTTTGTTTAAAAGTTTGGAGGGTATTGCCGTAATGCGTGTGAGTGTTTTGTGATACAGTTCCTGGAAGAATATGATCAATTAAGAGAAGGTTACAACGTTAAGGTTATATTCTGGAAATATTGTTACGGTATCCCAGTAGCTAATTTCTGGAATCCGAATGGGTAAGCTATTTTATAAAAAAAAATCACAAATAAAAATAAATATTATATACTCGTATTTTGATGATAGAAAATATTATCACACAATTATTTTTCTTTTATTTATAGATTCGAGTATATATCATCACGCTATTCTCTGTTGGGTTAAGCAGAAAGAATTGAGAGCCTGAGTTTCCTATCACTTCACACACATTCTTCGTATTTTATGTACATCCATACACCTTATCACACAAATTCTACATTTTTTTTTGACTTTCTACGTTTCCTTAATTCAAAATACCATTCACTTGATCCAACTATACCTTCCTTGGTCTTTCTGTGCCACTTACGTTTGTTTTGTGAGTATTTATTCATTCATTCGTTCGATATACCCAAATCATCTCAGAATGCTTTTTTCCTCTCATTCAACACATTAGTCTTATGTTTACCATACATTCATCCTGAATCACTTCATTCCTTATCTTTTCATACATTGTCACCATGTGTATTCTTCTCAGTGCACGCATTTCTATTGACTTTTTGGGCTCCTTTCAGTATTTTATCCATTCACGTTCACTTCCATACATCAAAGATGATACAAACTGGCGGTAAGTAATACACATCGGGCTTAAGAAATAGTCTGCCTGCCATAATCGACTAACTTCCGCTTTGTGGAGAGTCGTCTCTGTCATTCATACACGTGTTCCGTTGCGAGACTGTTAGCGCATCGTGCGATAGAGACGACGCTCTACAAAGCCGAAGCTAGCCGATTATACCCCAACAGTCTCTTTCTTAAGCCCGATGTGTATTACTTACCGCAGGGTACTGTACTATTGTTGACTCTTATCTTAGCAATTTTTGATATTATCCAGTTTGAATATATATGATATTGCCCCAGTAACTTTGTTTTCCATCGCCATACGCCATTCGATATCCATCTTTATTGTTCCATCGTCTGAGAAAAAACTACTCAAATAGGTGATTCCTCAATTGGCTCCAATCTAACATTATTCCCCAACGTACCGCATTTACTTTTCCTTTCATCCTGTTTTAATTTTTTCAAAAAAGTGTACATACATAGCAACGACTACATCCCATTTAAAAAATGAACTTCTATAAAAATAGTATTAGTAATAATACTAACAGATTAACTCTCCCGCCGCCCCCTCTTACCTTGCCGAAAATTTTTAGTGTCTTTTCGATCATGAACTTGGGATACGCTCAAAAAGAGATGGTTTACTGGTCTTTCCAGTTCAACGCTCTTCTTTTTTTACGTTGTCCTTAACTGTTCATGCAGAGAGACTCTGGAATCAGTTATAATCCAATAGTAGACTCGCTCCGTCCTTGGTATGCTTTAAGAATCGACTGAGAAACTCTTAATTTCTAGTCAGTAATATAACGTGTTTTATTTGCTGATTTTCCCTTCCTCTCCACCATCCCTTCCTTTTCTTTTGATTGATGATATCTCACTTTATATGAAAAGTGAATGTTTGGGTGATTGTCTGTCTTCGTGGGGTTTGTGGGCATATGTTCACGTTTGTATTTATGGATTTCGTCGGGATGGATAGTCATTTGAATATTTTTTTGCGACCATGTAACTTGCTTAACCCTTCCCTTACGGTGATAAAAATAATACGCGTGCTCCGGTGTTGGGTAGTGAGTACGTAATAAAAAATTAGCGATTTTAAATCGGAAAATAAGAACATTCATAGACACTCCCCTTAATTAATTATAATTGAAGTTAAAAATTATAATAATTGAGATTTATTTGCTGAAAACATTAAAAAACCATCTGGCAACGCTCACGGAATGGGCGTACGTCTAACCTATTTGCAAGCCTAGAAGCTACAAGTGGCGCGGAACGTCAGTCGCATACCCCGGCGCTTACGCTTATGCTTGCGACGTTGAGACAATCGTTCGTCTCCTCGCAATTCAGTCTAGTAAGCAAGAGTGAGATGCGAATATAGTGTCGCGCTTCCCACATACTATTCACCTATCGTCAAGACGAGGCACTCGCAGCGTTTAAATGCGAATTTGTTTTCGATCTTTACAAAACACCTCGATGTAGTCGATACATTCTGATTATTATTAATATTATTTTTTAAATCAATGCGTAAATATATTATGGAGGAATACCTAAAATCTTAACCTTGTATTAATTATATTTATAGAGATATTGATGGTTATTAGAAGCTACGTGTAGAAGATACCCAACACAGGGAAGGAAAGGTTAATTTACTTTTATCTAGTTGATTAGAAAATATTGCCCCCTAGCAATAATCCCGCCAGATTGTACTTGCAATAGAAGTAAATAAATAAATAAATATTTTTTTTCCCTAGAAACATTACACACAAATAGAGGACGCCCAAAAAAAATCATATTCGCAAGTACAAGACATTTCCCCATTGTTACTATTGTACGATGTATTCGCTTCTCAGTTTGTATGGCACAATATAAAGGCTGCCTCTCATTATGTATCCTTAGAAGATCCGTGTGATGGAAGGATGAATGCGAAATAAAGCAGTGAACATCTACATGTGTCAACCATAACAGCGTAACAGCGCACCTGTATCACTCGCACGAGATAACACGAGATATTTGTTTGCGATTGTCTGAGTAACGGTTCAGGGATTGGAAACAATTGGCACAAGAAAGAAACATTTTTATCGTTATTTTTATAAATTTATTTCAATCGTCGTTGCTGGACTTCGTAGTCAAAGAAACCCTCACTATTTCAATGTCGTTTGAGTTGAAAAGTGAAGCTGTGCAGTGAAGCTCTTTTTTCTTAGTAAGTGAGCCGTTACACATCAGCAAATTCATCAGCCACACAGCTGTGCTGGATCCGATGGCACACAGAGTGAGACTGCCGCAGCATACTGTCATGTTTTTTCCTCTTTATTTTAAATAATAGATTGTGAAATTTATTTAAGATAGCAGCTGGTAAATTTATTGCTTTAAAACAATGTTTGCATTTCATCTTCTTATTTTGTGTGATATCATTTTACATATCTTAATTGGTGGTAAGAACATATTGATGAGCGCGGTCGAAAGACAACATTTTCTTCGGCCCCTGTTATTGAGCCTTCGTATTTGGAATTACTGAAATGGGCAAAAAATTTGCGGTTTGTCATTAGACGTGTTGGCAACACTACCGCTCAACGCGTGCTGCACTTGAAAAAATGTAGGATGGATCCTGTGACATTTGAAATGTCATGTCTCAAGGGATGGAGTAAAATAGTTTTTTTTTACAAATCGAATCGTATTTTTCTAAATCGAAAAATTGTTTCTCTAAACTGACGTTTTAATTATACTGACTTTATAATATATTGTATGATTTCTATCCATCTTTAAATAGGCAAAGATCCACTATGAATTAATACTAATTATGAACATTTAATTTTAGGTATTAAAAAATCGAACATCCAATTATCGTATACCCCACCCCAAGCCAATGCCGACTAACGTAGTGACTTTTGACAAATGTCACCAAATATTATTTGATTTTAACAAACTGCCACATTTTTGCTAATTTGTAACAAGATGTATTAATTTGTCATTATTGTTAGTTGTATGTAATGTATTTACCGAAATAACTTGCTATTTATTAGAATCGAGGCTTATATTAAAGTTGATAAAATAATTTATACTACT
Organism: Odontocerum albicorne; assembly: GCA_949825065.1. Lineage (NCBI taxonomy): Eukaryota > Metazoa > Arthropoda > Insecta > Trichoptera > Odontoceridae > Odontocerum > Odontocerum albicorne. The sequence continues at coordinate 7,832,839 of OX463860.1, read as the reverse complement.
GAACGTCGTTACAAGGTTGTATTGGGGCAAATTTGTGAACTGTCACAGGGACCATGCTACATTTTCTCAACTATTGTATTGTCCCAACAGACCAACTCTTTTAACTTACTGACACTATCTTTTTTTATATTTTTTTGGTAGCATCGGAAATAAAACCCCAAAGAGGGTCTTATCGACAAAGCTACTGAGGGCATCATTATATTACAAAGCGGAATTTCATTTCATTCAGTAATTATGTGTATATTTGGAAAATTTGTTGTTTTATGAAGTGTTGAATTTATAGTTTTATGAAGTGCTGACTTTATAGTTTTATGAAGTGCTGAATTTATAATTTAATGATGTGTGGAATCTAAAACTTAACCCAGTTTTTCTTTATCTCATATTATTTTATGGCAACATGCATTGACATATTTAGGTAAATGAATGTAGCGTTATTGACTATTCCATAATAGGAGAAAGTAATGAAATGAAACGTGTTATGTGACAAACTGGATTTTTTTATAATAAAAACGATAAGATACCGTTAAGGATATTAAAAATTATCATACGAGCGTTGATTTAGGAATGTTGTAAAGCACTTGCACTCTACTTTGTGTCTTTGTACAATAAAGAAGAATAATTTAAGTGTTGTAAAACACACCGTAGTATTTTAGTGTTATTTTAAATTTCAGCTCACAAAGAGGAAAGGAAAAATTTTCAAAAAGGTTTTTTTCGTCTCATGCCTGTATTATTAAAAGTATTCCCGACTTTACCTACAATGTATTGTGTAACACTTTAGTTATATACAGTACAACTTAGCAGGTTTACTAACATCATGTTTATAGCAATCAATTTCAACTTACCAGAAAAGTCAAGCCTTAAATTATAACCAAATTGTAACATTTTTTCAGAAAATCTGAGCTATAATGTGAATATATAAAAAGACGCTGTTTTTAAGCTATTCCGAATAATTTTGTACGTAGTATCTCTTCCTCCCTGTATACACCAACAATGAAGGTTCAAAACCATGCAGTACAATTGTGCACATGTAAAATATTGAATTTAGTGATTATATTGTAGCGATGTTCGTTACCAATTTAGCGTGTGTCCTATAAGGATGTGCTGATGATATTGATGTTGACATCGCTATATTCGTTTTAGTCGAATTCTGCGTTCCTTTTCGTTCGGGGTCATCAATGAAGCGAGTTGCTTATCTTGATGATTTTGATATGTATTTAAAATAAATATAAAACTCAGGAATGCGGATAAAAGTGAAAGTGAATAGCGGGTAAATAATAACAAGTCTTGACAGTTGGATGAATAATAATGTTTATTTGTCTACAAGTAGGTATTTTATAGTAGTGAGTGAATGTGCTCGCGATATATATTTTGTCTCACTCCTGCGCGTGCACTAGTGTAGCGGGTAGGATATTTATTTATGACGGCGGCGAGACAAAACGTAAATACTATTTGTGAGTAAACATTGTTGACGTTTCTAGTATGTGACAATTGTAAATAATTCAGAGTTTGATTCATCGGTCGTTGACCCTGTATGTTTACAATTTTGACAATAAATTATGTTTGACAATTCAATTTTATTTAGGGGACGTAGGTACGCTACAATATGATGAAGGAGATGTCCTATCCTCTTCTAGAGCCACACATGAGTATGAAAAGCGTAGCGGTTGCACCAACGGACAAGAGAAAATTAAATAAAATGAAAGAAAAGAATTGAAAAAAACTTATCGTAAATAGAAATCTGTGTATTTAATCATAATGCTTTTTTCTTACCCAACTTTATAAATAAAGAGAATCCTAAATCGCATAATGTTTTTTTTTCTAATCCAATTTTAGTGATTCGTTAATTTCTAAAGTTTTATTTTTACTTACTTGCCTTTGGAGATTTAGATATTCCTAAATATTTTAAAACTTCTTTAGAGGTTAAGAAATCTTTAGTAAAAAAATGATTATATTAATTAAAGAAATAAAACGAATTGTCAATATTTCAAAAGGCTTAAAATTGACTTGAACAGGGCAGCAGCGAGAAATGAGGATTTTTTAAGGACCCCAATAGGCCTTTGATTGAACAATATACTGATTAGAGCGAATATAATGATGAAAATATAGAGCGAATTTAGTGATGGGGACTTATTGAACGTAATTTCAATGTGATTGATGACATTATGATCGGGTTGGAAGTTTTAGTATTAGGACAAAAACATGATTTTTTTACTATTGAATAAAATCAATTCACATTGCTTTGCCTTTAAATGATTCTCTAGATTTATAAAATGGAGAGCTTTTAGCATTGTTATGTACTCGTTCTGTAGAGTTTGCCTTTCCATTCAAATGATGACCGCCGTGGCCTAGTTGGTAAGATGCTTGTCTTCCGACCCGGAGCATTCGAGTTTGATTCCTGCAGAAAAAAAAATTCTGTCTGATTTTCACTTAAGATCTCATTAACCCTTCCTTCCCTGTGATGTGTAACTAGTACACATTGTTTCTAAAAACTTTAATATCTCTATAAATATAATAAATACTGAGTTCAGATTTTAGGGATTCCTCCGTAATACGAGTACATTGACATATAGAATGAAAAAAATAATATTAATAATAATTACCACTTATTGGAAATAAATTCACCAATACAATCAAACGTGTGTCGGTGTGTGACGTAGGTATATAAATTTGCTTCTCGCTCGCTTTTCTCGCTTCAGTAGCTCGCGGGCATCCATATGAGGTGGTCGCTTTGCCCGTTTTGTGAACGTCGGCCGATGTTTTTTCATGTTTTCAGGAATTAAATTTCAATTAGTATCACCTTTGACTTCAAATTTAATTAATTTAAGCGATTATCTATGAAAATTCTTATTTTATATCGCTCATTTTTACGTGTGTATTGAATACACAGCACCGGAACGCTCGGATTTTTTAGGAAGGGAAAGGTTAACATCTTTCTACATCTAATGTTTACAAAGAAAATTATATACATGATTCGCTCGGGCGCTGTTATTGCTGTCAGACGTGATTTGTTGAACTATAGTGGGTTCGAGTCTCGAGTAAGAACGCTATTGAGAAGAGTTGACGGTGGTATATACAATTGTTATATAAATTGTATAATGTTGATCTTTGTTGTAGATAGTAAAAAATATCGAACGCATCCAAGTTGGCAAAACACCGTAAAATAAATTTTGAATATTTTCATTGTAACGAATATTACTATTGTTAAATTTGTATATATGGTATATATACACGTATTTATACTATACACTTTTATATCATCTAATAAAATTTACAAAAAAATATTAAAATTCTACGCAAAAATTAAAATAATGCACAAATATTTTTCGTTTAATTTTGCATTGATTGTTTATTGGCCTTTCTAGTTCACCGCTCCTCTTTCTTTACATCGTCCTTTACTGTCCATGCAGTGAGACTCTGGAATCAGTTACAAAACAATATAAGACTCGCTTCGTCCTTGGCATGCTTTAAGAAGCGACTGAAAAACCTCTTAATTTCTAGTCAGTAAAATAACGTGTTTCATTCCCGATATTTATTTTCCTTTCCTCTCCACCATCCCTTCCTTTCTTTTTGATTGATGATATCTCACTTTATATGAAAAATAATGTTCGGGTGATTGTCCGTCTTTATGAGGCTCGTGGGCATGTGCTCACGTATATGTTTATGGATTTCGTGGGGATGGATAGTCATATGAATGATTTATGCGGCCACATAACTTGCTTCATTTACTTTTGTCTGGTTGGTTGGAAGAGGTTGCCGCCTGGCAATAAGCCCGCCTGATTGTATTTGCAATAAAAGTGTTAAATAAATAAATATATTTAACAAATATAGTTTTTTTTTCTTTGTTAAATATATTTATTTATTTAACACTTTTATTATTCAGGCCGGGAACTATTGGACCTTAGAGATAAGTTAGTGGCAAATACTTAGTTTATAGCAGATAAAACAGGCATCTTACCAATTTAGATGCAATAGAAAAGTCATAGGCTGTTAATTGATTTTAAATATTGTAGTTTATATGGCTATATTAATTAACTGCCAATATTTACTTTTGTCTGGTTGGCTGGAAGAGATTGCCGTCTTGCAATAATCCAGCTAGATTGTTTTTGCAATAAAAATGTTAAATAAATAAATATTTCCAAACTACCAATTTTTCGATGATTTGAAATGTTGTAAAATAAAAAATCTATATTTTTACTTCAAGGTAAAAATGATATAGTAATAATGTTTTTTTTTTTAGTTTTCTATTATTACAATTAATAATGTAAATGTTACTTTCCCCCGAAAACGAGACCGTTTATTCATTTCGTGATTTCTTCTCCTTGTGTTGATCCAACCCCGCAAACACAAAACTAATTCGTATTCAAAGAACAATAAAAAATAAAATCCCTAACATTGTATGAAAACAGCCTTCTTAAACTATTTGGTTTTCTAAAATAAAAAAATTAAAGTTCATGTACACGTTTGCAGATATAAATGGGTTAACAATGTAAAAATATTAAATAAACATTACAAGGGTTATTTCACCTATCCAACAATTCTTCAAATAAAAACAATTCTGGTCGATTAGAAAAAGTTGCCATCAATTTGAACCAACGTTCAAGTGCATGGCTGCGCGGTAACGCACTATGCTTTCGTGCGGAAGGTCGTCGGTTCGAACCCCGCGCTGTGCTACTCCCCTCGAACGACACAGGCACTTTTTCCACCTAGTGCTCGTAGCTACAAGAATATCTATTCTTTAAAAAAAAATTACATTGAAGTCTTAAAATATATCATAAAAAATCATCATTAAATTGAGAAGTTTTTTTTAACTATTTTATTTGTAGAAAAAAACTATAACAATATTTGATAGTTTGCTAAAAAATGCAATTACCGCATGAAATTAAAAAAAAAATCCACTTTATCTAAATTTCATTTGTTTATTAAAAAAAAACAATATAATATTGATATTTTCAAATTATTTGTGTATATATCTTGTATAAATGTTCAGGAACGAAGAATTAAATTTTAAGTTTATCAATAGTTTCAGATTTCACCATTTAGAACTTCATATTGTGACATTTAATAATATATTACTTTATTATTTCACAAATTTCATTAATACTCGCGACACGTCATTCTACGATCTCAAAGTCTTGAGACAGTAGAATAAAACACGTGTCACAGAAATTAGTAAAATAAGAAGAACGTTTCTCTAGTATATTCAATCAAGAATCATTTTAAAAACAGTGAAAAGTTATTAAAAAAAATATTAAATTCTATAGAGAAAAAGTTCTTGCACCTTTAACAGGTACACTTGTGCCTCACCCTTGTACCGCTACTGTTGTTATATGTGAAATGTTATTATTTTCTGGTTCTTCGATAGAAACCTCCCACCCATGTTAGATACATAAATAATTTATTCTCTATCCTGCGATTTGGTAGCAAAATAAAAATCCTTAACGACGGCCGTTACAAGGCCCCGGAGCAAAATAATACGAAACAATTGTGTTATTCAGTAGCGTTCAAACTATTTTGTTAACTGTCCCTTATCATCATCATCAATAAAACTATCCAATATTGGTCTTAACTATCTGCAGAATATCTCGTCACTTGTATCTATCATCAGTATCCCTCCTCCAGTTGACCATTTCCAAAATACGGTATCCACCATTATACCAACAGGATGTGGAATGTGAAAATATTTTAATAAAAATTATGATAAGAAATAGTTACACTAAGAGAACAATTTACATAGCGTCGTTTAAAGATTAATCTCCTTAATGGCGCTCAAAATCTATATTTTAATACAAGCATACCATTACGCCATTTCCCTTTTGGGATAGGCTGAGAGGACAGAGCGCTATAATTTACTAACTTGACACACATCCTTAGCCTCTTCCACATTCATACACCTTCTCAAACAACTTCTACGATTTCTCTAATACTACATTTCCTTCTTTTAGAATATCATTCATTTGATCCAACCACAATATCCTTGGTCTTACTCTCATACGTCTTTCTCTCACATCTACACTGTATATATGTTTTGTTAGACTTTCTTCACTCATTCATTCTACATTCACAAACCATCTCAACGTACTGTTATTCACCTTATTTAACACATCAGCCTTAGGCTCACATTCATCCCATATCACTTTATTCCGCATATGGTAGTTATACTCGTACATTGTCACTGAGATGGTACGGGCACATAAGACAAAGACCACCAGACCATACGGTAAATCAAGCAACGTCTGTGGATCTTCCTCGACAGCCATCCAGAGAAAGACCAAAGAACTCCTGGATGACTCAATGCTCCAAAATCCTGCAGAGAAACGTCCTATATGAAAGCGACACCCAGAACCGAAGAATATACAGCCTGAAAACGTTGATGAAAATGTTGATAAAGGTAACATAAAAGCGATTGTTAGATGACTTTAGGAGTTTGTGGTATTTCTTTAGGTACGTGATGTTTAGAGTGTTAATGAGAGTTACGTGAGTTATAAACAAAACTTTTTATGTTAGCTTGTTTTTTATAAATTATCATGTCGAGGTAAAAAGTTTTAAGTAAGGTATTGGTGCTAAATAGCTGGTTGATCTTATAAGCAAAAGCATGCAATATCAAAAGTGCCAAATACGACAATAGATAATTATAGTATATTTGAGCCGACCTTTACTTATGTGTGAAGTAACAATGCATGAACGAAGTCAATATGAAGATACCTGAAATAAATGCATGAATAAAATTAATGCTTTTACGAGTAGAAAGGTGTTTTAAGATTGTTTATACATGGGGAGAGAATGAAAAATAAAAGAAAAGCTAACCAAGTATACACATCAGAAGTGCAAGGTTTGTGAGGAAAAGGTTGAAATGGCTGAAAGGTAAGGCGAAATGTGTGAATAATAGAAGATTGTGCATTACGAAATATATGATATTGAGAAGGCGTAAATTGTGTACTTTGATTGAACATTTTCGGAGATTTATTATCTCTGCCTACCCCTCAAGGGACACGACATGACGCTTTATATTTAGTTTGGGTAATGTTAAAATAACTAAACATATTTGATGCAATTGACGTGCCTTCTCCGATTGTTTTGACTTTTCATAAATGGCGTCAAAAATAACGTTTTTCTGTATTACTATTTCGTTGTATACAGCAAAACCTGGCAGGATGGTTGCTTTGTGGTAAATCTGAAAGATGTGAAAAAGGCTTTAATCAAAACGCAGTCTGAAACCTTTTTTAAAAAAAATCTTGGTTCCAACCAATTCGTCCCGCAATTCGACCTCCTTGGCCTATTTGATAAGACATGACCTAACTGAAGGGTTGCGAGCATGATTCGCATCTAAGCTAAGATTTTTTCAAAAAAGGTCCATCCTGATTTTCCCTTAAGACCTCTTTTACATGTTTCTGGTTTATTAAAAGAGATTGCTACATGATAATAAACATATCCGATTTAACTGTATGATATACAGTGAAAACGTTATAAAATATTATATAATATTGGGTGTTAACATAAGTTGTTTCCGTTTTTTTCAAAATCAACGTTCGACATTTGTTTTTTGTTGTTTTCACTTAAAACATGTGTAACCCAAGCGCCGAACTTCTGGGCTTTTCCCATTGATTTAAGATGGCGGTATACAGTCATGTGACTACAAATCATCTACTCAGCCAATTCTACGGTTGTTTGAAGGGGATCTTCATGAATAATATGGTTTAAGCGGTCGTCATCGAAGTCCACTGGTCGTCCGGAACGCTCCATGTCTTTCAGGTCGAAATTACCGTCCTTGTAACGCAAAAACCATCAACGAGCTGTCCTTTTATTCATAGCATCTTCACCGTACACTTCGCAAATATTGCAAGCAGCTTTGGCAGCTTAATTCCCTCGATTGAACGCGAACAGAAGGAGGTGTCGGAAATGCTCTTTTTCGTCTACTTGACATTTCATTTTGAAGGCTTGTAATCAAATAAAATAATTTATGTAACGTAAAAGCAAACACAATATCTTGTAGAGCAGAAAATTTTCTTTCGAATGACGTTTAACTTTTACCATTTTGTTTTACTTTTGGTGCTCATTTTTAAATTTGAAAAAAAAAACAGACACAACTTATGTTAACACCTAATACAATAAAAAGCATTATGAAACCTATTTGGAGACAGCACGATGAAGATGATAACATAATAACTAATGATCTCTTTACGAGATTAGGAATATTATATGAGGGAGGTTTTTGACGAAAAAAAATTTAGAATTACTGGTATAATTAACTGCCTTGTCAGAAGAAAACCTCCATTGTGCCGATTGTTTGTTTTATTGGAATTGTGAACATTTTTATTTACCATTAGGCCAAAGCTTTTCACCATTTTTGTAATTAACATTTCATGAAATGCTTTTGTATTATATGTAATTAATTTTATTTGAAAACAATCGACTAAGATACTAGATAATTTGTTTTTATTTTAAGAAAAGATAAACAATGACTTACTAAGCTGAAACTGTCTCATTAGGAACACCATACGAAGAAAAAATGTTTCATGTTTTTAGCTTGATGAAGTTGAGAATTTTGGAGTACAAAATAATTTACTTATATAATACATGTTAAAAACATATTTTTTTGAAAAATTGAAAAAAAATGTTTGTCACTGTTTTTTTGTGATTTTAAATGTACAAACATGTCTTAAGTAATTCTTGAAACACTATGGTTCCGGAAGGGTAAAATTTTGGTCATTAAAACCAACGAGAATTTAAATTTTACTCTCAGAGAGACCTTTGATAATGACCTCTGATAATTTTAACATCTGATAATGAGACCATATAAATTAATTTATAACATTAAAAAAATTGTAGATATGACTAAAATCATAGGTATATTATGCCACCGGTGGAAAAAAATGGCGAGGAGATAAGCCCGGCTCGGGCATTGAACCCTTGACTTTGTTACATGAAATCACAGAGCATTACCGCGTGGTCATTAACCTCGTTTTATATAAGGTGACTCCTGTGGCCTAGATGGTAAGAACACGATTTCCGTCCGGTAGTTTAGCGTTCGATTCCCAATGGTAACCGAAAACAAATATAAAAAAGGATCCCAGTCTGCCAAACATTCATCTGGTAACATTTCTCACAAGAGGTACAAAAGTGCTAGTGTTATTGATTTTTCACGTACGGGATAGTTTTGCCAACTGGTGCGGGAACGAACCGTGAGTTTCGTGTTTACTCACGTGGTTCTTAGCCTTAAAGCTTGATATTATATAGTTTCCCGGCCACACTCGTCAATATGTGTCGGATGTGTTTAAGGGTACCATACGAATTGATGGAATTTTGTAATTTGTTTTATCAAACACTGTTTATTCCACTTTATGTAACGGTATAACCCTACCGGTTTCAAGGTTTGCCCTGATAATGAGGCGAAAACCTAAATATTTCTAAAGAAATGGGAGTATTATATCGTAAAACAGTAGTTTATTTATATCAACAAAGTCATGAAAGAATTTTAAAATTAATATTTCTTAAGAAAACAAAGTACGTTATTGAAAAACAGAGTCCAATTTTTACATTTTTTTGCATTACAATAGTTCATTAAATTTTATGCCCAGTCCTAAACCTTTTTTCTTTTCTATTTGTGCCAAACTGTTTCCGAAAAATCGATTATGAATTTGAAAACGCCAAATCACGTTTCCATCGTTGGCTATGATTGTTTTAAACCATGTTTCTAAATGTACGTAGGCAATAAGCTAAAAACTTATGCAAAAAGATTAAGATGAAAGTGGTGCTTTACCGAGCCTAATAAAACAGGCATTAACTCTCGTTCGAGTTAAGCCCATTGAAAGACATTGATTTTTACACCCATGTTGAAATATTGCGTATGAATTATGATAGCAAAAATTCAGTGTGCTTTGTAAATAAAATATATCGATTTATAAATTAAAGTGGCTTCAATGGTCTTAATTTGTGAGTTTAAATATAAATTGCTTTTGTTATTTAATTCGTAAAACAATGTTTATTCCACTTTATATAACGGTATAACTCTTCAGGTTTCAAGGTGTTCCCCAACACGTCTTGTTTGTGATCTCTTGATAGTGAGGTGTAAACCTTCAAAGTGTTATGGTTATACCGTTATATATATAAATAATAAACAGTGCTTGACTTAACAAATTACAATATCTTTAAACCTTAACAATGTCAATACCTTAACTATAAATAATATATTAATACACATTTTATTATTGCCGATTTTATATATGTTATGTAGGCACTGAATAAAAACACTTTATATTTTCTATGAAATATCATTCGTTTATTTCCTAGATCCATTTTCTTTGACCTATTTGAGAAAAAATAAGTTTATCTCAGGCAACATGAGTGATAAATCTCAGATAATTGACATTTTGATTTATGTTCTCCAATTCCATTAATGCAATTGAGCGGTGCAGTTTCTATCTTGTTAACAAGAATTTATATTGTGTTTGAAACATCATTTTATCTTCATGAAAACATAAAATATAGACTATCACGCCGTCTCCCTGTCGAAGTAGGCAGGGAGGAGGGAACTCCAAACTTTAATATAGCGACACATTTTCCGCGCAGATTCTACGATTCATCTGATTTTTACATGTTGTTAATAGTTAAAGCATTAACGTTGTGGAAGTTTAAAGACATTGTAATTTATTTTTATCAAACACTGTTTATTCCAGTTTTTCTGTGACGGTATAACCCTACCGGTTTCAAGGCTTTCACCTCATCTTCAGGGGAGCACAAACCAGATTTTTGTGCTCCCCTGAAGATGATGTGATAGCCTTGAAACCGGTAGGGTTATACCGTCACAAAAAGGGGAATAAACAGTGTAAGATACAAATAAATTACAATAACTTTTAACCTTTATTTCTTTCAAAATATCATACACTTGACCCAACCATACTTACGGTGGTGTTCCTCTACCATACCTTCTACTCACATTTGCACTATATACCTGTTTTACTATCACTTTTTCCTTCATTCGTTCCACATGCCTAAACCATCTTATTGTGCTCTTTGTCATCGTACTCAACACATCAACCTCATCATCAAGTTTATTTTCAACCATGATCAATTCATGCAGTTTTCTTTCATACATTGTCACCTCACGAGATATCCTCAGTTCATGCATTTTTACAACATTTATTCGACTTTATATTTAGTCATTTTCGAAGTCCACATTTTACTCCCATACGTCAAAAATTTCATTAAAATAATATTGTAGACTATCGTATTTTGATACATTAAAAAAATCTTTGATTTGCACGTCAAAATATTTCAAACTCGTTTTAATAAGGACTTTTGTATTATTACTATTTGTTTTTTTTTCAGTTAAAAATAAATAATATTAACATTGTTATTTTTATAAAGCTTTGAAGATCTCTTCAACGAGGCTTAAAAGTATTGGACGCCTTTAAATTCTTTGAACTTTTAATAATTGTAATGGCTTTTAAAAACGCAATTCCACTTAAGTAATCCTACCCTTGGAAGTTATCCTGGATTTACTTTTATCATCCATCCCCCATTATTTTCGCATTAAGGAGGCATTGATTTTATGTTGAGAGTATATGTAACAGGGCTTATTAAACGGATACTTCCCTTTCCGTCTAATGAAGCTAGTTTCTCGGGTTCAAATCTCATCTCGTTCAATTAAGGATCAGTATTATTTAATGTATATATAATATCTTGTCTTAATTTGTTTTTTTTTTCACTTATATATTTTTTCTGGGTTAGCAAAATGTACAATGAAAAGGCCCTCAGATGTATGAAAAAAGACAATAGAGTACTCATTTGCATTATGAGAAAAGTATTGGAGAAGAATACTTTAGGATTATTGGAGAAGAATACTTACTTTAGAAACATTGGAGAAGAATACTTAAGGAATATTGGAGAAGAATACTCCTGGCTCAACAACCTTAGAAAATGCTTCCATTGTAGCATGAAGACATGTTCAAGGCAGCTGCTCCACCGTGATGGCCAACCTCCACCGTGGAGAAGAACGTTAAGAACAAGAAGGACTAACTTGTGTATGACAGTAATTTTCCAAATGCAAAATTGAGAATAAATAACTCGATATTATACCTACAAAAATATATGGGTGTGAAACGTAGATAATGATACTTAAAGATCAACAAAAGTTACTTATCTTCGGACACAAAAAACCTATTGTATTATGTCACATATCGGAAAAGCCTGTTGTATTATTTCACATATCGGTAAAGCCTGTTGTATTACTATTATATACCGGAAAAGCCTATTGTATTACTATTACGTATCGGAAAAGCCTATTGTATTATTATCACATATCGAAAAATCTACAAACGCTTCTTTGTAGTTCGTCTTACTTTGGTAAGTTTTCTGCGATTTTCTTACCAAACATGTTTTTCTGACAATGTGCAGAACCAGGAAGTACCTAATCTAATGACCACAGCTCCCTCCTATTTATTGTTACACTCCACTGATGTTTATATATGATATATGTACATATTTATTAAAAAAAATTTCACCTGTCAATATTAGTGAATTCGAATCTTGAGTTAGAGCACCCTTTACCCTTTAAGTGCCGTAAGGTATTCACTTGGCTGATCCCGGAGGGCCGTGAATTTTTAAGCAAAAATAAAACCTCATAATTGAATTATCTTTTTTGTATATATGTATTTAAAGGATATTATGAAGACTTGCCAAATGTGTACAATATGAGTCGTTTGTGCCGCCGTTCACTCAGAAAAACACAATTAAAACTTTAACAAAATGTCAGGGTTGTCACAGCTTATCACAGAAAATACGGAAACATACATTAATAAAATATTTGACAGAATTAAAACTATATGTAACACGAAAATATTAATTATTTTAATAACGCACGGAAAGCAAATAATGTAACTATAAAATCATTTCAAATTTCAACGGTTAAATAATCAAAACGCAAAACTGACAACCCTGTATTAGAGACACGTGTCGACTGTCATGCGAAGCTTTTATGTAAATCTCTTATATAAATTCGATAATATCTGTAAACTTTTATATTATGGTATTTATTCATCATCTCAATAGATGTCTCTATATGTTCTATATTTTAGATTATTCGAATTAGTACTAGCCATTGACTAGAAAAAGGCATAAAGTTGTGCGATTTAACTCGCTAATTTTGTATGGCCAGTCCCATGGACACGGCAACACAGAGCGAGTGAACTCGCTTAAGGAGAGTTTGCTCTTGTGGCGGTCGCACACGCGGTCAATGACCGATGAAATGACCTTTGCATTCCTTAGCAATGCAAAACAAACAAGTACAAAGTCCGGTCATTCAACTCATAGCCGATGCGGAGCGCATTCCATACTAGAGCGAGAACGCACCACACCTGTCTCGCCAGTTCCGTAAATAAATTATCACCTACATACGACATTAATCGTTTTGCGGACGCAGAAACGAGACGGCGAGATATCTTGCTCGCATTCCCGCACACACGCGGGAATAGTATAAATACCTACGTTACCAATAAAATTCCTCTTTCCGCATTGCGATCGAAAACGTTTTTTATTTATCAACAAACCATCATCACCTCTTCCCTCAAGGACACATATCCTTAACTCTCTTAACGGCACTATATACATTTAAATTTTATTATTAATGTTGTATAGTAAATTGTATAAACAGGTTGTGAAATTTCACATATCTGAACAAAAAAAAGTACCGAACGCTTCGAGGAGTCTCGCGACTAACCCGTCGTATTTTTATCGATGTACTCTAATTACATGAATCTGATTACCTGACTTCCAAAATTTATCGATTTATTTAAGAAAAGGTGGACCTCCTCTCACACTCACCCTGCCTTTATTACTCTTCTATCCTCATACTAGAGATACTACTTTTCTTGGGTGTGAAATCTCACCACCAAGTCTTCTTTTACTGGCCGCTTTTTTCATATCTGCGATGAGTGCTGTGCACACAAGTGGCCAAAACTAGTAGGGGCTAAAAAAATAATCAAAAAGTCGTTTTTCACTACGTATACCATATGCAACACCTTATGCCACATTATTTTAGTGTTTAATGTAAAACAATGTGACATAGTGGCAAATCATACGTCCTTCTTCCTTGGTTTTCAGATTTAATTCGTATTTTTTTTACTTCATTTTTTAATTATTAGTGGAAAAATAATATCATATAGCAATAATAATGTACATATTCAATTTATTTCTGCTAAGAAAGAAAATGTACAATACTTTATGTTATGTTTTTAACCCTTCCTTTACGGTGATAAAAATAATACGCGTGTTAAGGTGTTGGGTAGTGAGTACGCAATCAAAAATTAGTGATTTTAAATCGGACAAATAAGAACATTCATAGATATTCCCTTTAATTAATTATAATTGAAGTTAAAAATTATAATAATTGAGATTTATTTGCTGAAAACATTAAAAAACCATCTGAAAACATTTAAAAACGCTCACGGAACGGGCGTACGTCTAACCTATTTGCAAGCCTAGAAGCTACTAGTGGCGCGGAACGTCAGTCGCATACCCCGGCGCATACGCCTTTGCTTGCGGCGTTGAGAAAATTCAGCTCCTCGCAATTCAGTCTAGTATGCAAGAGTGAGATGCGAATATAGTGTCGCGCTTCCCGCATACTATTCACCTATCGTCAAGACGAGGCACTCGCCGCGTTTAAATGCGAATTTGTTTTCGATCTTTACAAAACACCTCGATGTAGTCGATAAATTCTGATTATTATTAATATTATTTTTTAAATCAATGCGTAAATATATTATGGGGGAATACCTAAAATCTTAACCTTGTATTTATTATATTTATAGAGATATTGATGGTTATTAGAAGCAACGTGTAGAAGATACCCAACACAGGGAAGGAAAGGTTAATAGTGTAACAGTAAAAGAAGAACAAACAATCAATTTTCATAATAATAAAGGAAAATGTGTGTAGCCTTGTTTCGAGATAAAACTCTCCCTAGGAGCGCCCCTACTCGGAATTCGAACCCATTATTTTTGAGATTAAAATTATTAAAAAATAAATATAAATATGTGTAAGGGTAGGAAGATATTGGCTGCAGCCATAAGATTCGGTACTTTCCCGCATCTGCACATGTTCAGGATAACATTGTATTTGGTAAGAAAACAGCAGAAAACTTTTCAAGGTAAGGTGAACTACAAAAAAATAGTTTTATCTTCCGATATATGATAGTAGCACACTGTGCTCTAGATATAGTGTAGTACCATATATGTATGTAGTGTTTATATACAATTTTAAACAGATTAATCAAATATGAATGTGAAAAACAAATAAATATTAACTACTTTTTTTAGTGAAATTTCAACGATTTATCGATTTCACTCAAGTACTATTATATTACAGTGGAACAGGAAATGATTTCTCCCACATAACGCTTTTAAAGTTTTCTCCTCACAATTTCAAAGTTATTGTTTACAATAATGACTTATTAAAAAAATGCATGTTAAAAAATACGAGGATTTTTCAATGATTTCCTAGGTAACCACATCTGATGGGTGTGTTGGGCGATCCTCATCAAAAACGGATGTTGGACCACGTTTAAATTCGTTGAACCAATATCTAACTGTTGTCATTGATGGCGAAGGGTCCCCATAAACATCATCCAATTTCGCTTTTATCTCCTCACACGTTTTCCCATCCAAAAGCAAAAAGCGAATCACTGAACGATACTGCACTTCGCACTGCTTACTGCAATGGCTGTCAAATACAAACTAACCTATGAATCAGTGTTGAATTTATTTTTGGCGTCGTTTAACAGATGGCAGCACACGATGGTAACAGCAACTTGCCTTAGCAACGTCATCTGTCGTCAAACATGAGCACTTATTGAACCATCCTCGTACCACCTCAATAAAAAATACAGACAGAATGACCAAACAACACAAGCAATCTCTTACTGAATATTCCATCTGGTTTAAACAAGAAAAGGTGTAACATACTCGTAAATGATCCTAAGTTCCTCTTGTGGGATATTTCTTACTTAAATTTCTCACGGACTATCGTACAACTTCTTGTGAGACACCACATTGGCGTCATCTCATTATACGAGATTACTACCACACATTTTCACGATAACATATATTTGTTTCGTTATTATTTCTTTATTTATTCGTTTTGCATGATAAAACCATTTTCAAATGCTCTTCTTTTTCACATTAATCCATTTTCATTTCATGTCGTACTCTGTCATTCGTTATTACCCAATTTATTATTCTCAGTGCACGCACATTCATAGCATTTATTCGACACCCTGAGTCGACAATTCGACCCCCTCAAATTATTAAATAAATTATGTATTCAAAGCGAACATAATATCAATATTTAGTAAATTTTATGTAATTTTAATTCAAACATATGAATTACAAAGAATCTAAATACTGGTTTTGTATTAGGATTTTTTTTTTTTAGCAAATTCTAAGCTTTTAATTTCTGGGCTGTTGGCATGAAATCGAGTTCTGATGAAAAACTGCTTCATTTTCAAAAGGATTCAATGAATATTTTGATAACCTTTGATTTGATTTATCTGAAAACGAACGACACACCCACCTTAGTCATATATATTTCTTTTTCTTTCTGTTTTGACTTTTGTATTTTCTCTTTCCCTTTCCATTCTATGGATTCTTTCATTCTTCTTAAAATCTCGTTTTCTAAATAGATTTCTATTGATTCACGTTTAAGTGCTAATTTCATAAATGTAATTTACTATAAAAATCTTTGCTGTTCGAGATGAAGTTATATACGAGTATTTATTTATCTGCACAGTGTTGAGTCAATTTAGAACATTAAAACAGTTCAAGTTTTCTCGGTTGATCGTGGTTATAAAATAAGTAAAGATTTTCAGATATTGTCATATTTAAAAATACATAAATATATCCCTTACACCGTTTCTCTGTCAGACGTAGCTGACAGCACAGAGTGCTACATTTTGCCATCTCGATACACACCTTATCATGCAACTCCTACGATTCCACTGACTTTTTATGTTTCCTTCTTTCCTTTGTCTTCGTCTACAACACCATTCACACACATTTACACAATATGTTACATTTATTTTAAAAGTATTTTTTTATTCTACATGCCCAAACAATTTCAGTGTTTTTTTTTATGTTACTCAATACATCAGCCTTAAGTTTACACTTATCCCTAATCAGTTATTTCTGTATTATGCACGTGTTTCATTCCTGATTTTTCTTCTCCTTTCCTCTCCAACATCCCTTACTTTTATTTTGATTGATGATACCTCACTATATATGAAAAATAATGTTCGGGTGATTGTCCGTCTTTGTGGAGTTCGTGGGCATATGCTCACGTATGTGTTTATGGATTTGATGGGGATGGATAGTAATTTGAATGATTTAGGAGACCATGTAACTTGCTTAATTAATTATGTTGTTTATAGTTTAGGCATTAACGTTGTGGAGGTTTAAAGACATTGTAATTTTTTTTTATCAAACACTGTTTATTCCACTTTTTTGTGACGGTATAACCCTACCATTTTCAAGGCTTTCACCTTATCTTCAGGGGAGCGCAAACAATACTAAACGCTGTTCGAACTGATACCGATATACACGCTTCAACGGTTGAAGGCTGAGGGATGAGGGAGGCATGAGACAATTTTGGTCAAGAGCGGAGAGATTTTTGGGAAATAACTGTTCAACAGATGTTCGGATCGGTGTACTGACTTAGAATCAAGTCAGTACACCGATCCGAACATCTGTTGAACAGTTATTTCCCAAAAATCTCTCCGCTCTTGGCCGACATTGTCCCATGCCTCCCTCATCCCTCAGCCCCCAACCGTTGAAGAATGTATATCGGTACCAGTTCGAACAGCATTTAGTCTTGTTTGCGCTCCCCTGAAGATGAGATGAAAGCCTTGAAACCGGTAGGGTTATACCGCCACAAAAAAGTGGAATAAACAGTGTTTGATAAAAAAAAATTACAATTGCTTAATTAACTTTTGTCTGGTTGGTTGTAAGAGATTGCCGCCCGTTAATAAGCTTGCCAGATTGTATTTGCAATAAAAGTGTTAAATAAATAATACATTATCACTCCGTGAAGTCTTCTAAGTATGTTACGTGTATTTCTACATTTTTCGACTACTATTGACATTTTTTTCCGTTCACGTTTTACTCAAAGTTGGTACTAAGATACTGTCGTGCTATCATCTTAGCATATTTTGGTTCTGTCCGCTTTAAATGTTTATGCTTTTGTGCCCCATTTGTATTTAATAATGAATTTATGTCTCTAACAAAATAACAGTTTCTTGCTCAAAGAATTTATTATACATTCCTGAGGTAGTGATTTTTACAATGGCAGCGTTCATTTAAAAAAAATATGCAATATGATTCATTATCAGGAAAATACAGAGAACTTGCAATGCTAACATTTTAAAGGTCCCCATATAGCCATGGGAGGGAAATACTTATTTAAATGTGGCGTTATTGATGAGGAAATGTTGAATATGAGTTTGTTGTGGTTTTTGAAACTATGATGCGGTCAAAAGTTTGTATGCGTGTGACACATTGGGGTTAAAATATGTAAGGGTTTGAATGCAAAGTATGAATGTTTTAATTGAGTATTTTAGTATTACGAACAAACATGAAATTTGTCATTAGGAATGAGTTCACATAGTCATGGGCCTTGTCTAAGGCAGTGGTTCAATGAATTCGCAAAATGAAGTATTTTAAGCATTGTTTTGTGTTTAAAGTCAACGATTCAGGTTTATGTCAAAACAATGTGTATTTAAAATAATGTATTCTAAATAGTAAAAATAAAACAAAAGGTTAATTAATACAATTATTGCTCTTTATCAACTATAAGGTTATTCGATTTGTCACCAAATCTTGGATTCCATTAACAATACACGAATAAATTTAAATTTCATAAATAAATTTTCATATTACGATCCGCCATTTTTGTTTACTTTTTACACCTGGCAACGGCCCTGTTCGCTTTTGGGGTCCGCTATCGGAAAATAGCAAAGGGTCGTTAATCAATTAGTTTTGAAAGGAAAATACGCAAGTTTAGTCGGTGGAAATTCGAGAAAATTGGGTTAAATATTGTAGCTTATTTATGACCCTAGGTAGGAAAAGCATTCTTTTTAGGGAGTCTATCTTCGGCAGCAAATTTTTGGGGCGATAAATTGAAAAGCGTCAAAAATCAATGAACCAATATTTTTTAATGAAACGGTATTTTTATAATGTATAAAATTCTCAACTTTTGAAAATATTTTAAAGGCAGTTTAAATAAGGCAACTTCTTAGTCGTTTAAGAAGAACTTTTAAGAATATTTTTTTTTCAACATTTTTAAGTTCTTTGAAACATTACGGATCAAGTACCAAAAAATATTCAATAATAAATTATGTCTACAAGATTTTTTTAATTTTATATTTTTAAGGTTTGCTTTCTTAGCAAAGTATCAATAAATAAAATGTACGACCCAAGAAAGAAAAAAGTAATTTATATTTTTAAAATGACTCAATCCAGGTAAAATAAAGATCAATGAAAATATTAATGAATTCAGGAAACTATGTTAAAAAAATAATGATATTGAAAGAGTTGTATGAGAAAGTGTATGGATGTAGAAGAGGTGAAGGATGTGTGTTAAGATAGAAAGGTCTGGCGCTCTGTCGTCTCTGCCAACCTTGATAGAAAAATGTCGTGGTGGTATGTATGTAAAATGCAATTTATCATCATCAAAAGGGTTTGTAACCCTCCCTTCCCTGTAATGTGTAACTAGTGCACATTGCTTCTAAAAACTTTAATATCTCTATCAATATAATAAATACTGGGTTCAGATTTTAGGTATTCCTTCGTAATACATTTGCGCATTGAATGAAAAAATAATATTAATAACAATTAGCACTTATCGGCCGCATCAGAGATATTTTGTGAAAATCGGTAATAAATTCACCAATATAATCAAACGTTTGCCAGTGTGTTACGTAGGTATATTCATTCTAAAAAAACACTATCGGTGAGGAAGCGACGCAATTCACGTCTCACTCTCACTCTACTTCGGTATATGGGAACGCAAGTAATAGAATATCAGTTCACTCGCTTCTCTCGCTTCAGTAGCTTTCGGGCATCCATTTGAGGTGTCTCCTTGCCCGTTTTGTGAACGTCGGCCGATGTTTTTTCATATTTTCAGCAATTAAATTTTAATTACTATCACTTTTGACTTCAAATTTAATTAATTTAAACGATGAGCTATGAATATTCTTATTTTTCCGATTTTAAATCGCTCATTTTTACAAGTGCATTGATGTGTATTGAATACACAGCACCGGAACGCGAGGATTTTTTTAGCACAGGAAGGGAAAGGTTAAAAACTATACTTATGAAAGTGTTACAAATGCTTATTAGATATTTTATTAACTCGACTTTAATCTGTAAGTGATTTTGAAAAATTTAATATTTCTACAATTTAGGATTGAACAAAAATTGAAAATGTTAATCAAGCGAACCCATGAAAATTATTCAACAGCGAAATATCTGTGTATCGAGGCTTTACTAGTACAAGATAATTAATTAAATGGGGATTCGTGGAAAGTTGTTAACTCCAAATACTTAAAATGGGGAATTTTTCCCTTTGCCAGTACACCACGAAAACTTTTTCAAAAACTCGATAAATTCTTTCCAAAAATAACTATACAAGCGCTTTTAATTTGAGTGCGTATAATTTTGAATAAAGTGTAGTGATATTCAATGAAATCAAAGGGGAAATACAACATATATATTATGATACACTCAAACCGGGCAGTATGAAAATCGACTTAGATGATAGTTCACAACAATATTTTAGTCCCAAATTTGATATTTATTTATTTTCTTGATACGGACCAATTACATTGAAAAATACAAAAATGGTTAACGTTAAAAAAATTAAATTATACATATGCATACATATATAAACACATACATACACATAATTTATATTCCAAGTCACTTAAATACGTTGATGAGTACTTTCTAACGCCCCTAATGCTAGAAGAAAATTTTATTTTGCTTTTGGCAATGTGATATGAAATATGTCAATATTTGAAGCAGTCCCGTTCAGAAGAGTTAAGGCCCTTCCATCAGGCATAGCGGCTGGAAGACCCGTTCTTGCGTATGTTATTGAGAACAGTTCTTGCCGGCGCAGTCTAGTGTAGTTGTTAGGAACATTTAACGCTAATCTTTGTAGTAATGCTGGACAGCTCACAATTCCTCGAACTAGTTTGACAACGTATACCAGGAGACGCAGATCTATTCTTACGCTCAAGGAGTTATACCCGAGCATGCCCAGCAGAAACTGAGTAGGATAAAGCCATGGATAGACATCAAACTCACTCGTATAGAGATATCGTATATATTTTTTTTACCTTCTCCACCATGAGTGAGTTCTGCACCCCCAGTAGGCTCCAAATGCAAGCATTGCTTTCTAGTTTGCTACGGATCAATGAATTAAACAGCCTTTTGAGCACCATTTGGTTTTCAAACGACTTGGAGATTCTCATAACAAATCCTAGAGTTTTATAAGCTGAATTGCACATAAGCTCTATGTGAGGACCAAACGCGAGATTGCTGTGGAACAAGACACCCAGATCTTTAATATTATCCGTGCGGGGTATGGGGATAGATTCTAGTGTATGTCTATGAAAGTTCAAGATGTGGATATATGGGAGTGAAACGTGGACGTGAAAAAAGACAATAAAGAGCCGAATAAATGTTGTAGAAATGCGTGCTCTATAAAGAATACATGCAGTGACTATGTATGACAGAACACGGAAAGAAGTGAATAAATGTGACCTTAAGACTGATGTGTTGGGTATGATTGGATGAAGTGAATGATATTTTCAAAGAAGGAAATGTAAGGAGTATGCGAAATCCAATAAGCTATCTGAGAAGGCGTATGGATGCGCAAGAGGCAAAACATGCATGTGTCGTGATAAAAAAAAACTGGCGCTTTATCCTCTCTGCTTACCTCAGCAGGGAAACGGCGGGATCGTATGTATGTATATTAATTTTATTTATGTTTGGTAAAAAAACAGCCTGAATAAACTCAATAAGAAAAACTAGGAATTCATACAGCGCTACTTCGGAACATAATTATTGCAAGAGCGCTACAATAGTTAATAAAAGGTAAGCTACTTAGCGTCAAGCAAACAATTGATTTATACGAAAGGCCTCCAAGTAAAACCAATCGTGAAGGTGCCGGAAACTGATCCCATAATGACTGTGTGCTAAATAAGTTGTTTTTTTTTTCACTTAACTACGGCGCCAACAAAATAATTTTAAAATGACAAATATTTCAGAAAAATAACCAAATATCTCGTTTGCATAAGAATTTTCCCGTTATCATAATATTTCTATTTCGGATTCATCATTCGTAGTTATGTTGTTTCGAAGAATTACAAAGATTCAACAACTCCACGGTGGGTCATCAGGTACGGACCCACAGCAAACAAAAGTTCTAGTAAATTTTTCGAGTCCCATTTTTACGATGAAAGCATTTATTCATTTTGTTTATAAACCACTAACGAACAATCAAGATTGTCTATATTCTAGTTGCCATATCTTTCAATGAGTAAATTTATTTTAAATTTAGTCGAAAAAATTAATTCAAATCATTATAGTTAGGGCATTAACTTTGTGGAGGTTTAAAAGCATTGTAATTTGCTTTATCAAAAACTGTTTATTCCACTTTATGTAACGGTATAATTTTACCGGTTTCAAGGTTTTCACTTCATCATCAGGGTGTTTTACCGTTACATAAAGTGGAATAAACGGTATTTGATAAAACAAATCACATTCAAATCATTGTTCATTTGTTAATAAACAATTAAATAATTTAAAAAGTAAAATGAAATTAAATGAAAACAACCTTCGTGGCATATAAGGTAAGTGGTTTGACTTCCATACTTTCGATTTCAATTTTCAATTAGATTTTCGAAGACATCCCAGTTTTTTAAAAGAGTGCATCTGGCAAGTGCACAACACTCGCTCGAGTTTGGGTGTCTCTTCACGTGCGGTAGTGTTTGCCAACAACGAACAAAATGAACCACGAGTTCTAAGCTTATTATAATACTTAGATAAGTTATCAATAGTGTATAGTATCAGTGAATGGATAGTAAAGTACGAGGTAAAAAAATAGAGATAAGAGGGGATGACGAAACAGTTAAGGTTCTTATACAAAAGTGATAATCTGTGAATTTTGCCCTGTTAAGGCTGATGTTTTAAGTAAGATGAAGAGGAGCACGGTGAGGTGGTTTGGGTGTGTGGAAAGACTGTATGAAGGACTAAAAAAACAGATGTGTACAGTAAATGTAAGTGGAAGACATGTGAGAGGAAGGCCAAGAAGAATATCATAGGATTAAGTGAATTATATTCAGTAAAATCATCATCATGTCGTGTAGCTCATTACTGAACATTGTAACTCTCATGATAGCCACTGATGACTCTTTTCCATCCATCCCTGCAATCTGCAGCTCGAAGAGCAGTCGTTAAGGGTCCAGTAGTCTCTCATTTGGTCAGCTCAAAGCATTGCTATTCTTCTTCTTGTACGTCGTCCTTCTACGCCTCCAGTACCCACAAACCTCCACAAACTTTCTCCTTGACCACGAACAATGTGCGCAAAAAATCGGAGGCCTCATCAAAGGCATATTAACGTTTTTCATCACCATGCGTAGCTCGGTGACGCGCGAGCAAACCAGCAGAAATTGTCAAACGTTGATTTTTGTTGTTTTCACTCAAAACATGTGGAACCCAAGCGCCGAGCTTCTAGACTTTTCCCATTGATTTAAGATGGCGGTATACAGTAATGTGACTACAATTCATCTACTCAGCCAATTCGACGGTGGTTTGAAGAGGATCTTCATGAATAATATGGTTTAAGCGGTCCTCATCGAAGTCAACTGGTCGTACGGAACGCACCATGTCTTTCAGGTCGAAATTACCGTATTTGAAACGCAAAAACCATTGACGAGCTGTCTTTTCATTCATAGCATCTTCGCCGTACACTTCGCAAATATCGCGAGCAGCTGTGACAGCTTTATTCCCTCGATTAAACGAGAATAGAAAGAGGTGTCGAAAATGCTCACTTTCGTCTACTTGACATTCCATTTTGAAGACTTGTAATCAAATAAATAAATATATGTTACGTTAAAGCAAAAACAAAATATTGTAGAGTAGAACATTTTCTTTCGAATGACGTATAACATTTACCATTTTGTTTAACTTTTGGTGCTCATTTTTAAATTAAAAAAAACGGACACAACTTATGTTAATACCTACATTGATAAGGTATTGTAACTAAATCTGTCTTATAATACGTCTAAACGATGTTTCACACTTTGACATCTAAATATATGTCTATTTTTTTTTGTTTTTCTTTAAAATGGCAATAATGTTAAATTATTTAAAAAATGAAGAAGAAACACGCGTTCACGCTTAGCAAGTGGACACCCCAGGTTCCATTCCTGGAGGATTCACTTTCAGACTGGTTTTAATCTTAGACCACTTAATAACAATTAAGTTTAAGTTTTTTTTGACTTATATGCGGCTAATATTAAGCAAAAAAAAAATAGCCCTGCACAAAATCTTTGTCATGGCTTCATCAAATAAATCTGCCGATCGTCATGGAAGTTTGATCCCCTCACCATAGAAAATTTTGATTTAACCTTTCAAGACTGTATTTGCTGAAGAGCAACAGCTTATATACAATAAACCCCTTCGCGCACTTCGCGCGCAAATACTCGATCACGAGAGATAGCCTATCGTAGTTCTTCTATACCCATCCCATCTGATTATGTCTTCTATGGCGCAGACTCTTTTCATTTTAGTATTATAGATTCTGCCTCGAAGCATTATATTCCAGTACAAGTATTGATATTTATCCAAATGTTCTTTCAAGTCCTCAGTTGTAGTATTATTTCTTCATTTTGCATATTGTGTAGTATTGACCAGACTGAACCCATTTTACAAAATAAGTGGGTCTCAACATGAATCAAACACCTCCAGGCTGGAAGACAGACGTTCAACCAACTAAGTCATGGATGTTGAATCTTATTAATCCATGTATTTTTTTACTTTATTTTAAAGTTAATTTACCTTATTCTTAATTTACCTTTATAACCTTCATTATTAAGTGAATTTTTCAAGTGCGTTTTACCTGAATTTTCACACAGGAAGTCGCCTGTTTGAAAACCGTGCTGATTGATATACGAATAACGAATTTTGTATATTTCGTTTTTTTTTTATTCCATGCAAAGAGTTGATAACAATAAAAGTTTAAAAAAAAACCCAATCTGTACGTCCGCTTCTGGGAAGAATATCTCGTTAGTTTAACGAAATTCAAAGGGAGTCTCGAATCCGTTATTGGCGATGTTCGCGACTGGAGTAATTACACTTTAAAATAATATATTTTCAGGAATTTCAGCGATTTATTTAACAGGTCCCGCCCCCGCTGGCTACAGAGGATCACTGGAACTTGTTTACAATGCCGGAGTGACTTATTCTGAACGTTTAATGCTTTCAACTTGTTCTATTTTGTCGAGCGAGTTTATTTAATTAAAATTTTGTACGCAAAATTATAATATGTATAAAATTGTGAACTAAATCTTCATTCTGAATACGGAAACGTCAAATATTTATTTTATTTGTTATTATTATTAGAATTATTATTATTACAAGTTATTATTATCATCATCGTTGACACCGACATTATCATCATTATTAATATTATTATTGCTAGTACTATTTTCATCAGTATCATTTTCATTATTACTATTGTTCCTATTCATATTGTATGAGTATTATTTTCAACATTATACGAGGCATATCCAGAAAGTAAGTGTACTGAATTTTTGTAGGTTACAATTTTTTTTATTTAAACAAAAAAATTACGTGGTTACCGTAGTACATATGTAAGCTATTTTTCGACATAGTCGCCATTCCTCTCAATGCAGGTGGTGAAGCGGGGTATCAACTTTTTTATGCCTTCCTCGAAGTAGTTTCCCGCCAACCCCTCCGTCCACTTCTCCACCTCCTCCTTTACCTCCTCGTCGGTTGAAAACCTTTTTCCACCCATGTGCAGCTTCAGGGAGGTAAATATATAGTAATCTGAAGGTGCTAGGTCAGGGGAATGCGCGGGATGGTTCAGGACATCCCATTTAAACGAGGTGAGCAGTTCCTTCGTGGCGTTGGCCGTGTGTGGTCTGGCATTGTCGTGCAGCAGGCAGACTCCCTTTGTCAGCATGCCTCTCATCTTGTTTTGAATCGCCCTCCGCAATTTTTTTAGGGTCTCACAGTATCTTGCAGAGTTGATGGTCTCCCCTTGAGGCATATATTCAATTAAAATTATGCCTTGACAGTCCCAAAACACGGATGCCATGATTTTCTTGGCTTAAATTGTGGTTTTGAACTTTTTGGCGGAGGGTGAAGAGGTGTGACGTGATCGTTTTTAAACTCGCGACACCACTTGTACACACTCGTACGATTCATAGCTTTATCACCATATGCAGTTTTCACCTCATTATAAACCTCAACCGGAGGTTTTCCCTTCCAAACGAGATAACGGATGACGCCGCGTATTTCGCACTTGGCGGGAGATTGGATTGACATTTTTCACGAAACGTGTTGTGGCGTCGACACTTCTCAACGTACTGACCTCGAACCGGTCTCGTTGCGGAGGGGAAGGGTCAGGCTACACGGAAGTGTAGCCAACATGTCGAAAATAAAATCCATTCGGTCGTGAGAGCCTCAGTACACTTACTTTCTGGATACGCATAGTAACTACCGTCATCTTGATTACTTTCAACATTATTGTAATGTATAACACTTTCGTTGTATGCAATACAACCTGGCGAGCTTAATGCCATGTGACAATATCTTCCAACCAACCAGAAATATGTTAAAGAGGACTTAAATGATAACCAGACTCAACCCTTTTTACAAAAATCTCTGATCCAGCAGGATTTCAGTTCGCAACCTCCAGACAGGCGTCTTACCACTAGGCAATGGAAGTTGTCATTATCATTATCATCATTTTAATTGCAATACTTATTATCATTATAATTATAATTTCATAGTTTTGATTATCATTATTAATTTCATCATTTTAATTATCATCATTATTATTTTTATCATTATTATTATTTTGATCATTTTGAAGACATCATTATTATTATTATTTACATTCTTATTATCTTTTCATCATTTTGATTATTTTCATCATTTTGACTATCATTATTATTTCATCTTCTTCTTCTTCTTCCTCTTCTTTTAGGCTTGTTGGCCTGTTATGGTCATGCATCATCGTTTCCCTCTTGTGACGTCGACTGCCAGCTGTCTTTCCATCTTTTGGGAGGTCGTCCTGGAGGTCTGCTTGCTTGGGGATACTGTTCCTGGCCATTCTTACGGCTCTTGGTTCCGCCATTATGTATACGTATTCGTTCTAGAACCTTCTCTGTCATCCCCATTTGACAATATCTTCAACTTCGCACATCCTTCGGATTGTTGTTTATAGTTAAGGCATTAACGTTGTGGAGGTTTAAAGACATTGTAATTTATTTTTATCAAACACTGCTTATTCTATTTTTTGTGACGGTATAACCCTACTTGTTTCAAGGCTTTCACCTCATCTTCAAGTCTTGTTTGCGCTCCCCTGAAGATTAGTTGAAAACCTTGAAACCGGTAGGATTATACCGTTACAAAAAAGTGGAATAAACAGTGTTTGATAAAAATAAATTAAAATCCTTCGGATTTCTGTGTTACGTACTCTATCACAAAGGGTTTTGCCAGCGATACTCCTGAGTACCTTCATTTCGCTGGTTCGAAGAAAATTTTTGGTTCTGACAGTGTCGGCTCTAGACTCTATGCTGTATGTCATTATAGGTCGGACACAGGTATTGTATATCCTCACCTTGCTTTGGATGTTCATATACTTGTTTTTCTAGATAGTGTTCTATAAAAATCCGTAAATAAGTACGGCCTTTTGTGATTGTTCAAGTACTTCGCCATTGAGGTCATTATTGCACATTGTGCTAGCACCTTAGTATTTAAATTTTGTAGCTTGTTCAATTGGTGTTGTTGATCGCCACACCGCATCCAACTTGCTCTCTGCCTAGAGTCATGCATTTAGTCTTGTTGATGGAGATAGACATGTTGTATTTTTTGGAAGCAGTGTGTAATCGATGTAGCATTTGTTGCCGGTCTTCCTCTGATTCGGCTATGATGGTGGCATCGTCAGCATAGCATATGATGTTTAGCATATTGTCGCCCATCTTGTATCCCAGGTTAAGGTCGGCAACTTCTTCTATAATTTTATCCATAACCAAGTTAAATAGAAATGGGCTTAAACTATATCCTTGTCTTACTCCGGTTGGAGTTGGAACGTCATTAGAGAGTTATTATTATTTTATCATTTTGATTATCATCATTACTGTTATTTTCATGATTTTGACTATCATCATCATTATTATTTTTATCATAACTATCGTCATTATTATTACGATTATATTTATTTTATGTTCATCTGAATTTTGGTTTTATGCCTCTTTTTATTATAATTATCATTATCTTTATAAGAATTTTTATCGTTGAACACAGGCAACATGTACGCTAATAATTCCTTAACGAGTATCAAGTTTAGTTGTCGTATATTCACAAAGATTTATCGTTCTTTATTTGTTTAACACTTTCATGGGAAAACATATGCCAGATTTATTGCTTAATAGCAATTTGTACCAATTAACAAGCTTTAGTTCCAAAATGAATTATTATGGGTATCAATGCTTTTATCCTAAAGGAAGATTTAATGAGTATTTTGCTTCACTTGGATTAACTTGATGGCGAGCGACACACCCTAGTTACTCTTAAAAATGTCGTTTCCTTTTTCATATGACTTTTTTTTTCTCTCTCCCTACTACAGAACTTTTTTCTCTTCCCACTATCGAATTTTTCTCTCTCCCCACTATAGAATTTTTCTCTCTCCCCACTTTAGAGTTTTTCTCTCTTCTCACTATCGAATTTTTCTCTCTCACCACTATAGAATTTTTCTCTCTCCCCACTATAGAATTTTTCTCTCTCCCCACTATAGAATTTTTCTCTCTTCCTACTATAGAATTTTTCTCTCTCCCCACTATAGAATTTTTCTCTCTCCCCACTATAGAAGTTTCTATATTTCATTTATATCTTGTATTTATAATAGTTTTATTCTATTATTACAAGTACATGCCTAAGGGATAAGTTTATATTTAAGCATTTGTATAAAACTTCAATTAAAAACCATTTAAAAATTAACCAGCTAAGCAAAATTAAAAAAATGTCAAATAAATAGATATTATAAAAAAAAAGGATAAATCAAATACGCTCACAGCTTAACACAAGAAATATACAGCATGCTATACTTTTATAACACAAATACACTCACAGCGTAACACAAGAAATATAAATCATAACATGTAACATATACTTTATAACACATATACACTCACAGTGTGACACAAGAAATATAAATCATAATATGGTATATATTACATATACTTTTATTACACAAATATACTCACAGCGTAACACAAAAAATATAAATCGTAATATGTATACTTTTATAACACAAATACGCTCACAGCGTAACACAAGAAATATAAATCATAATATGTATACTTTTATAATATAAATTCGCTCACAGCGTAACACAACAAATTGAAATCATAATACACTTTTATAACACAAATACACTCACAGCGTAACATAATAAATATAAATCATAATATACGTTTATAACAAAACAAAAATTGTGTAAACCACATTCTAATAAAATCAAAGTAGTACATCCACAGCAAATTTTCAACAATGTAATCGATAGAAAGAGAAAGGAGCTTTTGGAGGTCTCCATAAAGGAATGTGAGTGAATTAGTGATGCGAATGTAATGTATCATGAGGATGTATCAGTTTTCTTTTCAGAAGAAAATTATTTACTTTATAAATAATTCTTATTTGTTTAGTCCAATACTTTTTATTCCACTTTATATAACGGTATAACCCAACTGGTTTCAAGATTTTCACGTCATCATTAGGAGAGCACAAAGAAGCACGAACAAGACAGGGGATAGCCCAAATAAGAATTGTTTATGCACATCTGATGATGAGGTGAAAGCCTTGAAACCGGTAGGATTATACCGTTATATAAAGTGGAATACAACCAGTGGAACAGTGTTGGACTAAACAAATTTAAATGTATTTAAACGTCCAGTGTTAATGCCTTAACCACAAAACGGTTGCACCACTTTGTAGTATCATGTTTTAAAATATTTTAATAAAATAAATAAAACACTTATTTTTTATTTTTTACTCAACTCTTTTTTATTTAAGTTCATTACCGGTTTCAAAGATCTCTGTCTTCTTCGTCAGGTGAAGTTGAACTAAACTATATTAAACAAAAAAATCTTATTATTATATGTACAGACGAAAGGGAGGGGGAAGTGGTTAATAAGGGGAGGGGAGTAGGTATATGTCAAAAAGAAAGCTTTTGAACGGAACACATATTTAGCAGAGGACCATTATTCAAATTAATTCGATAGTTTATAGTTTATAGCATTATAAATAATTAAGTTAATTTTAGTAGGAATCGTCTACTTAATGTTTCCCGTTTAAATCGTCATTTTGACGCCTACTTCTCCCCTCCTCTAATTAGCCACTACTCCCTTCCCCCTTTCCTATACGTATTACAATTAGAAAAAATATATTTAAGACATAATTTAGTTCAACTTCATCTGACAAAGACGACGGAGATATTTAAAACCAGTAGTGAACTCAAATGAACCAATGGCGAATAGAAAATAAAAAAATTCATGTAATAAAAAAAATTAAAAATATCCAACGTTTAAATGAAGTTTTATCCTGGAGTTAAATATAACAGATATCCATTGTTCAAATAAAGTTTTATTCTGGAGTTAAAAATAACATATTGGGTGTTAACATACGTTGCGTCCATTTTTTTTTTTTCTATTTAAAAATGAGCACCAAAAATAAAACAAAATGGTAAACGTTCTACGTCATTGGAAATAAATTTTTCTGCTCTACAAGATATTGTGTTTGCTTTTACGTTAAATATATTATTTTATTTGATTACAAGCCTTCAAAATGGAATGGCAAGTAGACGTAAGTGAACGTTTTCGACACCTTCATCTGTTCGCGTTAAATCGAGGGAATAAAGCCGCCAAAGCTGCTCGCGATATTTGCGAAGTGTACGGTGAAGATGCTATGAATGAAAGGACAGCTCGTCAATGGTTTTTGCGTTTCAAAGACGGTAATTTCGATCTGAAAGACATGGAGCGTTCCGGACGACCAGTGGACTTCGATAAGAACCGTTTAAACCATATTATTCATGAAGATCCTCTTCAAACCACCATATAATTGGCTGAGCAGATAGTGATATCGCGAGCAGCTTTGGCAGCTTTATTCCCTCGATTGAACGCGAACAGAAGGAGGTGTCAAAAATGCTCACTTACATCTACTTGCCATTCTATTTTGAAGGCTTGTAATCAAATAAAATAATATATCTAACGTAAAAGCAAACACAACATCTTGTAGAGCAAAAAATTTTCTTTCTTGTTTTACTTTTAGTGCTCATTTTTAAATTGAAAAAAAAAACCGGACACAACTTATGTTAATACCTAATATATTCAACGTTCAAATAAAGTTTTATCCTGGAGTTAAAAATTACAGATAAACAACGTTCAAATTAAGTTTTATCCTCGAGTTAAAAATAACAGATATCCAACGTTCAAATTAAGTTTTATCCTAGAGTTAAAAAAATAATGAAATCCCTTTTAGCAACGCAATTTCCACAAATTTACTCGCTGGATAATTTAATTCAAATTCTAAAGGTCACACAAATAAAAGGACCACTCAAGTGATGGAGCGCTCATCCCTGTATCTATTCAAATCTAACCTCTCAACGTAATCACTACAGTCTGTGTTGTGCTGTGAGGAACCATCATTTGCATACGATTCAAAAGACATCTTGTCATTTACATTTGAACACAAATGTCAAAACACTTATATTGACATTTCAGTTGGAATCAGTGGGTTTATTTTACGACAAATTTGACAGGCTAAATGTTTCCTCGTTCTTTCCTCAACTCCACTCCAAAAGGAAACGATATAACCTATGAATTAATGCGCGACATTTTTTTTAATAAACGACCTCATTTGTAAAACGCTTGTCTTCCTCCCGGGGATTTCAGGTTCGATATCCGGTGGGCCCAAAAAACGCCCGGTCTGATTTTCGAGTTTGTCTGGTTATAAAAAAATCAACCCTATAATAAATTATTATATTTAAAAAATCTACACCTATCTCTCAACTCAGGGGTTGCAGATTACTTCCCTGTTGAAACCCAGTTTTATTTTTAAATAGGTTTAGGTTAAGCTTTCACTTAAGGTTTTTGTAACGTCTTTCTGATTAGTTGGAAGAGTTGGTTACATGACAATAAGCTCATCAGTTGTTACTGTTTACAACGAAAGTGTAAAATAATTCAATTGTATATAATTTAAGTAATATAATTCAGTGTAAGACAAATAACATTTATACACAGTTTAATCATTTTTATTTCTTCGTATTGAATTCAAACCAGCAAGGTACGTGTATACTAAATGAACATTAACCGTTTTTACGTTAAAGTTTAACGTATAATTCGGGTAACTTGATGACATTTGGCAGCATCTGGAATCATTTAAATCTTTAATTGGAATACTATCAAACGAAGATCCACTTTAAGAATTCTTTCAGACTAATGCACTATATTTCCATAGTATCAATGCGAAATTCACTATTAAGCAGTTTGCATATGTACATGCAGGTACGGATATATCTTCCGTCACTTAAGAAGTGACAACCCAACATCTATAAAATAATAAATTAAGGGTAAGCCGGGATAGCTAGTAATGTAAATAATGTGGCATAGCCGAAGTGGCAAAGCCTGACACAAAATAAAGATCAGAAGATGATCTTGGAATAAGCATAAAAACATCTGGGACTTTACAGCCAAATAAGGGTGGAGAGAATATTTTCTTAGAACAACTCAAAATCGATATATAGTCATCAGTTGTACCTGAGAAGTACGAAAACCCAATAATTTTATTTAAGATACACTTGCTCCTTATCATGGGTCCTGATACCTGCAGGATTCTCTGTTATTTATCGATCAGCACCATCCTTCCTCCAATAGGTTAACTCCAGTATTCAGCAGTTCTCTATCACACCATCCAGCCATCTTAGCTTTAGTCTCACGCATCAATTACGCTCCATAGAATCTCTGAAAAAAAGCTTCCTTGCAGGATCAATGCCCTGTATGCGATTAAAGTGCCAAAGTTAGAGCTGTCTAGCAATTTTTATTACTTTGCTAACGATAGTTTCAGAAAACGGAGTGTATAGCTCTTCGGTATATCTCTGTTTCAACGCGCCATTGTCATAAATTGGACCATATGCACGGACAATCTTTCTGTCAAAGGAATCGATAACTCTTTCGTAAGTATTCAGCCCTCTAATACGCAAACTAGCACAGGTATTTTTTTTTACGAAGTTGGAAGAAAGTAGATTTAATTTAAGTAAGGGGCTCAAAGTTTGGTAGGGTCGCGGTGGTGCATGTTTTGCCGGAAAATGTGTGCCTATAAAATACCGCGTAACGCCATAGTTGCATTCCATCAGCAACACTACCAATAGTCCTACTCCTAGCGTCCACGAGTGGCCTCTTAAGCCCCGCGAGCCCTGGGCAATGTGGTCACTGGCATATTACCATCAGTGCCATAGCAGTTAGGAGAGGATGAATGTGCGAGTGTCCGGCGCCATAAAACCGGACCCCCCCGGCTAAGGGAGGGTGACCCCTACAGAAACACCTATCAGGGAAGGCAACGGGAAACCACCCTGATTATCATTCCCAGGATATCACTATGGAGAGAAGGCAAACGTCTTGGCTGCGAAATATAAGAGACTGGACCGGAATGAGACGTGTGGAGGAGCTGTTCCGGGTCGCGCAAGACAGAGAAGCCTTCGCCAGAGTGATTGCCAACGTCGGGGGGACCTGACAGGGCACATCAAGAAGAAGGGGATAATGCAATAATAAGGAGTTTGAGTACTTGGGCTTGCAAGAGTAGGTTTAATTTAAGTAAGGGGATAATGCGATAATAAGGAGTTTGAGTACTTGGGCATGCAAGATGAATGACTTGTGGAAAAGGTTTATTTGAGCTGTTGAGTGTGGTGTTTTTTTATTGTTTAATGTTTTATTATGTGCGATTAATGTTTTGGGTCTGTCTGGAGTGATGAAGTGTGAGGAGTTTGATTTCGCGTGATGTATACGTGTGTAATTGAGTGTCACTGTTTGTCAGGTTGATGAGAATGCGCAACGGGGTTTTGTATAATCAAAAACCAGAAAAAAGTATCGATTAATTTTTTCATGCTATATGTCCTCAGTAAGATACAGGCAAAAGCCTAGTTTACTGGGGACACTGCAAATGAAACGCAATAAACCCAGATTCATTAAAATTGTGTGTCCAGTGTCCAAATTAACTTACCTGTTGTATTTTCGCAAATTATGTATATTTCTCGTCATGTGTAAAATAATTAAATAAAAAATAAAAAATATATATGTATAAATGCACGTACGAGGTACACAAAATAGCCACGCTTTCAAAACCATAAGCTCCAATGGAAAGCCGAGGTGTATACCTTAACCTTTGCAAATAACTAGTCTTATTCTCATTGCTGATGATTCCAATGCCACATATGCACGCTGGATGATATAAGTAAAATTAAAGACGGACGGGAATGGGCAGATGATTTTGAAGAAGTATCGGAGGGCCCTATTTTAAACAGTGTGCCAACAAAAAATTGTTTTAACCATAATTAAACCTTAAAACTAGCACACGATTTGTATGCGTCAGTATGGTTACAACCTCTTCAACCAGATTGTAGGCGTAAGTATGGTTACAACCTCTTCAACCAGATTGTAGGCGTTAGTATGGTCACAACCTCTTCAGCCAGATTGTATGCATAAGTATGGTTACAACCTCTTCCACCAGATTGGGATCAATTTTTATTTTTGAAGGAAGTCAAATTTAAAGAGCAGAAAAATAGTGCTACATTGAAATATAGAAATTATGACACAGAAAAAAGTTAAGAATAAAAAATAAAGTCGTGAAAGGAAAAGTTCCAAACGTTGATTGAAAGAAATGAAAATCCTTCTATCAACATCATCATCGTCATGCAATGTTCCTATTGGTGTAGGCTGAAATAATACATTCCTCTTTCATTTCAATCATGACACACACCTTTCATTTCTACCTCGTCCATAAACCTCGTCATGTACGCTTTCATGTTATAAAGGCTTCTTATTATCCCCTTTTCCAGAATTTGATTAATTTAGTTGTCATGTTTTTGCATGTATTATCAAACTTTTCGTATCTTATAAACTATTTTTCCAGATTATTTGTATAAATATTTTATCATTCATCCTTTGTATCTGCGCATGTGGGTCTCTCTGCCTACGATAGGCAATCCCACATTTTCGAATATGAGTGTCAGCTAGCTTGTGGATGAAAGATATCTAAACATTTCTAGTGTTATAGTTTGCGATCTGTTGCACTTCATCAATAAACACACAGTCTCGACAGATCAAACCCAAAGCTCCAATGGTAAAGAAATTAATGTTCCAAAACGATCGACATGTTTTAATTTGCTAGAGCCTTTGAGGCTTTGTTTTTATAAAGCGTTATTTTTGCTTTGATCTCTTATTCTTGTCTAGACAATAATATCTGGACAAAGATAAGAGGTCAAGTAATAAATAAAGCCGCTAGTGTACTCGAGTGTCTAAAATATGTGGGTCTGGAATAATTTATACATTAAAATAAAAAGTAAGGTCCACGATAACAACGCAAATGTGACTTACTTAAACAAAACCCTCAGAGTCATTGGAAGCAAAATAATTAGTAATAGAGTTAGAAATTCCCTTTTCTAAGATATACACGTGAGGTATAAGATATTGCGATAAGAAGTAAGAATAACAGAAGACACTGACAAAACCATGCAAGGGTCTTTCAAATTGAGCGGTTTTTTTAATTCTTGGATGAAACACAGATGGCGTCGCGAACTTGCCTGTGTCTTGTGACATTTAAGAAGTATGACATTTATAAAAATGGGGTCGTATACAATACCATAGAGAATTATTTTATGTATTGTAATCTCCGGAAACGGTGATGTTAATTGGCCACCAATATCATGTGATCTGACACCGTTGGACTATTTTCTCTGGAGTTACGTGAAAAGCCAAGTCTATACAAATGATCTCCAATCAACTCCAGAGCTAAATGACGAGGTTTTTTGCGTTATTGGTGAGTAAGAACCGCAATTATGCTAAAATATCAAAGAGTTGATATCTGTGGAGCTGCTAGAGGTGGACATTTGGCGGATATTGTTTTTTGTGTTTAAATGTCATTTCATGTGTTTAAATGTCACTTCAATGACCAATACAAACTTTTTTGAAATCAAAGCAAATTGTGTGTTTTATTCAAGAAATATAAAAAAAACGCTCAATTTTAAAGACCCTTTAGATTAGTAACATGAGTTAAATACATGGCAATGTATGAAACATCCTAAATTATCTGTTCTCTCTCTCTACTCCAATAGAGACATTGCATGATAGTGATGATTTAACAATATTGTCCAATAAAACAATATAAATAGAAATAATCTGAAATATCTTGGTTGTCTTGGCTACAAGGCCTGATGGATATAAAAAAACAGTATGGAAAGTTTTGGGTGAAAACTGTAGGAAACCAAACCTGTTACCATCTAAGGATAATTATTTGTTACAGACGTGCAATTAATTATCCTTCACTATAAGTTGAATTTAACTTTTCCTTCCCTGTGTTGGGTATCTTCTACACGTTGCTTCTAATAACCATCAATTTCTCTATAAATATAATAAATACAAGGTTAAGATTTTAGGTATTCCTCCATAATATATTTACGCATTGATTTAAAAAATAATATTAATAATAATCAGAATTTATCGACTACATCGTGGGTATTTTGTGAAGATCGGAAACAAATTCACATTTAAAAGCTGTGAGTGCCTCGACCTTGTGTCTTGACGATAGGTGAAGAGTATGCGGGAAGCGCGACACTATATTCGCATCTCACTCTTGCATACTCCACTGAATTGCGAGGAGCTCAATTGTCTTAATCGTCGCAAGCGTAAGCCACGCCGGGGTAAGCCACTACCGCTCCGCGCCGCAGTAGCTTCTGGGCTTGCAAATAGATTAGACCTACGCCCCTTTCCGTGAGCGTTGCCAGATGGTTTTTTTAATGTTTCCAGCAAATAAATCTCAATTATTATAATTTTTAACTTCAATTATAATTATTAAGGGGATATCTATGAATGTTCTTATTTTTCCGATTTAAAATCGCTAATTTTTGATCGCGTACTCACTACCCAACGCCGGAGCGCGCGTTTCAATTTTAGCACCGTAAGGGAAGGGGTAAAAAGGAATCTTCAGATGGTTTGACACATTGAGAGAATGAGACTCAAAGTGCGATACAAATATATATGTTTCAAAATAATAGTGAGCGAGAAAGGTAACAAGTATGGAAAATATTATAGAAGATCATGTATGACGAGATGAATGGATGTAGTCAAGGCGAGGGCTGAGTTCATGGATAGAAAGCCTTGAAGATCTGTCTTCTCTGTCTACCACAAAACAGGACATAGTGCATGGTATGTGTGAGTAATATTAAATGAACAGGCAGAGTCATCTATGGATTGACAGTAAAGTATCATTCACGTATTGCTGAAATACGGAAAATATTAGTATTCAATGCCATCTATGGATAACTTTTGAAATATTATTTTCATTTCCCAAAGCATTGTATAAGTTTCAACAAAAACTGAAAGCCTTAAACTTTAGTAAAGGACGAACTTCATCTAGCGAGAGAAAGTAGAAACATTTTCATTTTTTTCTTTAATAACAAAGGTTTCAAATATTTGGAAATAATATTTTTCCCCGAAATAAAGAAAATTTCCCATATTTTAATAAATATTCTAGAGAAAGTGGTAGAAAAATCATAAAGAGGAGTTTAAAATTATTTTAATGTTAAAGAGATGGCTCTTAATTGATATTTTAAAAAATGTTAAATTTTAATAGTTATTAAGATTCCAGTTTCCGGTTCACCACACTTCATTTTTTACATTATCTATTACTGTTTATTCAGTTAGGATCTGGAACCAGATACCCGCTAATGTAAGACTCGCACTATTCTTGATTTGCTTTAAAAAGTCAATTGAAAAACTCATTTATTTAAGTATCTCTTTTGTAAAGTATGACTTATGTTGCACTATATAAATAAAATTATTGAAGTGAAACTTCCATAGGCGCCGTAGGGCAAATTGGGCTGATCGTCACGAAAAGTGAAACGCTTCTTTGTTTATTTATTATAAGGATTATATAAAAATAATATTATATTATAATTTATATTATATGTATTATATTAAGTATAATTATATTGTATATGATAATATATAACGAGTATATACATATATTTATATATTTATTATATTACATGTATTAATATAATTATCATATATTATATATAATATATTATATATATTATCACGTGGCAAAGGCGAGCAAAGGACCGAACTGTATGGAGTCAACTTGGGGAGACCTTCATCCAGCAGTGGATCGACCCTGGTTGACAATGATGATGATGACGATGATATATATTATATTATTATTAATTAATTATATAATTATTAATTCTATTATTATTATATTATTATTAATAACAATTATATTATATTATAATAATATATTTAATATAGTATAGTTATATTATGTATTATATTATTAATTAATATTATTATTTAATATAATATAATATAATTATACTAATGAATAGTTAAAAATTAATTAATTATTAATAATATAATAATATTTTAATTAATTAATGAACATTATAATTATTAAGTATTAATATTAATTTTTTTATGGATTGTATATTATGATTAATAATAAGTTATTAATAATTATAATCAATTTTTATTATAATTAATTATTAATAATTATAATTAATAATAAGGAGCCAAAAAGTTTCCCTCTACGCGCGAGAGTTTCACTCATCTGTTTTTTTATTTACGATAAAGGTACTTTCAATTATATTAAATAAATTATTTGCATCTAATATAATTGCAATGGTTCTTATTTCGGCAAAAATTTCTTACTTTGTTACATAAAGTCACCCCAAATATTATTTATAGTTCATGCATTTTCATAACAAATGAGTTTGTTTAATTAATTTTTCTCATGTACTTTCACAAAGCAATGTAAAATAATTTCATCAATACGCTATTGTGACTCATAATGTTGGCATATCTGGATATTTCTTGGAGTGAATATATATTTGAATGTGTCCCATTAACCCTTCTACATTTCACAATGTGCTGACATGTATAAGGGTTAATTGGAGTGATTTTTGTTTCAAAATGTGAGTGATTTTTTTTTCAAAATTTGCAACAAATCTTGATGAATTAATGCGAGCAATTACTAAATTGTTATTTTATTTTTAAGTCAGTATTAAAAATTATGTTTGTAAAATTTATTTCAACTAAAAACCCCAGTTCACAGTTTCTATTTCCTCAAATATGTGCTCCAAGTTGGGGATAAAGTAGTTATTTGAAAATAGTTGATAAGTAAAAAAATATATTAGCAGCATATTAAAAAAAAGGCAAATTAGAACCCTTACCGACCCTGAGGAATAACTCGAAGTTTTTTGTTTAATTCCTAACAAGTATGAATATATTTTGAACAAGTCAGAATATAATCAATGGAGATGGTTTGTGTGATGAATAAATTTGTTCGAGTCTTAACTATACCCTTTTCCTGTGTCCTTACAAATGTGAATTAATTTCAAAATGTTTCAATAGATGTCACTATTTAGGAAGCTAAATATTATTTGTTTATCTATTTCTTTCTTATTGCACGCGCTGCCCTAGGGGCTTACGAGAGTAAATCCGACCTACCCTTCCGTTAGAAGCACAAGCTCCCGAAGCACTATCTGTTGCCTGACTAGTCCACCTATAGTATTAGCTGGGACGACCAAGGTCTGAGTGAATGTGATGGAATACAAGTAGCCTGAACAAGTGGACTTGTTTATGCTAAATAATTAGTGTAAGAATTGTTATCTAGTTATAAGTAGTATGTAGGTGTTAATTATTTCTAAGATCTCATATATTAAGATTGAATAAATAAAATAGAATGATATGTAGGAAAATAAGATTAAATAAGTTCATAAATTATAACATATAATTAAGATTAGTTAAGTAATAAATTTGTATATAGGTATAGCCTTGACAAATGTTTGTATAATAATTTACTTGTTTAATAAAAAAAAAAAAACGATACAAAATCATTTAAAAAATTTGACATTTTTAATCAAATAATTAATGAAGTCAAATAAAATGAAAAAAAAAATATTTTTTTATGAAATCGAATTTTTATTTTTATTGATTTATTTATTCATTAGACTTGCCCGTAAAATAAATAGTCTAATAAGCATTTATGTATGTACGTACAGTAGTTGGCGGTAAGTAATACACATCGGGCTTAAGAAAGAGACTGTCGGCTAACTTCGGCATTGTAGAGCGTCGTCTCTGTCAGTCATACACGTGTTCCGTCGCGAGACTGTTAGTGCATCGTGCGACAAAGACGACGCTCTACAAAGCCGAAGTAAGCCGATTATGGCCGACAGTCTCTTTCTTAAGTCCGTTGTGTATTACTTACCGCCGGGTACTGTACTCATTTTTGATATTTTTTAGATGAGTCAAGGTCATATTAACGTGTTCCTCGCGGGAAGCACAAACGCCTGTGATCTGATCTGTAGCATTCCTTTGTGTATTTTACGTAATGTTTAGTTTATCTCCTTTATTTAATGAGTCTCCTTAAGAGTAACGACTACTATTTATTATCAGAAAATTACTTGAATGTCATGTTTACTTGGTGGTGTAATCAAATATCAGTGGTTCTAAACAAAATACGCGTTTAAACTTAGAAATTAAAAAACCCCGTAATTGTGCCGCGTACAGGATTCGTGGAATTTGATTTTAAACGCGGTGTACAGGTTAAATATATTTGCTACACGTTGATTTTGTATTCAAGAGAACGCAAATTATTATTTGAGTTTAATTATTGTTAAAAATTTTATTAGAAGATAAAACGACCGTACATTACACTAAATAAATAAATAGCGATTTTCTTGCCATACCGCAATCTCTTGCAGCAAACAAGTCATTAGCTACAAGGTTACAGCCTTATTTTCTCTAGCACACAAGGAAAGAAAATTAAAAAAAAAGTAAAATGCATCGAACGTTTTAAAAATAAATTAAAGCAAAAACTAGTTCAATAAAATATTTTAAAATGTCAACAAAGACAAGGAAAATACGAAAAACGAGCATATTTTTTTAACAACATTTCCCATACAACCTTTTTTCACTGAAAGGATGTTTCACGATTTTCAAAAAAACTATAATAGTATTATTTTCAAAATTTTACGATATAACATGTATATTTATATTCGTGTCCTTGGTGTATTTTACAATTTTTTTATACAGTCAGGAATATAATCCAAGTTCTCTGAATCTAGTAGGTACCTTTGTGGCCTAGATTCTAGAACGCTTGACTTCTAACCGGAGATTTTTTACTTAAATTCCCGATGAAACCCAAAAAAAATTGACCCACTCATATTTTCTAAA
Source organism: Odontocerum albicorne (assembly GCA_949825065.1). NCBI lineage: Eukaryota > Metazoa > Arthropoda > Insecta > Trichoptera > Odontoceridae > Odontocerum > Odontocerum albicorne. Next base: position 7,791,042 of record OX463860.1, on the reverse strand, counting down.
CAATTTATTTTAATATAAATCTGCTTGGCTGGAAGAAATTGTCTTATGCCAATAGGTCGTCAAGTGTATACTGTATTACTTTTTCGTTAGTTAATAATATAACCTGATGAGCGTATTTCCATGTGGCAATCTCTTCCAACTAACGAGACGACCTTCATGGCATAGTTAGTAAGAGGCCTAACTTCCGTTACAGGGTTTGCGGGCTCGATTCTCGAAAGAACCCAGATTTAAAATAGGTATTTTAATCTAGTTTTTACTTTAGGCCTTTTTAACATTTGTTTTGGTCTATTGGGAGAGATTTCTACATGGCAATAAACATACCAAGTAGTAATATGTGCAACAGAAGTGTAATATAATTATACTAAGATGTTAAATTGAATACCAGATTGCAACCTTCTTTCAAAAATTAGATGTATACGAGAATGGAACCCGAAACCCCTCGGCTAGAAGATAGACGTCTTACCTACTAGGCAACGGAAGTCATCACGTACAATGGAAGTGTAATACAATACATTATTTGAAGCTGATCAGAAACCTTTGTTTTTTTTGCGCACTATCGGAAATCGATCACGAAACCCTCTACATCCAGGACAAATCTTGCTACAATCAACCTACAAATCTTGCTAGTCGTGGCAAAACGTTTATATTTATAACAAACCATCACACTTTTTCCTTGTCGGGGTAGACAGACAGGAGAAAGCACCAAACTTTTTATCGCGACACACATATTTCGCTTCATACATATTCATATACTTTCACAAACAGCTTGTACGATTCATCTGACTTTACATTTCCTTCTCTCAAAATATCATTAATTTGATCCAACCATAGTTTGCTTCGTATTTCCCCATCACGCCTTGAACTCATTTTTGCACTGTATATTTGTTTTCTTAGACTTTCTTCATTCATTCGTTGTGCATGTGCAAACCGTACTAGTGTTCTTCTTTACTTTACTTAATACGTCACCCTTAAGTTAATATTTATCCCTAACCACTCCATTTCGTATTTTGTCAACATTGTCACCCCGTGTATTCTTCATGTAGCACGTTTACTTTTTTCCATGTTCATGTTTTTTTATTCTGCTCTTTTCAGTATTTATTCATGTTTATGTTTTTTTATTCTGCTCTTTTCAGTACTTTTTCATGTTCATGTTTTTTTATTCTGCTCTTTTCCGTATTTTTTTATGTTCATGTTTTTTTTTACTCCTCTTTTTAGTATTTTTTCATGTTCAGGTTTTTTTTAAACTGCTCTATTTAGTTTTTTTTCATGTTCATGTTTTTTTATTCTGCTCTTTGCAGTATTATTTCATGTTCATGTTTTGCTTCCGTACATCAAAATTGGTACTAAAACTGTTGCGGACTATTGTTACGGACTATTGTTGCCAACTATCAAGTATATACGGTACAGTGTCCCATTAACTTTGTTTCCTATTACTTCATGCTGTTTCACTTCTCTCGTAACTCTTCCATCATCTGAGAAAACACTACCCAAATAGCATAATTTTCTAACTTAGACTATAATCTATGAATCGCCTTTATTTTCCCTTTCACACTCTTTATCACAATTACTTTGGATTTCAGTTACAAGTATAAAGAAAATTTATTTTCTCAATTTATAATTTATTTCTAAGACGTACACGCCTCCCTGTTTACCGTCCAACTTGATGTTTTAGCGAATTCCGTACGGAGCAAGGCCGTCTAAAGTTTCTAAATTATAGCCACGTAATACTGCGCTCGGAGCCCGCTCTAATGCTGTTGTGTTTCCAAGTGTGTAATACAAGCAGAACTTATTAGGTGTGTACTAAGGTACACAGTACATAATGCAAAATGTTTACTAAGTGCACAGCGATTGTACTGATGGGGAATTTGGTAGCGTACGAGTACATATCCAAGTTCGTTTTGTTCGTAAAGTTATGTACATATGTAAAATACGAGTATATCTAGAGAACTTGGGAATACGTATGACCTTTCTTTATTTATTTAGCTTTTCATTGTAAAACAGTTTGATGGGATTATTGCCTAGTGGCAATCTCTTCCAACCAACTAGTTTACTGAGGACACGACAAACCCAGATCCATTAAAATTATGTTTTCTCCTTCTTCTTCTTCCTCTTGGTTTAGGTCGTATGACCTGTTTGTGACGGTGGGCTGTCCTGGGATGATGATGTCCAGCTGTCCTTCCACCTTTTCCGCGGCCTTCCTGGTAATCTCCTGTTGTTATGGTTTTCAGTCTTAGCGATTTTTGCCAGTCTTATATCTTCCATGCGGTCCACATGATCCCTCCAGAAGCGCCTACTTCTTCTTAAAATTATGTGTCCAAATTAAATTACCTATGGTTTTTTTTTACAAATGATGTATATTTCTTGTCATGTGTAAAATAAATTAATTAAATAAACTAAACAAAAGTTTATAAAGAAAGTTACACGGTCGCAAAAAATTAAATGATTATTTACCTTTATATTTTTTTTAACAATATACATATTGTTAAAGTGAGTTATGACCAATTCAAGGGAAATGAAGGGATGGTGAAGAAGAAAAAAAATCAGGATTGGAACACTTTATATTACTGACTTGAAATTAAGAGTTTTTCAGTCACTTTTAAAAACATGCCGATGAAGGATCGAGTCTAATATAAGTTAGTTACTGGTTTCAGAGTATTACAGAATGGAAGTGAAGGACAACGTAAAAAAGATCGTATATTTTTGACAAAAAACTTTGCAGAAACTGTTAACAATCCAAACTCACTTTTTTACAAAACAAGAGTATAAATTGAGTGCGAGTGATATGTGAACCTAAAAATTGAGTGCGAATGATGTGTGAACCTAAAACTTGAGTGTTAACATTACAAATGCTAGAAGAATCAAACATTTTTACTCATTTTAAACTATTTTCTCGTTTCACTATTCATATTAAATTATCACTGTTTAAGAAATACAAGTTGCAACCCGTGAAATATTCAAGGAAGTAAAACAAATTCTACATTTATGAAAATATTTATTCATAAATATAGAATTTGTTTATATACGAGTATATATCATTTATACATCGTCCCCTGTTACACCGGTTCAAAAAATGTTTGATAGGTATTTAAAATTCGTTCAGTTATCACGGACCCACCGAGATTCAAATTTCGAATTACTTTTGCGGAGAATCTAAGTATTCCTCTCTCGTTCTCTTGTATTCAAAATTCAATTCTCGTATTTTTTCTTTGACGACAACCATCGTACGGGTTTTGGCCTATTTATATTATGACACTATTTGCCATTGTTATTTTGTTTTATAGCAATATCAACAACTGATTAGCTGTCAAATAATATTTGTAAAATAGAAAAAATCTATCACATAAAATACGAGTATATGAAGAATAACTATTCAATCCTAACTAAAACAGCAAATATGGTTACACACGGACGTAAATACACCTCATTATATATTGTTTGATGATGCTCATACCCAAATTAAAGAATTTACATGTTTTTTGATGAAAATGTTGTGTTGCTCTTGATATGTATTAAAATATGTGGATTGTTAGATAAATCCTTTTCGCAAATATGATTCCAAATTTTGTGTGATGTTCAATTGAAAATAACTTAATATTGAAATATACTTCTAACGATCATAATGAGGTATTTGTAGCCTAAAGCTTTAGAGTTTACAATAAATACAAACTGTGGAATAATTTTAGGGGTCTACTATAGAATATTGAATTTTTGTTACAATTTATTTTTCATTTTATGCCACAAGTTTTAAAAAATTCACTGTGATTACATAGAATGTTGTGATGTCATAATACTGGTAACGTCACTCAGTACAGACATTTTATATATAATTAATTCGATTAATTTGTTATAAAGGGTCTTTCAAATTGAGGGTTTTATTTTTTAATTCTTGGATAAAACACAACTTGCCTGGGTCTTATGACATTTGAGAAGTGTAATGTATGGCATTTATAAAAATGGAGTCGTATACAATATAACAACGCGTTCAAATTGAAAATTATTGTATCTATTGTAATCTCCGGAAACGGTGATGTTAATTGGCCACCAAGATCATGTGATTTGACACCATTTGACTATTTTCTCTGGGGTTACGTAAAAATCCAGGTCTATAAGAATGACTCCCAATCAATTCCTGAGCTGAAGGACAAAATTATTCGCGTTATTGGTGAGTAAGAACCGCAATTATACGAAAATGTCATCGAAAATTTTGACAAAAGAGTTGACATCTGTGGAGCTGCAAGCTTGTATTTAAATGGCTTACATTATACTTCAATGACCAATAAAAAGTTTTTTAAATAGCATACATTTGTCGAACGATAAAACGTTTTTTTTGCAAGCCCAATATTTTTTTTATGAATGGCATTTATTATATTTGGGAACGAATTGTAATGATTCATAAGTGATTCCAACGACTCAGCACACTGACAAGTTTTTACCTGTTTGGAGTAAACAAATATCCCTCAGTCTTATCACGACAATATTAAATGATCAAGAGTAAAACTAGTCGAAATTGAATCTACTAGGAAACAAACCTGGACAACCGCTAGCTTAGCTTGAATGCTAGCCATTAGACCACATCATCTGACGATTGGGTACAATTCATTGAGTATAAAAATAAATATTCGGCTCCTAACATACGTAGTTAGGCTCGTTCAAGGATTTGTGAGTTGTCTAGCATAATTACAATAAATATCTTATTCGATATAGTCAAGACTGTATCAATACACTCCTTGTCGTAATTGGACGCGAAATATCCGTCTTCGGACGCGAAATATCCGTCGTCGGACGCGAAATATCTGACAGGATTATAAATGTGTTTTTTTTTAACCAGGCTATAGAGGTCATCAATGGATCGGTGCAATTAAACACTCACATATACTCACAAAATATAGTTTTTTTTAAACAATCTTTATAACAGTTAACGGGAAAAATAAACTTACGAAAATCTACTTACTGGCAATAACATTATTTTTAAATAAAATTTTGATCAGAACGAGAGACTTTTAGTTCGAAAATTTCAGAATGTCGTTTATCTTGGAACGCTGAAATTTTGAAATTTTTATGAAACCACAATTCACTCAGTTTTCATTACGGCGCGGGTGTTTCTCATTTCGTTCCTGGCTTACAGGGACGCCTTAGGGATGATTTAGCCCGCCAAGGACATAAATCATCGGATAACAAGATCATAGCAAATTGCATTAGATGAATTTATATTGAAAACTGCGCCAAGAGTTAAAAAAGGATAAAACATATAATGGGGTTATTATTTGTGTTTTTGCCAGTTTTTCCTACATCGGTACTGACTTTTGCTGTAAGCATACTTTTTTATTATCAACACATGCCAGGTTTGATTCCTTATGGGTCTCAGATAATTTTTACTTTCAGGCCCTTTTTCATCGGAATTTACTGTTATTATTTAAGCTTAGAAGCTACTTAATATAATACACATTAACCCCACTAAATTCAATGTGGTTAATATGGCGATACAAAGGGTCAAATTGAGCGATGGTTTTAATTCTAATTTTTTAAATTCTTGAATTGAATTTGCATTGATTCCAAAAAACTTTTTAATGGTAATTGAAGTATAATGGATGACATTTAAACACAAAACACAATATTCGCCAAAAGTCCACCTCCTACAGCTCCACAGATGTCCACTCTTCTTAAAGAAGTCTTAAATGAAAACAAGACTGGAATCCTGGAGTTCCAACGGGAATCAAACCTGGGTTGGAATACAGACGTCTTACCAAACATGCCATACAGGCCGTTATCAACTTTATCGCAGAGGGAGAGGAGGGTTTCTGGAGTTCATAAGATTTATGTCCAATCTTTGTTAACAATTCAGATTTGATTATTACAAATTATTTTTGTTATTTAATGGACCTTTAACGATGTAGCACATATTTTTTCATTGTTCAGTATATTGTTGCCCACCTTGACGTTTGGAAGTGAATCTTGAACTTGGTAGAAGAAGAATAAACGTAAAATTAATGCCGGGAAAATTATTGCACAAAGAAAAACATGTATGTGTATAATGTCAGTGTATGAAAGAAAGTGAATTGAAAATATCAGAAATAAATACATGATAAAATAAATGTTTTTAGTAAGATGAAGAAAGGAACTTCAAGATAGTTTGGATAAGTGAAAAGAATGAATGCTGAAGAAAGAATAAGCGAGTATACTATTCAGCAATGAAAGGTGTGCGTGGATGAAGTAGATCGAAAAAAAAGGTGGTGGACCACATTTTGAAAGAAGGTAAAGTGAGAATAATGAATTATCAAAGGTTTTGTATAGCGCGATATATAAATGTGGAGGAGGTGAAACCTGTATGCTTGGATAGTTTAGACATGGCGATAGTTTGGACATTGCGATAGTTTAGACATGTCGATAGTTTGGACATGAGGATTATTTGGACATGGCGATAGTTTGGACACGGCGATAGTTTGGGCATGGCGATATTTTGGACGTGGCGATAGTTTGGACTTGGCGATAGTTTGGACATGGTGATAATTTGAGCATGGACATTGGACCCCGAAAGGGTCATGGCGTGTTTATATATACGAGGGTCATCCAGAAACTAAAGTTACAAGGGCTCCTGAGGCCGGGGGAAATTTTTTATTTCAAAGTTGGTACCCTTGACGTATAGAAGGGATCCTAACGGTCAGTTTGTTTGGTCCTGCGTGTTTGTCGGCCATTTTGTTCAATCACAGTAAATTCTTCCGATTGAGAGGTCATCGTGCGCTCCCGCCAACTCTCGTCCGTGCAAGACCCGCGCGGTCATCAGTTTTTTGACTTTGCAGAACAATACGGCCGCGAATATCTATCGAAAGCTCGTGGAAGTTTATGAGAATGTGATGAGTCGACAACATGTCACGAAGTGGGTTAGGCTGTTCAGAAAAGCCCGTACTGATACTCACGACGAGGCAGGACCTTCACGAAGAATTTTCTGACATTTATCGAAGTCTACTTGGTAATATTGTGTCAGAAAAACTTGGTTACAAGAAGTTGTGTGCGAGATGGGTGCCCAGAATTCTCACACCGGAGCACCGTCAAAATCGCGTGACAGCCGCGTGTGAATTTTTGGATCGTTTCGCACAAGACGAAGAAGCTTTTCTGGAATCAATCGTGACGGGGGATGAGACGTGGGTGTGTCACTACACCCCAACAATTTTCCAACGATCAGGAGGTCGAGGAAGCTGTGAAGAAGTGGCTGAAAGAACTGGCGGCGGAGGTTTATGACACTGGCATACAAAGGCTGGTGCCCTGACTACAGAAATTTCACGATCTAGACGGTGATAACGTTGAAAAATAGTTTAATATATTTGTAAATTATCCTGTGAATTTCAATTAAATACAAGCATTTTTCGATCCTACATAAATGTTGTAAGCTTACTTTCTGGATGACCCTCGTATATATAGTACCTCTGTAATTTTTCAGTATTTCTACTGTTATTATTTTTATTTCTTTTTAATTTAAGAATGGTGTTTTGATTGTACTATAAAATTTATCATAGATCCCACTTGTTTTGAATTAAAAATTATTCTTCAGGAACATATTCTACAGAATGAAGTATCAGTTATTCACCTATATGCTTCATTTTCACATATGTGACTAGGAGTGAATACCTGATGCGAATGTAATATATATGGTATTAGGATTGTAGAGCAACATAATTTTAATGTGGTTATTGAAATTGTAATGTGGTTGGAATTACTTAGTGTTTGTAAACATGGTATTGAAATATGTGTAAGGATATGAATGCAGAAGGTAAATGTTTCAGTTCAGTGTTTTAGTATTTATGAAATATTTGATTAACCGTTTCAATACCAAAGGCGGAAGTATTCGCATAGTAAATCAGTACCTCACATGCCAATTGGGGTTATATCCGCGTTCATATTATTAAGTTTATTAATTATGAATATATTTGTCTCTTGTTAAGAAAATTTTTGATCAAGATATTGTCATTTTTTCAAGTGACCGTTTTACAGCCGCTATACTCGTATATCACCTAGATTGGCGCGTCAGTAATTTTTTTAAGTGGGTTCCGCATAATTTATGTCACAATATTTTTGACATCACTTATCTCATTCGTCGAAAAAAAAATCAAATTGCGAATTTCAAGGCTAATTTAATACTTTTTTTTCGTTTTTTTATATTGAAAATATTTGTTTATGCAGCGTAACTACGTATTTATTTTACATTATTGATAATCTTTCGGTAATTTATACAGATGAAATGTGTGTTATATATGAATAATTAATTAACATTTGAAATAAAGTTTTTATTTCTTAAAATGTAATGACAATCCAGAATTAAATGTTGAGATACTCGTAGTTCATTAATAAATTCCTTGAATTTTATCAAAAAAGAGGCATAAACCACAAAAAACCGTGAGTAATCCACTTTTTACTTATTATAACGCTTTAAATATTTTTTAAACAAAAATAAAAATTTCTTTCTTGATTCTTAAAAAAGACGTTTGTTAGCCATGTTTATAATATTTTTAATAAAATAAATAAAACACAAATTTTTCATTTTGTATTCACAATTACTTTATTTAACTTCACTACTGGTTTCTCACCTCCGTCTTTCTCATCAGGTAAATATGAACTAAATTATAGTTAAAATTTATTTTTTCCTAATTATGATAGGTACTGAAGAGAGGGAGGGGAGTAGTGGCTAATAAGGTCAGGAGAGTTGGTAGGCGTCAAAAGGATAGCTTTTAAACAAGAATTATTAAGTACAGAAAAAATGTTTTTATGTTTTTTTATTGCCCTGCATTTCTGCTATACATTGGCTGGATTTGAGATATCTTATTTCCCTAATAAATTTTAGAATCCACAACATTTTTAATATTGATCACTGTGCGTCACTAGCTAATAATATACACAAGATGCTTCGTATGTTGGAATCAACTGTTTGAATTCGTTACCGTAATCGAATAACGGTAACGGACGTTCATACTCGTACTCTAACGGGAGCTTTCATGGCCGTTTCTAGCGAAACTATTCGGTATCTTGATAGAGAGGCGAGGCGTGCACAACTTGTCGAAATTGCATATAAATCATATTTTATTTAATTAATCTCTAGTTTGCCCACAACTTAGTTCAAGAGGGTTTAAAGTTAGTTAAATCATTAGTTGACTATCGACTAAAGATGATATCTCCTTAATTACACCTAGTAATTATTAATTGCAAAGAGTCATTTGTTTCTTGATTAATGTTATTTATGACTGTTTAACATCCTTGAGTGTAGCTTTTATCGTTTCCGAAAGCACGTTTCTGATAATTATTTTTTTGAAGTACGAAAAATTACAATTAATTATGGTATTGAACATGAATATACAATTAAAAGTCTTATAGTTAAATTACACATAAAATGCGATATAAAACCTTCCATAATATTATCAACTAGATACCCTGACCATTGCACTAGCGTATTCCCGTCTTATCACAACGGTACAGGGTTTGCGTAAGGGGTGGGAACCTTCTCATGTTGGAAGGCCGTATTAAGTTAGCAGTAACCTAATGAGGGTCACATTCAAGAAACATTAATTGTATACTTTTCAAAATACACATTATTTTGTAAAAATTTAACTACTATGTACTGACTAACTTAAAAAAATGGAAACATTCTAATGGAAAATAGTAAACGGCCGTCAGTTGTGGAAAATTATTTAATTGTATCTTCTTTAACCTTTCCCTTCCTGTGCTAAAAAAAATCCTCCCGTTCAAGTGCTGTGTATTCAATACACATGTAAAAATGAGTAATTTAAAATCTGAAAAATAAAAGTATTCATAGCCAATCGCTTAAATTTGAAGTCCAAATTGATCCTAATTGAAATTTAATTGCTTAAAACATGAAAAGAAAACATCGGACGACGTTCACAAAACGGACGAAACGACCACCTCGAACGAAAGCCCGCTGGCTACTGAGCGAGAAAAGCGAGCAAACTGAGATTCTATTTCTTGCGTTCCCATATACCAAAGTAGAAAGAGACGTGAATAGCGTCGTTTCCTCAACCAAAGCATTTTTATTAGAATGAATATACCTATGCCACACACTGGCACGTGTTTGATTGTATTGATGAATTTATTCCCGATTTTCACAAAATATCTCTGATGTGGCCGATAAGCTCTAATTATATATTATTAATATTATTTTTTTCATTCAATGCGTAAATGTATTACGGAGGAATGCCTAAAATCTGAACCCAGTATTTATTATATTAATAGAGATATTAAGGTTTTTAGAAGCAGTGTGTACTAGTTACACATCACAGGACAGGAAGGGTTAACTCGTCATTTTTATTATGATCATTTTTAAAGATTAAAATATAAAACACGAACAACAAATATTAATAAAAATTAAAGGATTTGTTTTCCGAAATTTGGGTAATTTCAAAGGCCGCTCTTAATGACCTACGAGGCCACATACGGCCATAAGACCGCAGGTCTTCCCCCCTGGTTTAAGTTATCCCATTAGATTCTTCTATTGTTTTCCTGTCATTGTTATGGTTTACATGTGTATCTATGGTTTGAATGGAAAAAAAAAAACAATGCACACTTTCAAATACTACCGAAAGAAAATGTAACAAAACTGAAACGCAATAACGTTGCAAACCTTGATTTTCATACACTCATCTATTTATTATTCTAGCATATTATTAATTACATTCCTTTCAACGTCTCTTAACCATGTTTTGACTATGCTAGCGAAAATTGTGTTTGTTAGTAAAAGCCAAAAAAAAAATCATTATTGTAGTGAAATATTTAGAAAACCTATCTGAATTATGTGCTGTTTTTTTTGTAGACGCAATCTAATGTTCAACCTACGTGGACTAGTTTTTAAAAAAAACTGTCATTGGACTCAGGGGTTGCGGGTTATATTACCGTTTGTATCCTGAATTTAAAAAAAAGGTTCCATTTTGTTTGCACTTTAGGTTCGCTTATTTTTTTTTTAATATTGTGACATCCCACCAGATTTAATCGTATACAATGAAAGATCAATACAATGAAATATATTTTTAAAATTTTATTTCCGTTGTAACAAAATATATCGAACACGTTAGTCAGCATAACCCCTCGAGTTGCTTGAAAAATATATCTCAAATCAGAACATTAACACTCTGTGGGTTCAGGGATATTATTTAAACACGACTCCCAGAGGACACATTTCAAGCGCATTGTTCCATCATTTGCTGCGACGCCAAAGCATTCAGAGCTTTGGAAACCATCAGGCAAAGGTTAAGTTCCTCCCTTTCAGGACACCCTGATGAATAATTCTGTCAAATTTTCCAGGATCAAAATTCTAGCGTGCGGCTTCGTTGAAGGCTCCTAGTTTTATGCTGCAGTTGTATACAGTACAAATTGGAAGGTTTTTTGCTATGTGGCGATCCCTTCATAACATTGTTTATTGCTATGCGGCGATCCTTTCATAACGTTGTTTATTGCTATGTGGCGATTCTTTCATAACATTGTTTATTGCTATGTGGCGACCCCTTCATAACATTGTTTATTGCTATGTGGCGACCCCTTCATAACATTGTTTATTGCTATGTGGCGATCCCTTCATAACATTGTTTTCGAGGTATAATGACCAGAATGTAACGCTTTTAAAAAAAATCTAGGCTTAAACTGAAGTCCAACCTCCAAACACCGGGCACGTCTCTTATCGACTATACCATGGACGTCATCTTTGAAATGTTTAAAGCTACGTGACGAAATCAATACATTTACCAGCGTCCTGAAATTCAGAAAAATACGGAATAATAATAAAAAAACAATTTAGATAGCATCGTTTTTTTTAAGATTAGATATGGCCGAAGTCATAGGTATCCTTATGCCATCGAACACTAGACGGAAAAAGTGAATATGTCGTTTGAGGAAAGTAGCACAGCGCGGGGTTCAAACCGACGACCTTCCGCACGGAAGTACAGTGCGTTACCGCGCGGCTATGTACCTCTTTTAGCTTAGAGAGCAAACTCTCCTCAAGGCAGTTCTAACTCAAAATTCGAACCCTCTATTAACAGTTCAAAAATAGTACAATACAAAAAACTAAAATAAACTTATTGTAAAGAGAGAATGGCAACGGTTATTAGGTTAGGAACATCCCAGCATCTATACGTAAACGTATGTTTAATAAAGCATATTTGATAAGAAAACTGCTAAAAACTTACCCAGGGAAAGACGAACTACAAATAAACATACCCTATTTGCGTAATAAGATAAATCCATGCAAAATGAATTAAAAAATATATGATTAAAACATGACGATATCTCACTTTTATTTTTACTTTATACGAGTATACTGTTCATTGATTTTGTAAAGGAGAATAATCATTTGATTATTATTTGTAACTATTTCTTCTTCTTCCTAGTGTCATGTCAGGTCTTCCCAAAGTTGACTATCACCTCAGAGTAAGCATCTTTGTCCCCAGCATCCCGAAAAACATCCCCAGCGCTCCTTATACGAGTACCAGTCCAATCTTGTATATTGCGGAGCCAGGAGACTTGCTTCCTGACAACACCTCTTCGACCCTCTATTTTGCTTTGGATGATCAGGTGCAGTAATTTGCTTTTCTTCTCTAAGTACATGACCCAAATAGGACACCTTTCAAATTTAAATATTAGTAAGCAGCTCTGTATCAACTTTGGCTCATTAAAGAACCCTTGTGTTGCTGACCATATCTGTCCAGGGTATCCGTATTCTCCGGTGTATCTACATTTTGAATGCTTCCAGTCGGTTCATACTACCAGGATTCATGATTCCAGTCCATGTAATAACACTGACCAAACGTAGCATTTGACTAACCGTTGTCGAAGTTTCAAGTTTAGATTATCATCGCAGAATACGTTTTTCATTGTAACAGATTTTTTTACATTGAAGTGTTAAATAAATATATAAGCAGTTAGAAATAAATTTTTTTAATTTAATTTATAACATAACATGTGAAATTTAGTTTATCTTCTAGAATTAGAAATAAATTATTACGAAATTCAACCAAATCAGTATGATACAATTATAACATAATACAAACTAGTATAATACAATAGTTTTAAAGCTTAATAAATAAATTAACAGATCAAAGCACTACTTTGTATCATACTCTCCTTGATTGTTACAGTTCCCCAAAGTTTTCGTCTCCAGGCGTTGCTTTAGTCGCTCTGGCAGGGTTTTCATCGAATTTACTCGACCAGTCAGTTACCGGCAGAGTGCTCAGATCTGCCTCCAGCCCAACATACTCCATATAACCTACAATATAACTGGATGCTTCAAAGTATAAGGTGCATTGTATAATTTCGTTAAAGTTATCTTCAAACTATAAATATATCCAAACTAAAGCAGAATATTAATAGTAAATGGTTGTATACAAAATATAAAAGGAGCTTTGAAGACAATAAATTAATTATTATTTCTACGAAGAAAAGTTCTTCGGCAGTTAATTAATCCTGAAAGTCTTCTTCATCATCATTTAAATAAAAAATGAGCTCCAACGGGAATCGAACATGCAACCCCCGGGTAGAAAAACAATTTTTTTTACAACTGGGCTACAGATTTAAATAAATAAATAAATAATAGGTTTATTGATAGCAACATAGTATGTACAGATTATATTTAAATAACACTTCTAAAACACATAAAATGCAGATAATACATTAAATACAGAAGCTTTCGTGTATAGAAAGATTTCGTGTATAAACATGGAGGCCGTGTGTTAAATATAATATGATTATTTCATTGAAATTTGTTTTTATCAAACACTTTATTCCATTTTATATAACGGTATAACCCTACCGGTTTCAAGGTTTTCACCTCATTATCAGGGGAGCATAAATAAAACTGAATTCTGTTCATTCCTTAAGTGAAAACCAAATTGGAACTTAAAAAAAACTATATGTGGCTATCAACGAGAATGAAACTACTAACTTCGGATCGGAAAGCGAACGTTTTACCAATTAGGCAACGGAGGTTTTTCACAAGGTATTTCAACAAAAAAAAATATGAAGCATTTAGTTCTGAACTTGATCTAAAAAAATCTGACATAAGTTTTTAAAGAGGTTGCCTATACTCAAAAGGTAAAAATTGAAACAGAAATTAAATATTTTCTAATATCTATCAAAAGTTTCGGCTTTAACTTTGTGACACTCCATATAAGAATAATTTAAAATAAATTATTTCATTATTCCATTAATTACATTAATCTCCACTACGCATGGATCTACTTCCTATACCGAGGCTCTCTTCAGACTGAATGATCCAAGATTACTATTCCACCTGAAAATAGCCTTGGGACAGCAGGTAGAAACACGTATAGTGAGGATTAATGTTATTATTGGAATAACAAAGTTTTTAATGTTAAAAAATCTAAAAAAATATCATTAATTTGTTACTTTGAGTTACTTAAATTTCAATTATTTGAAACACGACGCGATTTCCATGATTTGTATGCAACGGCATGCACTTTATTCGAGAGCAGCGGATGAAGTATGCAACTGGTATTGAGTGAGTCTGGAATGCTCACATTTCCCAGGCAAATAACTCTGCGATCCGACTAAGCATACGAGTACATCAAGTATGGCTTAAAAGAATTTTATTCAAAATATCCATTTAAATCTCCATTAAATAATTTGAACTTGATTTTTATTCTGTGATTTGAAAATTTTTCACAAAACGATCTGAAGTATTGAATTTTTTTTATGGTGTACGCAGTGAGGCATTTCAAGCCTTCATTGAAATTTTAACTAATTTATCGAAACCATAATTGAAAAGAATTTTTTTTTCAAAATAAGGGTTTCAGTTTGATTTTACGAAATATATTTTTTTTCTGGCATTAATACTATTTCCAATTCATGTCCTCTGCATCATTCTTATTTATTTCAAACGCATTAATTAGCCACTAAACCTGTTACGAGAACAAGAACCTTTTTTTGAACATTTAAGTAAATTATAAATATATTAATTAAGTGTTTTACACCCTTATGTAGTCTGAAAGCGTTATACATAGACAATAAATAACATTCAATTTAAGGTATAATAAGAAATCGAAATGTTGGAATTGGGGTCTACATTATTTAATAAAAAATATAATTAAAAAAAATTACTCAGATGATATTGTTTTTTTTTTTCAATATTAACTTAAAGCCTTACTAGAACCTCTCTGGTGGCTAGAAGACGTACGAACATACACGATCCCGTGGGCTAGTTGATAATACTCGTACATATGTCTTCAGATACGGATGTTGCGGGTTCAATTCCCATTGCTACCCAATTTAAAAAAAAAGTGTTTCATTGATTTTTACTTATGGCTATCTTAGAATCTTTTTAGTTGGTTAGAAGAAATTGTCAAATGATAATAAATCAATCAAATTGTACTGTATACAATAATAATGTTATATAATCATACTTTTCAATATAATTACGATGATGATGATTTACTGTACAAAAATGTGTGTATATGTTGAAAATGTGAAGGATATGTGTTGAGATAAGAAAATCTGGTTGTCTGTCTTTTCTGCCTACCCCGACAGGGAATTGGCGTGCTGGTATCTGTGCGTATCTGAAATGAATCATTATGAACAAATTTAATTAAGAAAATTCAAGCTTTGATGAAAAAAATGGAATATTCAAGCTTTTATGGGGAAAAAATATAAAAGTTATCATGCATGCCAATTTTACAACTTTGACGAATTAAAGGATATAATTTTGATCGACGTTATATTTTCTCTGAATGAATTTTAGTACATTTTTTCCTTTTAGTTTTGCACTTACACATAAATTATTCCATGCGCCATATGTGTTCTGAAATGTGATATTTTTTGTATGTTGATATTATATATTTCTTCAATAAAAAATCCCATGAACTGTCAACGACAGTTTAAGAGTCGTATACATACGTATTTTCAATAAATAAAAAAACCGTGACTTCTATGCTCACTCAAGTGGTTGGAAGCTCAAAAACCCGGGTTCATATACAATATTGACTCCTGGCCACACTCATCAATAAATCCGCAATGCTAATTAAGACATATTGAGGTACTCGTATATATCTACCACATGAATTAATTCAAGATATTTGGCTAAATGATAAAATTAAATGGTTTAATCTATTATTAGTACAAGTTAATGAGGCATTCCATCCTTTAAAGAGGCTGTTTTGTGCCAATACCAATTTGAAGGAGACTGAGCAGTATGAGAATATGTCAGAATTACTTTTGTTCTAAATGTTTAAAAAGTATAAGATACTAAATAAATTCAGATTTGTGACTATAAATTAATGGAGAATTTAATACGTGGGGTATGTTGAACGAACGTAGGACATTTACAATTGAGTCAAGATTGTATGCGGTGCGCAGAAGTCTCCTCATCCATTCCACACGTGCATGTAGGGCTTTCTTTTGCAATCTAATGTAAACAAATTAATGTTTTGCAATCACCGTATATCCGTCAGTGGCCTTGGTATAATGATTGGTATTAACCCCTGTTTGAATCGTGACGGATTCACTTCTGGGCTGGTTTTAGTCTCATACCATTTCACATTTTAATTGATATTTTTCTATTGCTTATATAATTATTATCATTAATTCTTATACAAATCTTAAGCAAAGTGAAAAGAGCGCTATCTTAAAAAAGTAACGTCTCAACCTTTCCCTTCCTGTGCTAAAGAAAATCCGCGTGTTCCGGTGCTGTGTATTCAATACACATCAATGCACATGTAAAAATGAGCGATTTAAAATCGGAAAAATAAGAATATTCATAGCCAATCGCTTAAATTCATTAAATTTGAAGTCAAAAATGATAATAATTGAAATTTAATTGCTGAAAACATGAAAAACCCATCGGCCGACGTTCACAAAATGGGCGAAGCGACCACCTCAAATAGATGCCCGAGAGCTACTGAAGCGAGAGAAGCGAACGAACTGAGATTCTATTTCTTACGTTCCCATATACCGAAGTAGAGGGAGAGTGAGACGTGAATAGCGTCGCTTCCTCACCCATAGCGGGTTTTTAGAATGAATATACCTACGTCACACACTGGCACACGTTTGATTGTATTGGTGAATTTATTCCCAATTTTCACAAAATATCTCTGATGTGACCTATAAGTGCTAATTATTATTAATATTATTTTTTTCATTCAATGCGTAAATGTATAACGGAGGAATACCTAAAATCTGAACCTAGTATTTATTATATTTATAGAGATATTAAAGTTTTTAGAAGCAATGTGTACTAGTTACACATCACAGGGAAGGAAGGGTTAAACCTACAAATTGTGATAGAATTTTGATCTGTTTGCAATCGGAACTTGAGTTTGATATTTCAAGACTGTACAACAATTTGCACACTTTAAACCAATACACAAAAAGGTATCTTCCATTCGAAGAATGGCGGACAATCATACCTGATCACGATGGATAATTGTTTGCGTTGTCGTTATCCTTAATTCCGAGTTGTATATTTTTTCAAATAATGAATATCAGAAAATAACCCAAGTTCACATATATTTTGTGTTATATTGTAACATGAATACTTTTGATTATACTCTTATTTAAAAATAAATTGTTGAATAGAAGTCAAAGGAATTGTTTTACTACCGAATACTATGCGGAAAAAATAGAGGACTCGGTTCGTCCCTTCTGGACAAAGTGTGGAGAGAGAGGGTTCGTAGATGCCTTATTGATTGACCAAAATCACTTTGATGGGGGCGTCACATCCCATTTCAAGAACACATCAAATTGATGAGGGTGCGATGCAGCAACCACTTAATATAATACGATCAAGACCCTCGGCGCCTAATTTATGTAAGAATATGGAAATTTAACACATCAAAGGGCTATTCCTGTCACAATTCATTTTGAACGTCATGAATAATTATCGCACTATTTTTGGATCATCTTTCATGTTACATGGAAATACTTACACGATTTTAAGGTCCCCTTTATTTTAGGACTGTAAAAGGAGATTGTGTAAGTAATAATTTGTATTAATTAACATATATATGTAATAAATATATCAACAGTGACATCTGGGAAATTATTATGAAAATAATATACTGCGAAAGTTAGAATATACGAACGCACACATCTAAGTGAAACAGACTACATATCATCATAAATAAATTTTCCTATCGGAGCAGGCAAAGAAGACAATGCGCCAAACTTTTTTCTATCTTGACACACGAACTTCACCTTTTCTACACCCATGCACTTTATCATACAACTCCTGGGATTTCTATGAATTTTCGACGTTTTCTTCAATCAAAATTCCATTCATTTAATCTTTTGGACCTTCCACTCACATTTGCACTATATATAAGTGTTGTTAATCTCTCTTCTTCATCGACATGTAATTCAAGTTCATCCCTTATCATTTAATTTCGTTACCTTTTTTAAATACATTTATAAATTTAATATTTTTTTACATGGTAGTCAAAATATACTTGAATAACAAAAGTAATCATTTTATACTCAGTTGTTCTTCATCATCATATAAATATCATCACGCCACTTCGCTTCTGGGGTAGACAGAAACGACAAAGCGCCAGATTTTTCTAGCTCAACCCCCATATTTCGCCACTTCAATATCCATTAACCTTTTCATACAGCTTGTACTATTTCAGTAACTTCTAATATTTTCTTCTTTCAAAAGAGTATTTTCTTGATCCAACCTTCCTTAGTCTTCCGCTACCACTCTTATCACTCACATTTGCACTGTATATTATTTTTTTTCAGTCTTTCTTCATTAATTCATCGTCTCACATACCCAAATTATCTCTAAGTGGTTTTCTTCATCTTACTCAACACATCAGCCTTAAGTTCACATTCATTTCGTATCACTTCTTTTCGTATTCTCTCATATATTGTTACCCTATTTATTTTTATAATTGAACGTATCTCTACAGCATTTATCGAACTCTTTTCAGTATTTTACAAGTTCATGTTTCACTCCCATATATCAATGTTAGTACTAAAATAAAGGTTTAAAACAGTCTTTTAAATAACAGTTTTGGATTCAACGAGAATCGAACCCTTGGCGCGAAAATTCAAAGATCATAAATATAAAATGTTTAAATATAGTATTACGTTAATATATCGATCATATTCCCCCTCCTTACGTGCTGAAAGCGAAACGGAGCAATGGATCTTTTTTTTCAATGAGTGAGTGAGTCGTTGTACACTAGCAGCAAACTCATCAGCCACACAGTTGTACTGGACCCAATGGGTACCGAAGTGAGACGATCGGAACACATCGACATGTTTTTTTCTCTATTTGAAATAATATATATGAGGATATTGGGCACTCGTGAAGTTCAAGCTCCGAGAGAAAAATATCTGGAACGTCAAGCAGTTATTTTGACAGATTCGACTTATATGAAAGTCTTTGCCCCTAGATTATGCTATAAAATAAGTAAAGTATGCCTCGGAGATATATGCTAGGCAATAATTACTATTGGAAGGGACTGGACAACTTATTTAAAAAAAAGCATCACGGTTTACATCACGTAGTATGTGTGTATTTTTTTATTCCTTTTCCTGAATAGTTTTTCGAGTTTCGCCGTACACGTTCTTGTCAAACAGACTGTATGTAAGTTAAAAAGTGTTATATAAATAAAAATCCTAAGATTTTTCAAAACATTGTTATTCATAAAAAAACTCTGTTTTACTCATTTTGCTTTCTTAACAAAAGTTTTTTATTATTTACTTACAATCTTTAAAAATTAAAGCATAATACGGTATCCAACGTGCGTTCTCATTATATATTCTTATCTCGTCCAATCTCAAAGCGAGACGCAAATAAATTATAGATACGTTATTCAGAATTCAAATTTACGATTGTTGTGAAACATTGTGTTGAATTATTATGAAGGCTAATATTTAGAAGGCTTTTATACAAAATAATATAAATATTTGAAAATTCAAATTAAGTTTTCATGACAGTTTTTTTAAACGTCATTCAAACAAAGGGTATTTATTATATTCATCTAAACATCTATATAAATGGATATATCATGAAAACAGTTCAACATTTTAAATATTTGGGTAGTATTGTGAACAACAAAACAAACATGGATGATAAGATTGAAAATAGATTTAGCGCAGTTTTTCAAGCGTAATGGGTTCTGCGTGGATGATTATTTGATAATCATGATCTAAAACTGAAAATAAAATAACATTACATTAAGATGTAGAGGAAAAAAGTACAAATTACTGCACCTGATCATCCAAAGCCAAATAGAGTGTCTAAGAAGTGTTGGCAGGAGGCAATTTTCCTGGCTCCACAATATACGTGATTGGATTGGTATAAGGAGCGTCGGGGATCTTTTTCGGGCTGCCGGGGACAAAGGGGCTTACTCTTAGGTGATTGTCAACGTTGGAGGACCTGACATGACACTAGGAAGAAGAAAAAGATGTAATCATACTATATCTAATATACAGAGTGACCCGTAAATAGTGTATCATACTTAGGGCGATGATAGGTTGGGTCAAGGTCTTGACCCACTTCACTTAGGGCGATGATAGATTGGGTCAAGATCTTGATCCAATCTATCATCGCCCTAAGTATGATTCACTCTTTACGGGATACCCTGTTTGGATGCGAATCATAGGTTTTCAACAGGAGACCCAGTGGGGTGCTCGAAAAATGTCAGCAGAGGCAGCCCAAGCAAATAATGAAGATTCAACGGTGTCATAGAATATCAAATGATGAAGTTTTGAGAAAATAAAACTGCTGCAGCATCCAATCTTACAGAAGACATAAACATGGAAAAAATAGGCATTTCTTTCCGAATTATGATTATACTCGTACAATAGGCCGTTGCACACTTTCATCAAGTCGATAAACAGTGACAATCGATTATATACCGTATTAGCCCGACTATAACGCAAGGTTTTTATTTAAAAAGGCGGTACGTAAATAGGAGGGTCGCCTTATATTCAAGTCACAAACATTGTGATAATGGCGTTCAAGTGGTCAATCTTTACACATAGCCTGTGCGTAGTAATTTCTGGCAGTTTTTGCGGTGTTTTTCTTTGTATTGCGCTTCGTTTTGCATCTTTGCTACCTTAAAAAATGTTATGACTGACCATGTTGAAAGACGAGAAGCTCGAAAAAATCAAGTGAATCATTGAATACGCAGAAGCTATCATTCCAATTTTAAGGTTATGGTGGTGCGTGCTGCAGAAAAACCAACAACTGTGCGGCTGACAGACAATTTGGTATCACGGAAAATAATGTTAGACGTTGGCGTTTACAAAAACATGACTTGAGGAATGCACATTCCTCAAGAAAAGCATTCCGGGGGCCTAAGAAAAGACGATTTTAATCGATTGACCGGAAGGTAGCAGACTACGTCATGGAAATACGCGGAAAGAGGTTCCCCATAACAGGAAAAGCATTGCAGTTGAAATATCGCGAAATTGCAAGAAACGATAATATCACTGAAGATGAGACCGATGCTGAGGATGCTATAGCCATATGTGAACCTGACTGATCTGATTAGCTACTGTAGTTGGACTTTTTTATTTCTTCTTTTCATGTTTAAACATGTACTTTACTATTATCTGGGTACTCTGTTTTAGTAAATATTATTCGTTAAACATTTTGCATTTTATTTTGCATACTATTATAATGGCGAGGAAAATGTTTTATTCTCCAAAAAGCAGATTAAAAAATAGAGGTCACCTTATAATCAGGGTCGCCCTATAGTCGGACCAATACGGTATGTACTCGTACATATCATGCAAATCAAACACTTCACACACCATCACTCCAAACCGAAAAAATTCAATTCCATAATGTGCCGCAGATAATCACCAAAAACACACCATACTCAAGAATTCACAAAGCATTGCTATAAGTCAGTGTTTCTACAAGCCCAAGTATTCAAACTCCTGTCGCCATAACAACCACGCTCCGATCCAATGCCTAAATGTTTCCCCCTTTTATAAAAGTAATATATACTCGTATGTGAAAGATATAGGAATGTCTGGGGCTCTTTTCTTCTCTGCCTATCTCAGTTGGGAAACGGCTTGATTGTATATATGATATACGAGTATATAGAGAGGTTACAAGGAAGTATAATATAAAGGTAAACATTATGATGCAAGCTGTCGATCCACCACTTGCATTCCCCGTCAGCAAACAGCAGCAGTGGGGACGAGAAGCCGTAAAATATTTCGCAATTTGGAATTCTGAACGCGCGCGCACCTCACACAGTAGTGGGTCGGTGCCGCTATCGGGTGAAACACTACGAATACTGCCATCTGTCGCGTGGAATACAAACAATAAATTGATTTAGGCGCCGCAGGGAATTTCAAGCTGTGTTAGACCTTAGACTGTTAATTTAAAAATAATAATTTGATTTTATTTAAATACTACATGCAATTTGGTGGGTTATTTCTTAAGTACTATATATTCCAATCCAACAGAAAAATCATTAAATAAGTGTTAGCTGAAAGATTTACGTTTGAGTTTTAAACAATAAAAATATTATAATAAAAAAACAAGTATTACAAATTTATGAGAAGGCATTGATCATTTGATTATTTGAATCAAACTATTATAAAAACTCCTCTACGATGAAGAACAACTGAGTATGAAACAATTACTTTTGTTATCCTTTCCTTCCCTGTGTTGGGTATCTTCTACACGTTGCTTCTAATAACCATCAAAATCTCTATAAATTTAATAAATACAAGGTTAAGATTTTAGGTATTCCTCCATAATATATTTACGCATTGATTTAAAAAAAATATTAATAATAATCAGAATTTATCGACTACATCGTGGATATTTTGTGAAGATATCAGAAACAAATTCGCATTTAAACGCTGTGAGTGCCTCGACCTTGTGTCTTGACGATAGGTGAATAGTATGCGGGAAGCGCGACACTATATTCGCATCTCACTCTTGCATACTCCACTGAATTGCGAGGAGCTGAATTGTCTCAACGTCGCAAGCATAAGCGTAAGCGCCGGGGTATGCGACTGACGTTCCGCGCCACAGTAGCTTCAAGGCTTGCAAATAGGTTAGACGTACGCCCGTTCCGTGAGCGTTGCCAAATGGTTTTTTAATGTTTTCAGCAAATAAATCTCAATTATTTACATTTTTAACTTCAATTATAATTAATTAAGGGGATTATCTATGAATGTTCTTATTTTTCCGATTTAAAATCGCTAATTTTTGATCGCGTACTCACTACCCAACACCGGAGCACGCGTTTTAATTTTAACACCGTAACATGTAAAAAATATTAAATTAATAAATAAATTTAAAAAAATATTACAGAATTAAGTGATATGGGATAAACATGAACTTAATGTAGATATGTTGAGTAAGATGAAGAAGAGAGATTAACAACACTTATATATGTAGTGCAAATGCGAGGGAAAGATGTGAGAAAAACAAGTACAAAAAAAGTATTGTTGGATCAAATGAATGATATTTTGAATGAAGAAAACGTAGAAAGTCATAGAAATTGCAGGAGTTGTATGATAATGCGTATGTGTGTAGAAAAGGTGAAGTGTGTGTATAGAGATAGTAAAACGTCTGGCGCATAGTCTGCTTGGCCTACCGCGACAAGAAAATTGTATGATGGTATGTTTGTATAAAAGTATGGATGGTTAAATCTGTTTCTCTTACGTATGTACGTCCAAATGTTCTAACTTTCTCTGTACATTATTTTCATTCTAATTTCCCAGATGTTACTGTTGATACATTTATTACATAAATAATCAATTCAAATGCAAATCAACTTACACAATCTCTTTTTACAGTCTTAAAACAAAGGAGACTTTAAAGTCGTGTAAGTATTTCCATGTAACGTAAAATATGATCCAAAAATAGTGCGATAATTATTCATGACGTTCAAAATGAATTGTGACCGAATTAGCTCTTTGATGTGTTAAATTTTCGTATTCTTACATAAATTAGGCGCCAAGGGTTTGATTGTGTTATATTGCATTGATCATTTGACAATTTAAATTAAACAATTATAAAAAATCATCTACGATTAAGAGATAGCGGGGATTTTGAGACGACGGATAATGAGTAACTAAAAAACATGCCACCTCACTAGATGGAAAAAAGTGCTTTTTCAGGAACAACCCTAAACAGACGGAAGGATAGTTATGAGGCAATATGTCAAGAGAGACAGTTCGGATAGTAACAGATCACAGGCTAGTATAATACTATTAAAAGACAATCTATAATAGCATCGTTTACAGCAGATTCTCCTTAAGGCTGCTTAAATTTGGGATTCGAACCTTCTATTGCAAATTGATAAAAAAAAACAGTTGAGTGTAAGGATAGGAAGGTAGCGTAGCGTTTACAGTCATCACATAAAGTACAGATGTATTCAAGTGCTTCCTTAAGCTGCATACCCCACTCATGTATTTCTCATGAGTGGGGTATGCAGCTTAAGGAAGCTCATGAAAGCAGACAATTCCATGTCATAGAAGCAGCAACGACAAAAACCTTGTTATAATATCCCGCCCGCCCTTTTGCATCGATACGATCTCCCGAAAAAGGTGAACAAAAAAAAAAAAATTGACATTCTATGTTTAATTTTCAGTATATATATAATTATTTTAATATATCAAGATCGTCATCGATTGTGGATGATATAAATAAATAATTAAAAAGTTGAACAAAAAAAATTGAGCTCCTCTGACAAGAAGGAAAACAATCGGAGACGCGGTCAGGCAGAAATAATGCTGACGAATTGTTAAATTTGGTCATAGAACAATTTTCCATCTTTTCTTCTTTTACTCACTCTCCTCCTACCCTCCTCGCCCTTCGCAGGTCTCTCTCCACTTCCGCAGGAAGAATAATGCGTACACATCCGTTTCGACTGTTTGCTCTGAAAATATCGCTTATTTTGGAAAAAAATGACACTTTTTTATTGACGGATAAAATAATAAAAGAGAATTTTTTTAAATTCCAATTGGAAAAGGGGCAGATTTTTTTAAAGAATGTCACAAATCATAGAAGAATAGAAATACACCCATACATATTTACAATCACGTAATTTTACAGTCGGGATAGGTAGAGATGACAGAATGTCATTCATCACAATTTAGGATGCTGCCCACATAATAGAAATCGTCTATCTTTTTCAGCTTCTCTGAACTATCCCATACATTGTAAACAATTTTTATAACAAAAAAATATTAAACCTTTTATACGGACGTATTTACCATTAGGCCATTTTATTGTCGGGAATAGACAGAGGGGATATATGTGTATCATCAAACTTTACTATCTCGACACACATTCTTCGCCTCTTCTACATCCAAAGTCCTTCTCATATAACTCCTATTTTTCTCACTTTTACATTTCCCTTTTTTTTTCAGAATTTCATTCGTCCAACGGTACTTTTCTTGGTCTAAATATACCACGCCTGCCACTAACATTGGCACTTTATATTTATTTTGATAGTATTACTTCATTTATTCGTTCCACATGGTCAAACCATCTCAAAGTACTCTTCTTCATCCACACATCAGCCTTAAGTTCAAATTCATTCCTTATCACTTCATTACGCCTAGAGCATTTATTCGGCTCCTTTTAGTATTTTCCTCATCTACGTCTCACTTCTACGCATCGAAATTGGTTCTTCAATATGTACTGTTGTTGACTACCTTAGTAGACGACCTTAGTATCCGAGTACATAAATTTTAATAAATACCCTTATGAAAATTTATTTGTTTGTATTTTCAATCTTACCGCCGTGGCATAGTTGATGCTCACTTTTCTTACATTTTTTTATTTCGCTTAATACGTTGATGCTCACTTTTCTTACAATTTTTTATTTCGCTTAATACCTTGATGCTCATTTTTCTAACATTTTTTTATTTCGCTTAATACCTTGATGCTCACTTTTCTTACATTATTTTATTTCGCTTAATACCTTGACGCTCATTTTTCTTACATTTTTTTATTTCGCTTAATACCTTGATGCTCATTTTTCTTACATTTTTTTATTTCACTTAATACCTTGATGCTCATTTTACATACATTTTTTTTTAATATTACTTTTGTGTCGTTAAATTTTAACTAAGATTTCTTTGAAATTATGATAAGTCTCTAGAATATGGTTTACAAGTTCTGAAAATTGTTATTACTAAGACAACGACCGAGTTCTTGTATTTTAGTGTCTATGTTCCTTTTTGTCATAACATTATATGCACTTTTACTAGTACATTGTATTTTATATAACATATAACGCTCTCACGTATAATAGTTCATGTCCCTAGTTGTTTGCATTAAATCTTTTGAAAGATATAATTAAATATTTTGTTTTAAAAAAAACTGTTACGAGTATTTGTTCCAAATCCTATATAGCATGAATATAGTGTCAGTTATCTCCGATACCAGGCCCAAGAAATTGTTATTTCAACTGCCAAAAAGTTAATTAAATTCATTAAATATCTTTTATACCTACATTGTTATGAATTGTTGTGTTTGTCTTGCAATAAAGCCAATGGTTTGAACCAATTGTTACGCTCTCCTAGCTTAACTTGGCTCGTTCGAAATGATTATTATGTGAAATAAAACCGTTTACTTTACACAATTGTTTTGTTAACTATAACTGAAATTTACCTATGTGTTCTTGTACCAACATTAATTCCTTAGTTTTATATTAAGCATGTTAACTTACATCAGCGATTCTCAACGGTAGCAATATCCCCCCTAGGGGGTGTTTAATTTTGATTGGGACTTTGAGGTGAACAGACTCATTAGAGGGCGTTAGATCTTTCAAGTACCTCATTGTGATGTTCATTAAATATTTTAGTTGTAAAAATAATCTCAGTTTGTTTACTTGTAAAACATATTATGTCACAGCTGCTATAAAAATATATAGTCAAAGAGATGAAATCTATGTTTTTCAGTCAAATATACGAGTATAAAAGTATGGAAAAAAATCGTTTATGGGAAACTAGAAATACTATCAATGATTTGTATAATAATCTAAATAAATTTAAAAAAACATGTTTTTTTTCATGATTTCGTGTGCTCTTTAGTTAGAGAAACACATTTTGTTCTGATCTTGATTCTATAGTGTACGCCTCACATTCATTATGATATTTTTTTACGTTTATTCCAGATTGATAATAATTTTGAATTATAATTTTATGAATATTTTTGAGAGAAGTTTGCTCTCAATACAGCACTATGTAATACGACACTATGTAATTTATGTTTTTATTATTATTTTATCAAAATCAATAAAGCAAAATATTTATGTAATTTGAACTGAAACTCAAACCCATATACGAGGCATATCCAGAAAGTAAGTGTACTGAATTTTTGTAGGTTACAATTTTTTTTTATTTAAACAAAAAAAATACGTGGTTACCGTAGTACATATGTAAGCTATTTTTCGACATAGTCGCCATTCCTCTCAATGCAGGTGGTGAAGCGGGGTATCAACTTTTTGATGCCTTCCTCGAAGTAGTTTCCCGCCAACCCCTCCGTCCACTTCTCCACCTCCGGATACGCCTAGTACTTGCAGCACACAGCATCAATATCTGCTAATATTAGGATAATAATCCACAACATAATTTAAGTACTATCATTAATGTGTGGGAGTGAAATGTGGGCGTAGAAAAGACTGAAAATAGTCAAATCAATACGTGAGGGGAAAATCTATGACAGAATGAGAACTTAATGGAAAAGGGATGAATGTGAACACATTTAGTGAATAAATGAAGAAAGTCTTACAAAATAAATGTACAGTGCAAATGTGAGTGAAACGTGTGGTGATGAATACCAAGGAAAGTATGGTTAGATCAAGTGAACGACACTTTGAAAAAAAAAGGAAATATAAGACGGAATACCAATCTTTTAGAGCTACATTACGAGGATTATGAATGTGGAAAATACGAAATATGTGTTTCGAGGAAAGTCTAAAGTTCTGCTATCTCTGCCTATCTCAGTAAGGAAGCTGCGTGATGGTATATGTATGTATGTGGGTGACCCATTTTGTTACTTTCTCAATCTTGCATGAACTAAACATATCTAAGATACTCCAAGTGGGCGTTTGTCCTAAAAATGTTAAGAAACCCTGGATTAGAACATTTTAGGTTTAATTCTGTTTGTTAATTGGTTTGACTTAATTTAATTTTTATTTAAATACATCTACAGATATTTACACGCCTTACGTATATTTTAAGAAAATTATATAATATTACAAATGGAGGAAATGTGGTATCTTAGAAGTATGTTCACTGAGCGAAATGCGATATTGACATAAAAATAGTAACAGGCAATTGAATGAATTTAAGTAAGTAAACTCTATAAAGCAAACGAAGTATTTCAAGATAATTATCGTCGTCATTGCTGGGTTTCGAAGTCGAGGATCCCCCCCGTCATTCCAATGACAATTCAGTTGGAAAGTGAAGCTGTGTCGTGGAGTTTTTTTTTTAAAGTGAGTGAGCCGTTGCACACCAGCAAACTTACCAGTTACACCGCTGTACTGGATCCGATAGCACTCCTAAGTGAGACGATTGGAGCATACCTGAATTTTTATTTTTTTATTTTTGAGAGAATATATACACGTATGACCGAAGTATCCTCATATTCCCGAATACTAGGCAAAAATAAATTTATGTATCATTTGAAGAGAAGTATGTCTGGTTGCTCAAAATGTATGTATCATTTGAAGAGAAGTATAGCTGGTTGCTCAAAATGTATGTATCATTTGAAGAGAAGTATATCTGGTTGCTCAAAATGTATGTATCATTTGAAGAAAAGTATAGCTGGTTGCTCAAAATGTATGTATCATTTGAAGAGAAGTATATCTGGTTGCTCAAAATGTATGTATCATTTGAAGAGAAGTATATCTGGCTGCTCCAAACGGAATCTTAGTCCTTTAGGACAGGGGTTGGCAAACCGCGGCTCTTTCCATAGGCATGTGCGACTCTTCAACTCCAGCTTCACCTCCACTCCGCAGCATCACCAGAAGAGCAAGACTCTTCAACTCACCTTCACCTCACTCACAAGACGACCTCCGTGGCTTGGTGATAAGACACTTGTCTGCCGATCCGGAGGTTGCGGGTTTGATCCCCGCTGGAACCCAGATTTTTTTAAATAGGATTCCAGTCTGGTTAACACTTAGGGCATATAAAAACATATTTCTGGTTGGTTGGAAGAGATTGCCACATGGCAATAAACTCGCCAAGAGCATGAACACGGCCGATAAACGGACGCAAGCGGCACAATCTTATTCTTATGTTTTATTAGTGTTGAATTATTTAGGTTTTCTTGTTTTATAGGTAGTGCACTGAGACACTGAATCTTATAACTCCCATATATCATATAATATTCTATTATTCTATGTATCTGACGACTGTATTGTAAATTTGAGTTCAAAATAAAAATCTTGATTTTATCTCGTTTTTTTCGTCATTAAAATGTACTCGTACATATGTTGTTTATAGTTAAGGCATTAACGTTGTGAAGGTTTAAATACATTTTAATTTATTTTTATCAAACACTGGTTATTCCACTTTTTTGTGACGGTATAATCCTACCGGTTTCAAAGCTTTCACCTCAGGGGAGCGCAAACAAGACTCGTACATAGCTACAGTGAAAATTAATGTTGCGGCTCTATGTAAATTTTGAGATTCTGTTTACTTAATATTTGGCTCATCTCACTATAAAGTCTGCTGACCCCTGCTTTAGTACATTCAAGTGATTTTGGTGCCACTTTTGATGTATGGGAGTGATACGTGGAAGTGCAAAAATACTGAAAGGAGCCGAATAAATGCTGTAGAGATGCATGCATTCAGAAGATTACGTAGAATGACAGAATACGGAATGAAGGGATAAGGGATGAATGTGAACGTAAGGCCGATGTGTAAAATAAGTACGTTGAGATGGTTTGGGCATGGGCACGAACGAATGAAGAAATACGAACAAAACGGATATACAGTGTAGAAATGAGAAAAAGGCGTACGAGACGAAGAAAAAATAAAGCATAGTTAAACCAAATTAATGATATTTTGAAATAAGAAAAAGTTGTTGAAAGTCTATGAAATCGTAGAGGTTGTATGGAAATATGTAAAGGATGTGGACGAGTCTAACGAGGTGTGTCGAGTTTGGAAATACTTCTGCCTATCTCAACAGGGAAATGACATGATGGTATGTATGTATGTACGTCGTAGAATTTGTTTTTATTTCTCATATTGAGTGTGACGTATAGGTATTTTTACTCGCATGCTTATGATTTTTAGTTTTTTTTTTATATTTCCATTTTAATGTTTTTATTTGAAGTATGTCTATTATAATGCATAAATCACTCGTTTTTTTATATTATTTTTATTAGAAAAAAGTATATTTGAGTGGGTCAGAACCAGACATGACTATCCCACATTTATCTGATTTTGAGATAATTGACTTAAAAGTTGCAGATCTATAAAAAAATGGTTTGTTTTCTGTTGTTTCCAAAATGTAACGGTAGATGTCTGCACTTATGGTGAATTACAAACTCATAATCATGTTTGGTTCTGATGGAAATGGGTATAAAGATGTAGCGTACGAGTATGTGCCTAACACAAATTTTATATTTCTGTGGATTAGTCATGTCTGGTTCTGACCCATTCATTTTATCATTTACCAATAAATAAACAGTTTCGAATTAAAACAACGGAGTTAATCAAAACAATTATTGTTAATCGTGCGTTCACTGTTTATACATCGCAGTTAAATCCGCGCGCACACAATGAATGGTTAACCGTCATTCTGATTGTGTTTTAAGGGAATAACCTAAAATAGCAGATGATTCAAAGGTGATTTTCAACCCCATTTGCATAACAATCAGCTGGGTAATATAAATACACTGTTCCATGGTGGAGCGGATGCCCAGTAAATCGTAGGCAATTTCAACAAATTGAGTTAAATCGGCTGAGAATTCTGAAGAATTACGCCCTGTGGCTATTATACATTTTCAGTGACATTAAATGAGAAATGATCTTTATGAAAAAAAATATATAAAAAGAAAGCGGTAAAATAAATTAATATACATTTGTCTTACTTTGCTGTTTTATTGTTTCATTTGATTTTTATTTGATATAATACTTTGTGGCCTTATTTGTAAGATTAAGGTTGAAACCAGGATGATTTAAAAATAATTATTCGAGTATGGTTTTTACCTTAGGCCTCTTTTAACAACTTTCTGGTTGGCTGGAAGCGATCACCATATGGTGATAAAACCGCCAGATTATACAATAAACAACGAAAGTGTAGCACAATATTAAACATTACAATACTCGCTCAGCGTCTCGAGGTGCGTTGGTGCTCAGCGCACATGCACACCCCGGGACCGGCCTCCGCTGGTATGGACATATACATATTAAAGTAAAAGTTAAATTTCAACGACCAAAGGAAAATGACAGATAGTGGAGAGGAAAGATAAATAGGAATGAAACACGTTATACTACTAACTAGAAATTAATAGTTTTTGTAGTCGATTATTAAGGCATGCCGAGGATGGAGTGAGTCTAATTTTTTGCTATCCACTTTGCACGGATTTCTCCTGTTACACAAAGAGAGTCTGCTTCTAGAGTTAGCTTATTCGTTAGGAAGAATATCAGCCAGGATTCTTCTCATACTGCTAGGCGGTACCGAGAATATATCAACAGTGTCATTCAGTTGGTTCAATATCTCTATACCACTTACTGGGACCGTGACTGGGTGTTAAGCCATGATATTTGTCCTGTAAGTTGGTATGTCTAATATTGGTTTGTAAGTGGTTCCAGAGTTTCAATGTATAGACAGTAAAGGGAGACATCAAAAATGAGTAGCGGTGAACTTGGAAGGTCAATAAACAATATCTGGCTGAGCGTAGTGCTAAACAGTTATCCCGAAAGGGAGATTCGCATCCCATATTGACGTGGAAAAAGTGTAGTGACAGGTTGTGAACCTTGGGCGGTGACGTATTTTAATACGTTTGTGTTAGTACATATAGAGGGATGATTTTATAAACAAACCAGTTACTTTTTCAGGAACTCACCTTTTTTTTATATATATATTTTATATGTACTATACGAACGCAACATAAAACACTCCTGATAAAACGAAAATAAACCAGCCAATGCGATTTTCATGTAAACGTTCAGTATCTTTTATGCAGTAGAACGTCAATTTAGCACAGTGTCCTGTTCGTCCCGTTTAAATATTTAATACGACCGAGTGACGAAGGTTGATAGTCCGCCCCTGTCAAATGTTTTATCGTATGCTTTTTGCGTCCACATTTTAACTGTAAAAAAATATGAAATATGAAAAAGTTAAAGTGCAGTTTCCTGTGATGCAACGTTTTTTTTATGATAAATTCGTTAAAAATTTCGTGTGAGTTAAAAAAATCTACGGTTACTGTGCATTTATACACTTAATGCATATTACTGTGTGAAGCACTAACTGGTTTATTTTAGTTAACGCGACTTGAATATGAATGTTTTTAAGATCTCTTTTAAATTGAAAATCTACATATCATACCATCATCATCAGTTGTGTTGTTTCCAGTAATGAAATAGGCCTCTTCCCTCTTTCTACAATGGTTTCTATCTGGGATACATTATTTACAATTGCTCTACGCTACTTTTCTGATGTCATTCAACCATGTTGCTTGAGGTCTTCTCAAATTTTCTTTCCCTACACTCCTTCACTTTTGAGTCTACTTAACATGCTAAACTGATTTAACCAAGTCCACTTAACATGCTAAACACTTAACTGCTCAATTCCACATCTGAGTTGCAGCCCTTTCAGCGACATCTGCGATTTTGGTATATTGTCTTAAGCGTTCTTTATCTTCCAGTTCTGTTATAAGATAATCA
Organism: Odontocerum albicorne; assembly: GCA_949825065.1. Classification (NCBI taxonomy): domain Eukaryota; kingdom Metazoa; phylum Arthropoda; class Insecta; order Trichoptera; family Odontoceridae; genus Odontocerum; species Odontocerum albicorne. The sequence goes on along the minus strand of OX463860.1, from coordinate 7,758,207 downwards.
GCATTCTTCTCTATGCCTGCCTTTTTATTATACAATAGTTTATGAATTATTTGCTTTGTAAACGTTTACATTTCAAACCTATCTTTATGTTTGATCTAATAGCGCATATTAATCAAATATGCCTTTTTTGTGCGTTTCTGGTACTTTGGAGACTTTAGAATGAAAAATAGCTTGATAAATGCAGTCTACACATGACTGTATCTTCTTTCAATACCCACAACTTGGTACTCCTTCTAAAATATGTACAAAGCACTTTACTTTCTTCATAATCTTCTCCTAGACTATGAAAAATGCTGTTTCAAATAATAAAATAATGTCAACAGCAATGTGCATATCGCCGTTTAAAGACCGGACATTCCTCAAGGGCGCTCTAACTCGGGATTCGAACCCACTATTGTATACAAATAAAAAAATACAACATAAAATTAAGTTTAAGTATGGAAAAGTAGTATCTACGGTCATTACATCTGCGTGTTTATTCTTTATAAATAAAAAATACCTCTATTCCAAGATATCCTATTGCTGTAGAATAAACTAGAATAGCTACATATGCTGATAATAAAATATTACTATCCCATGTTCATTAAAAAATAAAATAAACTAGTTGGCAACTTGCACGACGTTATGAAATAAATTATGTTGAAACCAAACAACAATTCAGGAACTATAACAAGAACTCCCACATAAAACGATAATTTACCGTAATATTTTGTATTAATTAAACGGTGTTAACTATTTGAAGGCTTGTGTTGTTTGACCCAAAAATAACATTAACTTTTCCTTTTAGCACTTTCAAAAACCATGACTTTAGATTTTACGACTTTCATTCTCCAGTAATTTTCTTTGCATTTCACGTACTACTTAGTCACTTATCGAACGCTGTAATTAATTTTTGTTCTTCGCTAACAAACTATATATCAGCACACAACAATCCACAACTTGTATATTCTAGGTCGATATTTTTATGTTCCCCACATCGATTTTTATAAATATGAAATAAACTGTGTACAGCAAAACACATCCTTGCTTCATCCCTTTTGTAACATTAAGCAACGATATTTTTTTTAATAGAGATAAATAACATTTTAAAATCGAATGATGCGATTGAAGATGGAGTCATTAAATAATATTAATGCAAAGAAAACGATGGAATCAAGAAATAATCCAAGTGAATATTCTCTAAGAAGTATTTTCCAATTTCAGTTAAGATGCTCATTAATCAAATAAATTCGAAGGAATTTTCAGAATTGTCTAAAATCGCTTTATTTTCTTTGATGAATTAAGACTCTGTGAATTATTACGAAATGTTAAAAGTAAATATTGATTTGCTTAAGTCAAATTTTGTTAAATTCCATACAAAACATTTTTTTTTATATTGATTATTTTTCACTCTAATAAGTGGCAAAAATTACTTCAGGGGTGGTTTGATTGCTGTGTAGTATATCTTGAAAAACGTCTCGAGTCACTTAAGCGAGATGTTATGTTTTTGTTTTAATTCACCCTCTGAAGAATGTGGACGATGGCGCGTGTCTTATATTCTCTGGTAGCTGATTTCACTCTCAAGTCTTTCTTCGTATAGATGTGTTACTGTATTAGCCTTTAATAGGTACCTAACATGAAATGTTGAAGCACCTTCGAAGTGATATGTATTACAAAGCAGCACTTTATTATACTTTAGTATCTCTAAATAAACACTAATTTTCAATAGCCTTTGAGTCTGGTTGTTGTTGGATGATTCCTCTTAGCCTTCATTGAGGTAAAATTTTGTTTTACTTAAAATTTAAAAAAAAAAAAAAAACATTCCCAAAATAACCATCAAAAGTTTCAATTAAATAGGAAAATTATTTTCTACTTCTGATGTTAACCTCACCTGTTCTACCGTTAAAAGCGTCAATTTCTTTGTCATTATATATCAGATTATTTGTCACGTTAAATTTTCATTTGCGGATTTCCCTTTGCAAACAGCACCTTTCCATATCGCCCCAAACAAAACACTTCTACGAGTGCTTTTACCAAAACAAGTCGTGAGTAATTTCGCTTTACAGTGTATTAAAGCAAAATATTGTGTCTCGCAGGGGAGGTCAACAAAATGCTTTGTAAGCTTTTTGTTATTTTATGTGTTTTGATATTGAAATACCTCGGAAGTATCCTAGTGGAAGACCTCGACCCAAAAAATGAAGTCAAGTGCAGAATTGAATCATCTCGTGCGGCTTTTAATGAAATGAGAAGCGTATTCTGCGATGATAATCTAAACTCGAAACTTCGACAACAGCTAGTCAAATGCTACAGTGTTACTACATGGAGTCGAATCACGAATCCTCAAAGTTAGTAGTATGAACCGACTGAAAGCATTCGAAATGGGATACACAAGAGAATGCTACGGATACCCTGGATGGATATGGTCAGCAACAAGAGGGTTCTTCAAAGAGCCAAAGTTGATAGAGAGCTGCTGACTAATATTAAAATCCGAAAGGTGTCCTATTTGGGTCATATACTTAGAGGAGCAAAGTACAAATTACTGCACCTGATCATCCAAGGCAAAATAGAGGGCCGAAGAGTTGCTGGCAGGAGGCAAATCTCCTGGCTCCGCAATATACGTGATTGAACTGGTATAAGGAGCATTGGGGATCTTTTTCGGGCTGCTGGGGACAAAGATGTCTACTCTCAGGTGATAGTCAACGTTGGGGGACCTGACATGACACTGGGAAGATGAAGAATGTGTTTTGGTATGACACATTTTTACACAGCTCTTAATGTATAATTCTAAAATATCAGACACATTAATAAAAGTTCTATTCAAGTTATTTAAACATTAATGTTGAAGATTTTGATCTATAAGACGAAACTCTATATTTTCGTCAAACATACAATATATGTACATCTTTAGGGATATTCCGAACCCTAATTAGTTTAGAATACCCCTAAAGATGAGTCGCATATGACTTGAAACTAGTTCGATAAAACGTAATACATATTTTCATGAAGACTAAAAAGTATTTGAACTTTTGATTATATTTAAAGAAACAATTATTTTACAAGAATTATTTATATTATAGTTCATTTAAACCTTTCTCTTATATTTTTACACTATTGTCAAAATGAATTAAATCATGTATTAAAGAAGAAATACTATTTATATAAATAATAAATGCATTTATATTTTCAGAAATACATTATTCAATAAATGGTAGTGTATTGAAATTGACACCAGTGTTAATGTTTTTCGTGTTCTGTAAAAAAAAAACAGTGTTGTATCGTCAAATGGAATAAATTATGTTAATTTTAATTAAAATATGTTAGTCAAAAATGGAATTTTCAACCAATTCAATAAAAAGGTCTAAATACTTCTTCGCGGCTTCTGAATAAAAGGGTCAGGAATGTTTAAATATGTTATGTTAAATATAATGTTTAAAGTCAGCAGGAAATGTTAAAAGCTTTCTGGAGAGTTATGCCGTTATAATGCGAGTGAGAACTTTCATTCACATTATAACGGCAAGACGTATTTCATCACATTGTTTGGATTATACTTAATTATATTAGAAAATTTAATATAAATTTATAAAAAGCAATGAACAAACTACCCTAAATGAACTAATCTATATATAAGACACATGACACACATGGCAACTGATCAAATGTTCACCATCCCTGGAGTTAAAATATTTTTTGCCCAAAGGTTATATGCCTATTTGGTTCCCATGACATAAAATGGGGTGCCGAATTTAATGAAGGCAAAAGGAGGAAAACAATTTAAGCAGTCGATCAGAACGTGGTTGTTATTGAAAAAGAAGTTTGAATACTTGGGCTTGCAAAAGCAAGGAGTTGTAGCAAAGATTTGTGTGAGCTCTTGAGTGTGGTATTCTTTGTTATTTTTTTTGTGATTATGTGCGGTATATTGTGGGATGAACGTTTTGGTCTGTCTGGAGTGATGAAGTGTGAGGAGTTTGATTCGCGTGATTTACGAGTATACCATATGTGATTGAGTGTCACTGTTCATCAGGTTGATGATAATGGGTAACGGAGTTTATATAGTTAAAAATCAGAAAGAAGCATTGATTTATTTTTTCATGCTACATGTCCTCAATGATACACAGGAAAAAACCTTGTTTACTGGTGACACGATAAATGAAAGGCAACAAACCCAGATCCATTAAAATATTGTGCCCAAATAAAATTACCTGTTGTTTTTCGCAAATGATGAATATTTTTTGTCATGTGTAAAATAGATAAATAAAAATAAATAAAGTGTCACCTAACATATTCTTATTGCACGTATTTCTATAGTTGTTAGTCCGCTTCTATAAGTATTTTTTTACGTTCACATTTCACTCACATACATCAACATTGGTACAAACATACTGTTGTAGACTATCATGTTAGCAGATTTTTAAATTTTCCAGTTTCAGTATATATGTTGAAAATATAGAACGATACAAAAAATTGTTTCAATCAAAACAATCAACCTCTTTTACATAGATGCCCAGTATGCTTTCTTCAAAAACATTTTCCGAAATGTTCAAGGTGTTGAAACATCGTAATTAGTTTATTTACGCTTAATACTTCTTCTTTTATAATGCAAATGCTATTATTCTACGAGCGATAGTAGAATTGACGTAAATAACATCATAAGATAAGGAAGGCAAAGAAGAGACGATAACGCGCAAAGAATGGATAAGATCTGGATTCTCCTATAGTTTTTCATGGTTATACTTTAGGAATTCAACCACCAGTCTGAACCCTTAAGAGATAAAGAAACAACTTACAGTTCATATACTCGTACGTATCGTAATCATTAAATGGAAGGTTGAGTGTCGATAAACTGTTGGAAAAAGCAGATGTCATGGTTTCATGTCAGGAATTAAAACTGTGTCGGGTATGTGATGTTTTGCATTGATAGCAAAACGTGGAAAGTTTGATTTTACACTACACAACGGAGAAAGTTTGTGTGCAAGTTTATAAATAATCTTAAAAGCTATCAGACACTAGAATTCAAATAAAAGAAAGGAATTCACCTCTAAGGAACATTGAAACCGATTTTGAAAGTCACATAAAATAAATACTGGAAGACCAGATCAAAATCTAATAAACCTGCCCCAGTGTTAGGATTGTTTTTGAAGAATTCTGATTTTTGTGAAGGGCTTACTAAAGTTTATATATCTAATTAAATTTTAAGAATATATTCAATAGACTTTTAACATTTGTTTAAAGTTTAAGCTAAATGTAATTTTTGTCAATGTTCTTCTTTGTGGAGAGTAACGTCACATTCCTTACACATGTACCAAATTTAACTTATCTTCTTGTGCTTAGCACATACCTTTCAAGTTTGGGAGGGTTTTTATTCAGTTGATGGAATATTCGTGTATATCAACGCAAGTTAGAACATACTTTTCGATAACCTATTTCGAGTATCTTGAAAATTTATTTTTCTATTTGTATCGAGAGACTGTTTGTCTCTAGATTCGTACGTCGAAATTTTAAAGATTTGAATTGTTCAAAATCTGAACAGTGCACATTGATGGTGTAAAGTCAGAATCTTCTTCATAAATTATTTCATGCGTATTTTCATTATCTGGCGTATTGTCTATGCTAGAAGTTGGGAAAGTATCGTTAAAAGTTAAAATTGTTTGCAAAAATCTATGTAAGAGAGTGGAGAAGGACATAACGAGACTCGGACTATCTCCGAGTGATTAGCGAGATCGTAAGAGTTGGAGAAAAACCTATTTAAGAGAGTGGAGAAGGATATAACGAGACTCGGACTATCTCCGAGTGATTAGCGAGATCGTAAGAGTTGGAGGAAAACTTATGTAAGAGAGTGGAGAAGGACATAACGAGACTCGGACTATCTCCGAGTGATTAGCGAGATCGTAAGAGTTGGAGGAAAACCTATGTAAGAGAGTGGAGAAGGACATAACGAGACTCGGACTATCTCCGAGTGATTAGCGAGATCGTAAGAGTTGGAGGAAAACCTATGTAAGAGAGTGGAGAAGGACATAACGAGACTCGGACTATCTCCGAGTGATTAGCGAGATCGTAAGAGTTGGAGGAAAACCTATGTAAGAGAATGGAGAAGGACATAACGAGACTCGGACTATCTCCGAGTGATTAGCGAGATCGTAAGAGTTGGAGGAAAACCTATGTAAGAGAATGGAGAAGGACATAACGAGACTCGGACTATCTCCGAGTGATTAGCGAGATCGTAAGAGTTGGAGAAAAACCTATGTAAGAGAGTGGAGAAGGACATAACGAGACTCGGACTATCTCCGAGTGATTAGCGAGATCGTAAGAGTTGGAGGAAAACCTATGTAAGAGAGTGGAGAAGGACATAACGGGACTCGGACTATCTCCGAGTGATTAGCGAGATCGTAAGAGTTGGAGGAAAACCTATTTAAGAGAGTGGAGAAGGACATAACGAGACTCGGACTATCTCCGAGTGATTAGCGAGATCGTAAGAGTTGGAGGAAAACCTATGTAAGAGAGTGGAGAAGGACATAACGAGACTCGGACTATCTCCGAGTGATTAGCGAGATCGTAAGAGTTGGAGGAAAACCTATGTAAGAGAGTGGAGACGGACATAACGAGACTCGGACTATCTCCGAGTGATTAGCGAGATCGTAAGAGTTGGAGGAAAACCTATGTAAGAGAGTGGAGAAGGACATAACGAGACTCGGACTATCTCCGAGTGATTAGCGAGATCGTAAGAGTTGGAGAAAAACCTATGTAAGAGAGTGGAGAAGGACATAACGAGACTCGGACTATCTCCGAGTGATTAGCGAGATCGTAAGAGTTGAAGGAAAACCTATGTAAGAGAGTGGAGAAGGACATAACGGGACTCGGACTATCTCCGAGTGATTAGCGAGATCGTAAGAGTTGGAGGAAAACTTATGTAAGAGAGTGGAGAAGGACATAAAGTGACTCGGACTATCTCCGAGTGATTAGCGAGATCGTAAGAGTTGGAGGAAAACCTATTTAAGAGAGTGGAGAAGGACATAACGAGACTCGGACTATCTCCGAGTGATTAGCGAGATCGTAAGAGTTGGAGGAAAACCTATGTAAGAGAGTGGAGAAGGACATAACGAGACTCGGACTATCTCCGAGTGATTAGCGAGATCGTAAGAGTTGGAGGAAAACCTATGTAAGAGAGTGGAGAAGGACATAACGAGACTCGGACTATCTCCGAGTGATTAGCGAGATCGTAAGAGTTGGAGAAAAACCTATGTAAGAGAGTGGAGAAGGACATAACGGGACTCGGACTATCTCCGAGTGATTAGCGAGATCGTAAGAGTTGGAGGAAAACTTATGTAAGAGAGTGGAGAAGGACATAAAGTGACTCGGACTATCTCCGAGTGATTAGCGAGATCGTAAGAGTTGGAGGAAAACCTATTTAAGAGAGTGGAGAAGGACATAACGAGACTCGGACTATCTCCGAGTGATTAGCGAGATCGTAAGAGTTGGAGGAAAACCTATGTAAGAGAGTGGAGAAGGACATAACGAGACTCGGACTATCTCCGAGTGATTAGCGAGATCGTAAGAGTTGGAGGAAAACCTATGTAAGAGAGTGGAGAAGGACATAACGAGACTCGGACTATCTCCGAGTGATTAGCGAGATCGTAAGAGTTGGAGAAAAACCTATGTAAGAGAGTGGAGAAGGACATAACGAGACTCGGACTATCTCCGAGTGATTAGCGAGATCGTAAGAGTTGGAGGAAAACCTATGTAAGAGAATGGAGAAGGACATAACGAGACTCGGACTATCTCCGAGTGATTAGCGAGATCGTAAGAGTTGGAGAAAAACCTATGTAAGAGAGTGGAGAAGGACATAACGAGACTCGGACTATCTCCGAGTGATTAGCGAGATCGTAAGAGTTGGAGGAAAACCTATGTAAGAGAGTGGAGAAGGACATAACGGGACTCGGACTATCTCCGAGTGATTAGCGAGATCGTAAGAGTTGGAGGAAAACCTATTTAAGAGAGTGGAGAAGGACATAACGAGACTCGGACTATCTCCGAGTGATTAGCGAGATCGTAAGAGTTGGAGGAAAACCTATGTAAGAGAGTGGAGAAGGACATAACGAGACTCGGACTATCTCCGAGTGATTAGCGAGATCGTAAGAGTTGGAGGAAAACCTATGTAAGAGAATGGAGAAGGACATAACGAGACTCGGACTATCTCCGAGTGATTAGCGAGATCGTAAGAGTTGGAGAAAAACCTATGTAAGAGAGTGGAGAAGGACATAACGAGACTCGGACTATCTCCGAGTGATTAGCGAGATCGTAAGAGTTGGAGGAAAACCTATGTAAGAGAGTGGAGAAGGACATAACGGGACTCGGACTATCTCCGAGTGATTAGCGAGATCGTAAGAGTTGGAGGAAAACCTATTTAAGAGAGTGGAGAAGGACATAACGAGACTCGGACTATCTCCGAGTGATTAGCGAGATCGTAAGAGTTGGAGGAAAACCTATGTAAGAGAGTGGAGAAGGACATAACGAGACTCGGACTATCTCCGAGTGATTAGCGAGATCGTAAGAGTTGGAGGAAAACCTATGTAAGAGAGTGGAGACGGACATAACGAGACTCGGACTATCTCCGAGTGATTAGCGAGATCGTAAGAGTTGGAGGAAAACCTATGTAAGAGAGTGGAGAAGGACATAACGAGACTCGGACTATCTCCGAGTGATTAGCGAGATCGTAAGAGTTGGAGAAAAACCTATGTAAGAGAGTGGAGAAGGACATAACGAGACTCGGACTATCTCCGAGTGATTAGCGAGATCGTAAGAGTTGAAGGAAAACCTATGTAAGAGAGTGGAGAAGGACATAACGGGACTCGGACTATCTCCGAGTGATTAGCGAGATCGTAAGAGTTGGAGGAAAACTTATGTAAGAGAGTGGAGAAGGACATAAAGTGACTCGGACTATCTCCGAGTGATTAGCGAGATCGTAAGAGTTGGAGGAAAACCTATTTAAGAGAGTGGAGAAGGACATAACGAGACTCGGACTATCTCCGAGTGATTAGCGAGATCGTAAGAGTTGGAGGAAAACCTATGTAAGAGAGTGGAGAAGGACATAACGAGACTCGGACTATCTCCGAGTGATTAGCGAGATCGTAAGAGTTGGAGGAAAACCTATGTAAGAGAGTGGAGAAGGACATAACGAGACTCGGACTATCTCCGAGTGATTAGCGAGATCGTAAGAGTTGGAGAAAAACCTATGTAAGAGAGTGGAGAAGGACATAACGGGACTCGGACTATCTCCGAGTGATTAGCGAGATCGTAAGAGTTGGAGGAAAACTTATGTAAGAGAGTGGAGAAGGACATAAAGTGACTCGGACTATCTCCGAGTGATTAGCGAGATCGTAAGAGTTGGAGGAAAACCTATTTAAGAGAGTGGAGAAGGACATAACGAGACTCGGACTATCTCCGAGTGATTAGCGAGATCGTAAGAGTTGGAGGAAAACCTATGTAAGAGAGTGGAGAAGGACATAACGAGACTCGGACTATCTCCGAGTGATTAGCGAGATCGTAAGAGTTGGAGGAAAACCTATGTAAGAGAGTGGAGAAGGACATAACGAGACTCGGACTATCTCCGAGTGATTAGCGAGATCGTAAGAGTTGGAGAAAAACCTATGTAAGAGAGTGGAGAAGGACATAACGAGACTCGGACTATCTCCGAGTGATTAGCGAGATCGTAAGAGTTGGAGGAAAACCTATGTAAGAGAATGGAGAAGGACATAACGAGACTCGGACTATCTCCGAGTGATTAGCGAGATCGTAAGAGTTGGAGAAAAACCTATGTAAGAGAGTGGAGAAGGACATAACGAGACTCGGACTATCTCCGAGTGATTAGCGAGATCGTAAGAGTTGGAGGAAAACCTATGTAAGAGAGTGGAGAAGGACATAACGGGACTCGGACTATCTCCGAGTGATTAGCGAGATCGTAAGAGTTGGAGGAAAACCTATTTAAGAGAGTGGAGAAGGACATAACGAGACTCGGACTATCTCCGAGTGATTAGCGAGATCGTAAGAGTTGGAGGAAAACCTATGTAAGAGAGTGGAGAAGGACATAACGAGACTCGGACTATCTCCGAGTGATTAGCGAGATCGTAAGAGTTGGAGGAAAACCTATGTAAGAGAGTGGAGACGGACATAACGAGACTCGGACTATCTCCGAGTGATTAGCGAGATCGTAAGAGTTGGAGGAAAACCTATGTAAGAGAGTGGAGAAGGACATAACGAGACTCGGACTATCTCCGAGTGATTAGCGAGATCGTAAGAGTTGGAGAAAAACCTATGTAAGAGAGTGGAGAAGGACATAACGAGACTCGGACTATCTCCGAGTGATTAGCGAGATCGTAAGAGTTGAAGGAAAACCTATGTAAGAGAGTGGAGAAGGACATAACGGGACTCGGACTATCTCCGAGTGATTAGCGAGATCGTAAGAGTTGGAGGAAAACTTATGTAAGAGAGTGGAGAAGGACATAAAGTGACTCGGACTATCTCCGAGTGATTAGCGAGATCGTAAGAGTTGGAGGAAAACCTATTTAAGAGAGTGGAGAAGGACATAACGAGACTCGGACTATCTCCGAGTGATTAGCGAGATCGTAAGAGTTGGAGGAAAACCTATGTAAGAGAGTGGAGAAGGACATAACGAGACTCGGACTATCTCCGAGTGATTAGCGAGATCGTAAGAGTTGGAGGAAAACCTATGTAAGAGAGTGGAGAAGGACATAACGAGACTCGGACTATCTCCGAGTGATTAGCGAGATCGTAAGAGTTGGAGAAAAACCTATGTAAGAGAGTGGAGAAGGACATAACGGGACTCGGACTATCTCCGAGTGATTAGCGAGATCGTAAGAGTTGGAGGAAAACTTATGTAAGAGAGTGGAGAAGGACATAAAGTGACTCGGACTATCTCCGAGTGATTAGCGAGATCGTAAGAGTTGGAGGAAAACCTATTTAAGAGAGTGGAGAAGGACATAACGAGACTCGGACTATCTCCGAGTGATTAGCGAGATCGTAAGAGTTGGAGGAAAACCTATGTAAGAGAGTGGAGAAGGACATAACGAGACTCGGACTATCTCCGAGTGATTAGCGAGATCGTAAGAGTTGGAGGAAAACCTATGTAAGAGAGTGGAGAAGGACATAACGAGACTCGGACTATCTCCGAGTGATTAGCGAGATCGTAAGAGTTGGAGAAAAACCTATGTAAGAGAGTGGAGAAGGACATAACGAGACTCGGACTATCTCCGAGTGATTAGCGAGATCGTAAGAGTTGGAGGAAAACCTATGTAAGAGAGTGGAGAAGGACATAACGGGACTCGGACTATCTCCGAGTGATTAGCGAGATCGTAAGAGTTGGAGGAAAACCTATGTAAGAGAGTGAAGAAGGACATAACGGGACTCGGACTATCTCCGAGTGATTAGCGAGATCGTAAGAGTTGGAGGAAAACTTATGTAAGAGAGTGGAGAAGGACATAACGAGACTCGGACTATCTCCGAGTGATTAGCGAGATCGTAAGAGTTGGAGGAAAACCTATTTAAGAGATTGGAGAAGGACATAACGAGACTCGGACTATCTCCGAGTGATTAGCGAGATCGTAAGAGTTGGAGGAAAACTTATGTAAGAGAGTGGAGAAGGACATAACGAGACTCGGACTATCTCCGAGTGATTAGCGAGATCGTAAGAGTTGGAAGAAAACCTATTTAAGAGAGTGGAGAAGGACATAACGAGACTCGGACTATCTCCGAGTGATAAGCGAGATCGTAAGAGTTGGAGGAAAACTTATGTAAGAGAGTGGAGGACATAACGTGACTCGGACTATCTCCGAGTGATTGCGAGATCGTAAGAGTTGGAGTAAAACCTATGTCAGAGAGTGGAGAAGGACATAACGAGACTCGGACTATCTCCGAGTGATTAGCGAGATCGTAAGGGTTGGAGGAAAACCTATGTAAGAGAGTGGAGAAGGACATAACGAGACTCGGACTATCTCCGAGTGATTAGCTAGATCGTAAGAGTTGGAGGAAAAGGTCCAAGCAGCCGACCTCAAATGGATATGATAAAACAAGGGAAAGAAGAGAAAATAATGTATCGATCCCGTGAAAACACGGAATCGGAACGTAAAGCAAATCTAGTTTATCACCTTAAAACACGGAATCGAAACAACGCAAATCTAGTTTATCACGTTAAAACACGGGATCGAAACTTAACGCAAATCTAATTTATCACGTTAAATCACGGGATCGGAACTTAACGCAAATCTAGTTTATCACGTTAAAACACGGAATCGAAACTTAACACAAATCTAATTTATCACGTCAAAACACGGGATCGAAACTTAACGCAAATCTAGTTTATCACGTTAAAACACGGGATCGGAACTTAACGCAAATCTAGTTTATCACGTTACAACACGGGATCGGAACTTAACGCAAATCTAGTTTATCGCGTTAAAGCACGGGATCGAAATTTAATGCAAATCTAGTTTATCACCTTAAAATACGGGATCGCAAATTAACGCTGATCTAGTTTATCACGTAAAAAGATGGGATCGGGATACACATTGTTTATATAATATTTCAACATTTATTTGTTTATTTATTAATTAAAAGTTAAAAATATTTATAAAATAATAATTATTCAATATACCAGGTATAAATAAATTTCCATACGTTAAATTACGTTAACATTTTCTTTTTAGTTCAACAATACTTTAATGTACCCTTATATCTAAAAAAACATACAGCGAAAAGTCCTGATACTTTTGTTTTCGTTAATACTTTTTGGCATTTTGTTAAAAACTTTTAAACCTTTGTGATACAAGTTATTTTAACCTTTTGTAATTTTGGTTATTGGAAGCCAAAAGTCTTTACGACTTATCGTGGGTTAATTATGGACTTTATTTTTGTACGTCACACCTTTTCATGCAACAAATGTTTTTATAATTCAAAATATAAATAGACATTAAAAATAATATATCGTTTTACTATCAACATTTCTAGTTAACAAAACTTATCCTTGGTTCCAGTAAATTTACTTAATTTTAAAATATTACTTATTTTACGTAATTAAAAGTTTCCTCGATCAACTTTCATTCCTTAGAAAAATACCTCTTGCACAGTTATTATTGTTCAAGTGATAATTAATTATAATCAATCTGGTTGGTGAAAGAGATTGATACAAAGTAATAAAGCCACCATGCTGTATTCTATATAACTTAAGTGTAATAAATAAAAATACTAAGATGATACCCATCGCCACGTTGGTAAGACGATTGTCTTCCAGTCTGGAGGCTGCGGATCTGATTCCTATTGGAACCCTGATATTTTTAATAAAGATTTTAGCTTGATTTTCCCATAAAGCTCCCATAAAATTAAGCAGGGATTGCCACATTGCAATATGCCCGCCAGGTTATACTGTATACGATGAAAATGTCACCAATAATCATAACGCAACATATAAATAAAACGCAACATATTCCCTTAAAGTGTTGCGTAGATTCCTATTAACTTAAACCAAAATTTTACTCGTACAATCTCGGCTCGTTCCGATTCTGGACTATGCGGACGTATGTTACTTGGATGTTACAGAGAGACAGCGTTTACAGCGTCTTCAAAATGTGTGTCTAAGATTCATTTTCAACCTACGAAAGTACGATCACATAACTTCATACCAGAAGGCATTGAACTGGTTGAATGCTAGAAATAGACGCCAAATTCACAAACTGTCTCTTTTGTATAATATCCTTATATGTCCCGCCGCACCCTCTTATCTCGCCGAAAATTTTCAGCGTCTTTCCAAACATGGATTAGCGCTACGCTCAAACAGAGATTGTTTATTGGCATTTCCAGTTCACCGCTCCTCTTTCTTTACGTCGTCCTTTACTGTCCATGCAGTGAGACTCTGGAATCAGATCAGATCAAACCAATATATAAGACCGCTCGGTCCTTGGCATGCTTTAAGAAGCTACTGAAAAAACTCTTAATTTCTGGTCAGTAAAATTACGTGTTTCATTCCTGATTTTTCTTTTTCTTTCCTCTCCATCTACCCTCCCTTTCCTTTTGATTGATGATATATCACTTTATATGAAAAATAATGTTCGGGTGATTGTCCGTCTTTGTGGGGTTCGTGGGCATGTGCTCACGTATGTGTTTATGGATATCATGGGGATGGATAGTCATTTGAATGATTTATGCGACCACGTAACTTGCTTCATTTACTTTTGTCTGGTTGGTTAGAAGAAATTACCGCCTGGCAATAAGCCCGCCAGATTGTATTGCAATAAAAGTGTTAAATAAATAAATAAATAGAGTTCGATATAATATAAGCTATTTTTTGTATAATGTTTGAGGTTTTCCTCACATTGAAAAATAAAGTATTGAAAAAATTTAAAACACTTGGTGACACCTGAGTATGGCAGAACATATGAGAATTATGTATATATCATACAAAAGCGTGCGAAAACAAAATGTTATGATTTTCATATATCGTAAACAAGATAGTAAACGAGAATTTATACGAACAAAAATTGGTTTCGCATATCGTATGAACGTTAAGACTAACAAAACAGAATTATAACAATAAATTTAACGCTATAAGGAACACGGTTATGGGCGCAAAATCATCAAAAACAAATTAATTAGTAGTATAAGAAATAGAACAATAAACACATTCGAGTTCAAATCTGCTTTTGCAAGCAATAAAAGCTTTTGTGTCGACCTCTACGACCTAATAATACAATATGAATGGTATTTTTATTTTATTAGAGGCCGTCTTCTTTTGTTTGATGACTTCCGTGGCCTAGTTGGAAAGACGTTCGATAATGCCTTGGAGGTTCAGGTTTGATTTCAGATGAAAGGGTCCCAGTTTGGTAAAATAGTTCTTCTGATAAGAATACTTAAACACTCTCAGCACTTGTGTGAGTGTTGTTGCTCTCTCTTACCCATGAGGAAGGTTGAAACACGTAATCGAAAAGTTCAGCAAAAGCTATCATAGGAAACTTAGTCCCGAATGCATAATCAGGCCTAAATACTAATAACCTTAACATTTCATGATTTGTATTCAGTCAGATCCCGTAAGCTTCGAACTTAAAAATGAGGTAATGAAACATCGTGACTTCTGTTTTAAGGAAGCTAAGATTCATTTGTACGTAATGTTACTTTAAATTCGAATTTATTTAATGAATTGATTTTTTAGATTAATCATTAAGTGTAAAGATCATATCAAGATTTCGGGCCTAAGTCTCTACAATAGTTATCAGGTTAACCGAAAAAATCTATATCTTGTAGTGAAGGAAGTTCATGGTGTTTGGCCGGCAGGATCACGCAGGATCATGTCTTAAATTGAACGGTGCTGATATAGAGTGAAAAAATTAAATATCTCTTAAGTATCCTAGTAGAAGACCTCGACCCAGAAACCGAAGTCAAGTGCAGAATTGAATCATCTCGTGCGGCTTTTAATAAAATGAGAAGCGTATTCTGCGATGATAATCTAAACTTGAAACTTCGACAACGGCTATTCAAATGATACGTTTTGTCAGTGTTCTTGCATGGAGTGTAATCATGGACCCTCAAAGTTGGTAGTATGAACCAACTGGAAGCACTAGAAATGTGGATGCACCGGAAAATGCTACGGATACCCTGGATGGATGTGGTCAGCAACACAAGGGTTCTTCAAGGAGCCAAAGTTGATAGAGAGTTGCTGACTTATATTAAAAGTGTCCTATTTGGGTCATATACTTAGAGGAGTAAAGTACAAACAACTGCACCTGATCATCCAAGGAAAAATAGAGGGTCAAAGAGGTGCTTGTAGGAGGCAAATCTCTTGACTCCGCAATATATAATATGTAATTGGACTGGTATGAGGAACATTGAGGATCTGTTTCGGGCTGCCGGGGACAAAGATGTCTACTCTTAGGTGATATTCAACGTTGGGGGGACCTGACATGACGCTGGGAAAAAGAAGAAGGAAGTCAGTCCAAAAGAGCTTCATTACATGAACAATTCAATAAAAATTAGAACATTTGTATAGTTTTGTTCGATTCTGTTAAATTCAATGTTCAATTATATATGTGTACGTTCAATTCTGCATGTTGTTTGTAATATTAGAATTGTATCTAGCATACTTAAAGCAAGAGTACACAGCAGAGATTCAATACGCGGCTTCAAAATACAGATAGACATTCCTTCCTAGTATGCGGCTTTTACATCCCCGCGACTGTAATAACACCCCATCTGGAACATTTGCTCAGTATGAGGCCAATCACAATAAGACAATGCTCCGCGGCATATTGCATGTGAAAGTTTCTTCGCAGTACATTTCTTCGCCGAACGATTTTATACTGTGATTAATTATTTTTTCAAAGGGTTTTCATTTCAATTTAGGAATTATGATAATAAAACGACAATTTTTATGGTGCCATCCAGAGAGCAAATTCTCCTTAAAGATGCTCTTACTTGGGTCTCGAAACTAATAAAGGGTCTTTCATGTTGAGCGGTTTTTTAAATTCAAACTTTTTTAATCCTTGAATAAAACATACAATGTGCTTTGATTTCAAAAAAACTTTTTATTGGTCATTGAAGTATAATGTGAGACATTTTACAAAAATTTTTTCATTTCATTACATTCCCGCAGCTCCACAGATGTCCATACGAAAATTTTAACAAAATTGCGGTTCTAACTCACCAATAACTCGAATAATTTCTTTCTTCAGTTCAGAAATTAATTGGGGGTCATTTATAAAGACCTGGCTTTTCACGTAACCTCAGAGAAAATAGTCTAACGGTGTCAGATCACATGATCTTGGTGGCAAATTAACATCACCGTTTCCGGAGATTACAATACGTAAAATAACTCAACAATTTGACTGCGTTGTTGTATTACATACTACTCCATTGTTATAAATGTCATGCATTACACTTTTCAAATGTCACAAGACCCAGGCAAGTTCGCGACGCCATCTGTTCTTATCTATGAATTAAAAAGACAAATAGTACTGATCTTAAGTCATTAAGTCCATTTATTTTTCAATAAGGAATTATTTTTATTGTCTTTAATCTAACGTTAAAAGTACTTAATTAAGAATTCCTTTATAAATCAATCAAACTATTTGAAACCTTTGTTTAGTATCATCGAGAGGAAGGGAAGATGTAGACTCAGCAAAGACACATGACGCGCATGTCAACTGATCAAATGTTCACATCCCTAGGGCTAAAACATTTTTTGCTCAAAGGCAATGTGCCTATTAAGCTCCAATGACATACAATCGGGTGCCGAATTCAATAAAGGCAAAGGAAGGAAAACAGTTTAGGCAGTCGATCGGAGCGTGATTGTTATTGCGACAGGAATTCGAGTGCTTGGGTTTGCAAGTGAAATGACTTGTTGCAAAGGTTTGTATGAGCTCTTGAGTCTGGTATTTTTTGTTGGTTTTTTATGATTATGTTCGGTATATTGTGGGTTGAACGTTTTGGTATGTCTGGAGTGATGAAGTGTGAAGGGTTTGATTCGCGTGATGTATACATATATAATTGAGTGCCACTATTTGCCAGGTTAATGAGAATGTGCAATGGGGTTTTATATAATCAAAATCGGAAACAAGTATCGATTTATTTTTTCATGCCATATATCCTCAGTGAGATACAGACAAAAGCCTAGTTTACTGGGAACACGACAAATGAAAGGCAACAAACCCAGATACATTAAAATTGTGTGTTCAATTTAAATTACCTGTTGTTTTTTGCAAATGATGTATATTTCTTGTCATGTGTAAATTAAATAATAAATTAAAATAAAATAATATAATAATAATAAACCAGATTGAAGTGTCTGTCATGTGTCGTTTGCGGATACGTGGTGGCTAGTCACCTTTATAGAATGAATATTGTGGAGAATCCTGGTTGCGAGTGTGGGCTGGATGGTGAAACCATAGACCATATATTTTGACTGTCCTTTGCGAGACAGGTTTAATTTACTAAAAGCCATATCTTTACCGCGTCCAATGAATGTTGTGTTTCTTCTTTCGTTGAGGAACTTTTCAACTTATAAATTGAATGTTAATTTTTTTAAGCGTAATCAGTTGAAACTTTAAATTGTCTAAAATTGTAATTTTTTTAAAAATAGATTAAATATATTGAGACATATAATTATAGTGTAGTAACTTGAATTGTGTGGCACAAAGTATAGTAACTTGAATTTGGTCGCACAAATCATCCTAGTTTGGGAGGATTGATCATTAATAAAAAAAAAGAAATAATTCCTTTGCATTTTCGCGATCAATGATTTATGTACATAGACGCATAATTTAAAAATGATTTAGATAAACATTTTTATGTACATACACATGGTTTTAAAATTCATTAAAAATGTATTAGTTTTTATCCCTTTGTTGTTTTGAAGGTCAGCTGCTCTTGTAAAAAATTCAATTAGTTCTACTTTGTTTTTTTTTTTTAATATATTTTTTAAAACAAGATATCACGTATTTTTTTACGTTTCTTGTGCTTTTTAGTTTTATCTCTTTGTTAAGTTAAATCAATTTTTTTTTTTTTTTAAAGCTCGCAATGTTATAATTGAAGATAGTTTTAAGTATAATGTGTTAAATAAAACACTGTTTTGACTATTCAAAATTATTTTTTTATTTATTTTCTCTATACAGGTTTATCCCAATTACATTGAAAAATACAAAAAATGTTAACAAACAAAAAAAAACTATTTGAAATAAAAATAAAAAAATATATGAAATAAAAAAAAATATGTATATGCGTACATATATACACATAAACATATCATACACATAAACATACACATATACTCAAAGTCACTTAAATACTTTGATGAGTGCTTTCTAACGCACTCAATCTTAGAAGAAAATTTACTTTTGCTTTTGGTATTGGTATTGGAAGACCCGTTCTTGCGTATTTTATTGAGAGCAGTTCTTGCCGGCGCAGTCTAGTGTAATTGTTAGGAACATTTAACGCTAATCTTTGTAGTAATGCTGGACAGATCACAACTCCTCGAACGAGTCTGACAACGTATACCGGGAGAAGCAGATCTCTTTTTACGCTCAAAGAGTTATACCCGACCATGTCCAGCAGAAACTGAGTAGGAAGGCATATTTCTATCGGCTTCAAGGGTTTCACCTCATCATAACGGGAGTATTAAAAAAAATGGTTTGTGCTCCTCTGAGTCTTATTTCTGCATTATTTGTGCTCCCCAGATAATAAAGTGACGATCTTGAAACCAGTAGTGTCATAACACTGTCTTATAGATAAAACCAGTAGTATCATACCACTATCTAATAGATAAAACCAGTAGTGTCATACCATTATCTAATAGATAAAACCAGTAGTGTCATACCACTATCTAATAGATAAAACCAGTAGTTTCATATCACTATCTAATAGATAAAACCAGTAGTGTCATATCACTATCTAATAGATAAAACCAGTAGTTTCATATCACTATCTAATAGATAAAACCAGTAGTGTCATATCACTATCTAATAGATAAAACCAGTAGTGTCATACCACTATCTAATAGATAAAACCAGTGGTGTCATACCACTATCTAATAGATAAAACCAGTAGTGTCATACCACTATCTAATAGATAAAACCAGTAGTGTCATACCACTATCTAATAGATAAAACCAGTAGTGTCATATCACAATCTAATAGATTAAAAAGCATTAAATTAGGTCTCAACATTATATACAATAAAATTAATTTTATAAATAGTCTTTGGCTGCATATGTTTCCCGTTCAAAAGCCATATTTTTAACGCATATCTCTCACCTCCCCTTATTGGTCACTACTTCCCTCCCCCTCTCTTATGTATCAATTACAATTGAAAAAAAAAATAAGACATAATTTAGTTCAATTTCACCTAACGAAGAAGACGGATGTCTTTGAAACCGGTAGTGAATTCAAATAAAAAGGTTGTGAATACAAAATAAAAAATAATTTTTCTATTTATTTTATTAAAAATGTATAAACATGACACCACAAAGAGAAACAAACTTAAAGTTTTTTCTAAGATTCAAGAAATAAATTATAATGTTTCTAAACCTCCAGTGTTAATTCCTTTACTATTCATAATATAAGGTAGTGTTCAATATTAACACTTTTTTCTGATTTGATAAACCAATTTTTTTTTTCCTTTTCGAATGTTGGCACTCTAATGACTATCTTAACCTTTGAGGCAGCAGTTCTGAATATATATGTGGTACCACAACCACAACTTCTGTAATTTATTCAACTATAAAATGTCCTTCTTCTAGAACTTCTTCCGCTCTGGTTTTTGTTTCCATAATCATAATATTCCAGTTAGTTTTTCAACCAGGAGAATCATCTTCCCTCACAACTGCCTTGAATTTTCCCCTGCTATATAATTTGAAGGATCTTATAATTTTCTCAAACATTATAAGTCTAAAGCACTCTAACTTTTCTTTCTTGATGGTATTCAATACTTTTTCATCTTTTTAAGCCCATTTCAAAATGTCGTTATTACAAACTTTTTCAATTCATGAGGCTCTCAGCATTTTTCGGTAGCCCCACATTTCAAAGCTTCTAGTTTATCTATTGACGCTTGAGTAGTTCGCTTCATCCCATAGAAGCACAGCAAAGTTTGCATATGTAAGTCGAGATATAAGTCATTGCTGCAGATGAGATCCTGTATTTTAAAGTAGCAGTTTTATACTATCGTCTTATTTCGATTTCTTGAGACTGGTAATATAAATCATTCAGCCAGAATTGCATACATTTTGAATGTTGGACTATTTCGACAATTTTATGATATTATTTAAATTAAGATGTACTCTTATTTGTAGCTTTTTTTTTACTGACATTTATAAGTTTTGAATTAGGTACGCACATTTTCAAGCGCCTCTCATTCATTGCATGCTGTATTTACTCCCTCTATTAACACTTGTGGACTCCGCAAAATAAACATTGTTATCAATTATCTGCAAGATGAATATTGTTCGCAAAATGACGAACGTTATTAAATATTTTACCGTGTGTGACTATTGCATCATTTAGTTTATCCAATACCTCCTTAAAAATGACTTTAAAAATTAGGACCAAGTACGAATCCTTGTCGAACTCCACAATATATTTCTATATCGGGTGTAAGCCCGTTATCAATCTTAACGGTAGCTTTCTGATGACAGTTAAAAGTACTGATAATTATTTCACAAAAATAAATTAATGAAACATTGCGAAGAAACGTTATCATGGAATCAAAACTAAACTATTCTGGATCCACGCGCAATATTCCATAATAATTAAATTTCCATACAGCTTTACGGAAAACAGAAGCAACGGCAGCTTGATGGTAAAACATAAGCCTTCAAACATCCCTGCATGCCCCATTTAGACAATGCTATTCTGCATAAGCACTAAATTCTATCAGCGTTACTGTATTGGCAATAAGCAACCAAAACTGAAGGAATATTTTATGTGATACCCGATAGATATCACACGATATTGAGATATTTCTATATGATTCTGGAAAAATCAGATTATATATAAAAAATAACATCCAAAATTTCTCTCAATGTTCCCGGCAGATTGTTTCGTGTTAACAGGGTCTTCGGAGAGTAGGTTTCTTTCACAAATTACGGATTTTTCTTCTTCCTTACGCGATTAGGGAAAAGCTGAAACAGGATTATTTTAGATTTTTTCATATTGAGTTGTATTATTTTTTTTTTATTTTTATTAGACGTAATGAACTTAAAGTACTCGTATATTTTGTGTGAAACGTGCTTAAATTTATCTGTTTTTTTATGCACTTCTACAATATTCTTTTTCTGTTTAATGCGTAAATGATTTTTTTCCGTTTTGATGTTTTTCAATTTAACTTTGTTGTTAATTTAAAGTTTTATTATGTGATATGTTTGAAAGAGTTTGACTTCTTCTTTCCAGTGTCATATCAGGTCCCTCCAACGTTGAATATCACCTGAAAGTAGGCATCTTTGTCCTCGGCAGCCCAAAAAAGATCCCTGACGCTCCTTATACCGGTCCAATCACGTATATTACGGAGCCAGGAGATTTGCCTCCTGCCAACACCTCTTCGATACTCTATTTTGCCTTGGATGATCAGGTGCAGTAATTTTTACTTTGCTCCTCTAAGTATATGACCCAAATAGGACACCTTTCGGATTTAAATATTAGTCAGCAGCTCTCTATCAACTTTGGGTCTTTGAAGAACCCTTGTGTTGCTGAACATACCCGTCCAGGGTATCCGTAGCATTCTCCGGTGCATCCACATTTCGAATGCATCGAGAGTTTTGACTGTTCTTGTCAAATAAATTTTATGCTTTTTTTTGTATAAATATTATTGAATCTTGAATTTTGTTAAAGCTGTGGGCAACAAGCGTGTTAATTTGATTGTCCTAATGATTTGTATAAAACTTTGAATTTTGTTTGTGATGTATTAAGCTAGACGAAGAAGATCGCTTTAAGGTGGCTTAGGCATGTTAAACGAACGAATGACGAAAGTTTAATAGAATGATGAAGTTAAATACAGTAAAAATGTGAGCGAAAGAAATAGAGGAAGACCGAGCAAAGTATGGTTGAATCAAATGAATGACATTTGAAAAAAAAGGAATTTTAAGTCGGTAAAATCGAAGGAGTTTCATGAGAAGGTGTATTTATGTAGAAAATACGAAAGATGTTTGTCGCTATATAGTAGAATAGTTAAGCACCCTGTCTTCTCTACCTACGTCGATAGAGAAAACAGCGTGATGGTATGTATTTGGTTCAATATGGAGTTTCATCGAAAATTTTCAGTCGAGAATTTTTCAATAATCATTCGATGTTTTAAATATTCACTTCTTGCTTTCTCTACAATTAGATTTAACCTTAAAATCTTTCGACTTTTGTCAACAACTTCAAATAGTTAGCTATCCTGACAACTTCTCCCGTTTTATCAGTGGGTTAACTCAGTTATTTAAAACATAATCTCACACAATATAACACTATAATAAAACTTTTCGGTTTAGCAAAATAGCCCATCAGGATTTAATTGTAGTGTGCCCGGAGTTGTGACCGTAATTCTAAATTTTTAATTACTGATATCAAATATTCCTTGGAACGTCCCGGCAACGACAATAACTCGCACGAGAAACATAAAACTGTCAAAACTTTCCGTCGAAGCCTCGGAGTTATGCGGGCAATTTTGTACCCCGCACAGCCTCTGTTTCAAATGGCCGGCAATGGAATTTTGTTGCTCCTACATCTGTGGTTCCAATTTTTTCTTTTAAAGTTACATGTATGAGATGAAAATCTTTATAATATGTCTGATTCTATTATCTTAACCATCTCCACACTATTAACGCAGTACACTCTTACATTATGTCTGATTCTATTCTCAAAACCATATCCACACAATTCACGCAGTACACTTTTACATTATGTCTGATCCTATTATCTAAACCATATCCACATAATTCACGCAGAACACTGACATTGCCTATGTCTGATCCTACTTTTTAAACCATACCCACATAATTCACGCAGAACACTCTTACATTATATCTGATCCTATTCTACAATATAAACTATCTCCACACACTTTACGCAGTACACTCTCACATTATGTCTTTTCCTATTATCTAAACCATCTCCACCCAATTCTCGCAGTACATTTTTACATTATATCTGATCCTATTCTCTAAACCATCTCCACACAATTCACGCAGTACACTCTTAAATTATGTCTGATCCTATTCTCTAAACCATCTCCACATAATTCACGCAGTAAACTCTTATATTGTGTCTGATTCTATTCTCTAAACCATCTCGACACAATTCACTCTTACATTATGTCTGATCCTATTCTCTAAACCATCTCCACACAATTCACTCTTACATTATGTCTGATCCTATTATCTAAACCATCTCCTCACAATTCACGCAGTACACTCTTATATTGTGTCTGATTCTATTATTTAAACCATCTCCACACAATTCACTCTTACATTATGTCTGATTCTATTATCTAAACCATCTCCACACAATTCACTCTTACATTATGTCTGATCCTATTCTCTAAACCATCTCCATATAATATTTTCGAGTAATTATCATGATAAACATTGTCACGCCTTTCTGCTGTATTTAGGAAACAATAATTATATGTACACAATTGATTATTTAAATCAATTCACCAAATATCAATCTTACCAAGGAGCGACAGGCCCGCACAGGTCAGTCGGCTTCTTAACGAGACAGGAACTCTTTAGATCTCTGGGATTCGTTGGGTTCTCTTAACTCTGAATAAGTCTCTCTCAAATCTCGCTGGGACAGGCGACACAATTAAACAAGAACAATTTGTAATGAAACAGTTTATTATATTGTAAAAAAAAAGAAAAAAAAGAAAAAAGAATATATAAAAAAAAAACTCGATGAATTTCGAGAAAAAAAGTTTAAAACTGGCAAGAAGAAATGTGTTGTATTTGGCAAGGAAGATTTGAATAACAATTTGAAATTATTTTTTTACTCGGTGGGTATTTAGCGTGGCGATGAAATCCACATTCAAAATAGGAGAAATAATATTCACCCGTAATCAAGATGGCGTCCTGGAGTTCTGTGATATATGAGGAAGAGCAGTGTCGGACCAACGTCTGTATCTCAGCACGGTCAGCACGGAATAGGACGAGCCAGCTAGCCGGCCTCCCCTTGGCAAGGAAGTACAAAGGAGCAGGGGTGCCAATCTCGACCTAAGTCGCCCGTGACAATGTTGTCATAGAATAAAAATGTACCTGACTGCAAGGGTAGTTACCCTTATTTTATTGTCTTTAGTATTTTAAAATATTCAAGTATTTCATAATATTTTAATCTTCCTGTTTTCAAGGCAAGCACATGGTCTCGACACCACAAGTTTCATAAATTATGATATGTCGCGAATTAACAATTTCGAGGACGCGAAGTATGCAATTTAACAAATATAGTCGTAACACCCCACCCGAAGTTATTGAAAGAACAAAAAAAAACAAACAAAAAAAAAATTATCCTCCGTATATCACAGACGCATCAGTCCGAGAGATGATTCTAAGGAGCGAGGGGTGTATGTACCCCTCACCGGATACGGTTTCGTGGCCGATTTATCTCTAGTCAGCATTTGCCATAGGTGTAGTCTTAATTGGTGTAAGACCGACCACGAGGAAGGGAACCACGTAAAACCTTTCCTTAACTAGGCTCCTAAACAATTTAACTTCAACACATAGCCGGTTACACAGGAGCGGGAAACAATCCTTCCCAACTCCTTACACAAAAAAAAATACACAATGGTACAAGATTACAAGAAATTGATACAAAACAAAACAACGCACAATGGTACAAGTTACAGGAATTGATACAAAACAAAACAATGCACAATGGTACAAGATTACAGGAAATCGATACAGTATTAATAAAATCAAATCACACAACAAGGAAATTAAAATAATTCTATACAATCGGGTAATATAATTAATAAAATATTAAACTGCAAGGTCAACTAACAATCAAATGTTGACCAAGAGGGAAACAAATCAGTTAAGCCATTCTCTCATTACAATATTCTGAGAAATGGACACAGCTTAACCAAAATAATAAAACAAATCTGCAGTCTTCTCCCAAAGGCTGACTTTAGTGGGTTCACTGTAGGTCACGGGCCAACCTATGAACCAGCTGCTCTTCAAAGGTGATTCCTGAAATTCTCCCCTTTCCATGTGGATTATCTTCAAAGGTGATTCCTGAAATGCTCCCCTTTCAATGTGGATTATCTTCAAAGGTGATTCCTGAAATTCTCCCCTTTCAATGTGGATTATCTTCAAAGGTGATTCCTGAAATTCTCCCCTTTCAATGTGGATTCCGTCCAACCAACCACCCACATGGCTCAACACAAAATTAGAATCCCACTTCCCTTGATACACCAAAGACAACACTTTACAACACATTCCTTTCCTCGCCCTTCCCTATACTGCACAGTCGGGAACCGATAAATTTTAAAGCGGCCCCATATCACGGGCGCTTTCCACAATACGACCGCCCCTGGCACACAGCACAAGACGGTCCAAACTTCCGGCCACTACCGGGCGTAGTGATAACAACAATGATAACAATAAATTTCGCAATTGCCAATATTTATCATTTAAAAATTTCAAGAGGTTCACACAGAACCTTATACGTCAAATTACAAATATCCTATGGTTCACACAGAGCCACTTTCGAGGACTTGTAACTCCTTAAGTTCAGACAGAACTTTATACATTGAATAACAAATATCCTATGGTTCACACCGAACCATTTTCGAGGACTTATATCTCCTTAAGTTCAGACAGAACTTTATACATTGAATAACAAATATCCTATGGTTCACACCGAACCATTTTCGAGGACTTATATCTCCTTAAGTTCACACAGAACTTTACACATAACTTGGGTTTCCTCAGACTCCAAGGTCTGGACAACCGTTGCAGTAACAATTCACCACCACACAGAATGGTAACTGTATAAATGGAGCCTTAGTTCCCTTTAAAAAGAAAAATACAAAACATAATACAAAATTGGCGAGTAGCCCCGGTTGAAAGCAGGACGCGTCTACGGACCCCCAGAACAGAGCCAAGAATCACGTGATACCACATACACAACTTTGGTCATCTAGGATCCGAGCGACAGACACGCGACCCTCACAAACCGAAGCTACTTTGGCCCGAAACGTGTACATGACAGAACATATCTGTATTCGCAATTGCTAATATGGGTTCATGAGGCCCGTGATGGAGACACACAGCAATCCATCCCAGATGTATTCTCAGGCCATCTTCAAAACCTTTATCGGTTGGGAGGCTAGCTTCCCCCAACCCGGACTCTTAAGGCTGCCCAAGGCCTCTCGGTGATTTACACCGAGCCAAAGTAAGGAGACAATAATAAACAACAAAAATCCGGGAATTCAATTTACCGAGCGAGACCCACCATACGTCCGACCACAAGGGCACGGGTTCGTTTCGAGATTTAACTATCCAAGAAACGCAGCCCCCAGTCATGACGCATGCTGCCAACACTACAGTAACCAGAGCTCTTATCCCAAAACTCAAAAATCAGAGCAAACAATACAATGGTAATCATTGTAACAGTTACATAAAATCAGTACAAGTTTTAAACAGAACAAAAATACAACGGCAATTACCGTAACAGTTACATAAATTCTGTCAAAGTTCATTCGAGAACGCACCATACTCTTATCCTTATTCCTCCCAGCAGCACCACTACAACCTCCACATTTCCCATAAACCTTTCATTGCGCTGCCTCACAGACTAACTTGCGACCCCGTACTCGGTGAGTGCTTTGACAGAACATATTATTTTATAATATTTTACACAACAACAACAAAAAAAATAATTAATTTTCTTTTTTCAAAGTATATACTCCACACTCAACAGGAGTCAATTCGTCAACAAGATGACTTGCTTCAATACTATAGCCCTTCAACACCGTGGAATGCTACACTTCCCCAACAAGAAAACTCCGAACACATCAACGGCTATTATCATCATGGAACCCGTCCAAAAACTAACATTTACTGCGTGCAACTATCCGAAACGGATATTCCACTGTACCATCTGTACAACCTTTTCCAAAATTCAACTCGGTGGAAAGCAACACCTACTCCATAGCACTACTGAACAATTCTATTGCTATTAAATTTACGGACCACTGTCCAGCGATAGCATTAGCGCAAAGCAATTATCCACGATGGATACTCTACTGAATCCTTTGTACAATCTTTGGAACGCTACTCCCGGGGGAAGGGTACACCCCTCCGTCAAGAAGTTCGGAATACCTCACGAATTCTTACCAGATAAGACAACAATTAGGAAGACAATCCTATTCTAGGCTCTCAGCATTCCGCCACTCGTGGTCCAGGCTTAGGTTCATTGAACGCCAGGTATTCTTTGGTTAAGTCACCGGGTTGAATACCAGCCCATACATAAAACATATGGAAATGAATCCATACGAGATTGCCCACGGCCAGCCCACTTATTCATTCACCCTTGTGCAATAATAAATTCGCACCGGTGACGTCACTTGACATACTAAACTGACATTCACCAAGGAATCGACAGTGTATACCCTCAAGGTATTATAACAAAATATTTAATTTAATTATTTTAAGAACCATTTTCCTAACCATGAATGACTCCCAATTAGGCGCTGACGAACCCATCACTACACTGTCAACTATTAGCTTATCTATAATCCACCCGGGCACAGAAGCTGTGCTCAGGACCGGACCCATATCATATGTTCGCGTCCTTATCGTGTGACGACGGACTCACCGCATAAGGTCTATTCTAAGCTATACTGTATTCAATAGTCAATTTATATAATATTTATGCAGCTACTAAACTTCAGCCGTATTCTTATAAGAGAATAACCCCTGTATTCCTTCCTTCTTACAAGACAAGAATGATACATTTAATAATTTGACTCCAGGTCACGCTTTCTAGTTCCAACCGAGTTCCAACCGCGTTCTAACCGTGTTCCCAATTCCGTTTCTGGTAAAACGACCAGAATTTTATAATCTCTAGCTATCACCTGACCACGCTTTCCAGTCTACAATGAGAGAATACACTATCAACTTTCCTGTTACTACAACCACAAAGAGGCTATACTCGCACTCTGGTTACCTAGCCACGCTCTTTAGTTCTACGGAGCGAGTACTCCTCTAACGCTCTGTTTATTAAGACAATAGAGGGCTCTATGCACAATTATTGGTCACCCGACCACGATCTTTAGCTTAAAGAGTGAATACTCTTCTAACGCTCTCTTCATTAAGACCGAGTTCTCTACTGAATCACTGGTTATCCGACCACGATCTTTAGTTTAAGGAGCGAATACTCCCCTAATGCTCTCTTCATCAAGACAGAGTTCTCTACTCAATCACTGGTCACCCGATCACGCTCTCTAGTTTCTAAAGAGAGATTACTCAAATAACTCTCTCGTTATTAACAACGACAAAAGAGTGCTATAAGCGACTTCCTGTCACCTGACCACGTTCTCTAATTTCAAAAGAGATAACAAACTAACTCTCTCGTTCTTTACAAAGACAAAAGAGTGCTAAAATCGATTCTCATCACCTGGCCTCGTTCTCTAATTTCAAAAGGGATAACAAACTAACTCTCTCGTTTTTACAACGACAAAGAGTGCTATGATCGACTTGTGGTCTCTTGGCCACGTTCTCTAATTTCAAAAGGATAACAAACTAACTCTCTCGTTTTTACAACGACAAAGAGTGCTATGGTCGACTTCTAATCACCTGACCACGTTCTCTAATTTCGAAGAGATAACCCAAACTAACTCATTCGTTATTACAACGACAAAGAGTGCTATGATCGACTTGTGGTCTCTTGGCCACGTTCTCTAATTTCAAAAGGATAAGAAACTAACTCTCTCGTTTTTACAACGACAAAGAGTGGTATGGTCGACTTCTAATCACCTGACCACGTTCTCTAATTTCAAAAGAGACAACAAACTAACTCTCTCGTTTTTACAACGACAAAGAGTGCTATGATCGACTTGTGGTCTCTTGGCCACGTTCTCTAATTTCAAAAGGATAACAAACTAACTCTCTCGTTTTTACAACGACAAAGAGTGCTATGGTCGACTTCTAATCACCTGACCACGTTCTCTAATTTCAAAAGAGACAACAAACTAACTCTCTCGTTTTTACAACGACAAAGAGTGCTATGATCGACTTGTGGTCTCTTGGCCACGTTCTCTAATTTCAAAAGGATAACAAACTAACTCTCTCGTTTTTACAACGACAAAGTGACTTTACTCGACTTCTTGTCACTTGGCCACGTTCTCTAATTTCAAAAGAGATGACAAACTAACTCACTCGTTATCACAACGACAAAGTGACTTTACTCGACTTCTTGTCACTTGGCCACGTTCTTTAATTTCAAAAGAGATGACAAACTAACTCACTCGTTATCACAACGACAAAGTGACTTTACTCGACTTCTTGTCACTTGGCCACGTTCTTTAATTTCAAAAGAGATGACAAACTAACTCACTCGTTATCACAACGACAAAGTGACTTTACTCGACTTCTTGTCACTTGGCCACGTTCTTTAATTTCAAAAGAGATGACAAACTAACTCACTCGTTATCACAACGACAAAGTGACTTTACTCGACTTCTTGTCACTTGGCCACGTTCTTTAATTTCAAAAGAGATGACAAACTTCTCTATCAAAAGACATTGATACGAGAACAAATGAATTTATCTAAAACGTAATTCCACTCAGTGTTTAAAAACAGCGCATGTAAGAAAACTCAGCATCGACTGACTGATTATCAATAAAATACAACAGCCCTTTCTAACAATCCCTATGTCAATAAGAATAGCCAATATCACCGAACGACATCAATTATGACGCAATACTATCTACACAAACTCGCCATAACAACAGTAGCTCCGCGTAATAATTTGCAATATCCTATTACAAGAATTCTTCTAGAACTCAATCCCAGTTCTCTCTATTCCAACATATTGTTTAATAATTACCGAACGACAACAACTATGACGCAATACTATTCACATCTAAAGCCTTCTTCAAGTTTTTACTGCTTGACACGCTGCACCGTTAACAAAATAAACTATCCATAATTACGACGCAATTCCTGTATTATTTAATCTGTTTCAAAACACGATACCAAGTGCGAATCAACTTCCTCAAAGAAAAACATCGGACAGTATTTCCAGCCGCAAAACAAAATGGCGTCCGTCCATTACGCACGACCATTCCATAATTTAAATTTTCTAAACATTGAACTCCTATCCTTTATCTCCTTCTTGTTCTACTACGATCCGCAAAATCACTAAACTGACCACTGAGATAATAATTCTTATTTATTCTTAAACAAAATTCGTAAACTGGATCATTTACGCGATTGGAATATTTCTTACGAAAGTAGGGCGCACATAACACTTTGCCTAGCCATCCACCACAAAAATAAAACAATAAAACAGGGCTCCACCAAAGCAAATCAAGACCTCACTAACAAAACAACAATTCTAACTCGATCGCTTTGTTAAACAAACAAGGTTTCTCTAAACAACGTAGTTCAAATTTACCAACAACTATAGACCAAAATGTAATTCAATCTCTATAAACAACTGTATCGTTTATAGATCCATTACAGAAAGAAACTATTCAATGCATGATTCGTCCATAGAACCAAGATCGAAACCAAAAATAACTTGCTCCAACGGAATCTTTTTAAGTAAAAGAGGAATCTAACTTAAGCGAAACTTCCACTTCTTTGTAATATTAAACCGTTGAAATTCTCCATATTTCGACAAACCGAGCACCAAGAAATGATTAATCCTCGAAAGAAAACCCGAGAAACTTGGCCAACTGAACAGCGAATTATTTCACGAAAGATAGGCGTTTCGTGCGCTTTGCCTACCCACGAACTCTCTTAATATGAGATTGGTCTCAAATAAATCAGGACACAATTCTCTTTACAACGAAATATTTTAGCGAACGTTAACTAGAAAATCTATTCTTTTTCTTCCTTTGATTAACTAAAATCTATTCCAAAAAGACTCGAAAAACGGCCTTTCCAACTCGGAGCCTGTATGCACGCGACAACAAGATGGCCGCGTGGTCGCGAACAGCGAAAACAAACGCGGGAGACACGTGGTTCAAATTTGCAAACACAGAAAAAAAAAATACATATAAAACACTTTCCTGTAAACAAATTATTATTTAAAACAAACAAATTATAAATAAAAACCTTGTCCAGCGAGATATCAAGAGATACAGAGTTTTCTGCCCCGCGTTCGGGGGCCAATTATGTCACGCCTTTCTGCTGTATTTAGGAAACAATAATTATATGTACACAATTGATTATTTAAATCAATTCACCAAATATCAATCTTACCAAGGAGCGACAGGCCCGCACAGGTCAGTCGGCTTCTTAACGAGACAGGAACTCTTTAGATCTCTGGGATTCGTTGGGTTCTCTTAACTCTGAATAAGTCTCTCTCAAATCTCGCTGGGACAGGCGACACAATTAAACAAGAACAATTTGTAATGAAACAGTTTATTATATTGTAAAAAAAAAGAAAAAAAAGAAAAAAGAATATATAAAAAAAAAACTCGATGAATTTCGAGAAAAAAAGTTTAAAACTGGCAAGAAGAAATGTGTTGTATTTGGCAAGGAAGATTTGAATAACAATTTGAAATTATTTTTTTACTCGGTGGGTATTTAGCGTGGCGATGAAATCCACATTCAAAATAGGAGAAATAATATTCACCCGTAATCAAGATGGCGTCCTGGAGTTCTGTGATATATGAGGAAGAGCAGTGTCGGACCAACGTCTGTATCTCAGCACGGTCAGCACGGAATAGGACGAGCCAGCTAGCCGGCCTCCCCTTGGCAAGGAAGTACAAAGGAGCAGGGGTGCCAATCTCGACCTAAGTCGCCCGTGACAATGTTGTCATAGAATAAAAATGTACCTGACTGCAAGGGTAGTTACCCTTATTTTATTGTCTTTAGTATTTTAAAATATTCAAGTATTTCATAATATTTTAATCTTCCTGTTTTCAAGGCAAGCACATGGTCTCGACACCACAAGTTTCATAAATTATGATATGTCGCGAATTAACAATTTCGAGGACGCGAAGTATGCAATTTAACAAATATAGTCGTAACAACATTTTAAGACAGATGGAAAGATGATATAGTTGTAGGAGGTCATAGAATCTCTAATATAGGGATTCGCAGTACCTAAAAGCTTTGATATTAATACCCGTTATTATTCAACTGTGAGTAACATGTATTGACGTGCATCTTAATATTTGACTGATTAGCATTTGTTGAAATATATATAATTATTCAATCGTCAGTGATACATTTTGAAATGCATGTTAATATTTGACGGATTAAAATTTCTTCAAATGCATATTATTATTCGGTTGTAAGTGACATACATATGTTCCATGTATTAGAACGCATGTAATAGTAATTATTCGACTATGATTAATGTATTAAGAAATGAATTTAAATATTCGACTGATTGGCATTTGTTGAAATGGAAGCTTTTATTCGATTATGAGTGACATATTGAAATGCGTGTTATTATTCGACTTGATAAGTATTTGTTAAAATACATGTCGATATTCCATTGTGAGTGACATATTGAAATGCATATTATTATTTGACTAATTATATTATCATTTGTTAAAATCCGTATTCCATTGTGAGTGACATATTCGATTGTGAGTGACATATTAAAATTACAAATTACCATTTGTTGAAATGCATATTAATATTCGATTGTGAGTATTACATTACATATTGAAATCCATGTATTTGTTGAAATACGTGGTGTTATTTGACTGTAGCAAATTGAAATACATGCTTTTATTCAATTTAATATTTGCTAAAATGCATGGTATTACTGATTGTGATTGGCATATATTTAAATATATGTTATTTATTCAGAGATGATTTTACCGACACACATAGTAAATAGTTTTGATCACAAAATATATGTACAAAATACGACATCTATGAGAGTAAACGAGTTCTTCTCAAAACCATTCCAGGTGCTGAAAAGGGTGCGCCAATGTAGCATACAGATTTATTTAATATAAATGTACATTAGTATAAAAATCTTAGACGGGTAGAAAGGTGGTAAGACACTTGTCTGCCAATCCGGAGGTTGCGTGTTCGATCCCCGCTGGAACCAAGATTTTTTTAAATAAGATTCCAGTCTGGTTAACACTTAGGGCCTATAAAAACATATTTCTGGTTGGTTGGAAGAGATTGCCACATGGCAATAAACTCGCCAAATAAAAAAAAAAAGGTGGTTTCATCATCGGAGGTCATAAAATATCCAATAAAAGATTCGATGAGGATACAGCGATCATAACCATCAACGAAGATGATGCGACTGAGCTTGTTCATTAAGTTGAAATAGAGAGCCACCAACTAGAACTAGCAAACTGACAAAACCAAAACAATAGTTCTTATCGTGGACTAAATCGAGATTCAGATAACAGTAATACTTTAATAGGTTTTGATGGAGAGCAACGAATAAATATACCTAGGTGCTCTTATTGAAAAAAAATGAAGTTTGTGAAGGAGAAACCTTTCGAGGAATTGCAATAATAAAATCAGCTATGACAAGTCTAACAAGGATATGTTATAACCTGTATATACTGAGAATAACTAAAATCCGTCTAGTTAAGTCAGCGATGACAGTTAACATAGCGATGTATGGAGTGAAAATATGGATGATGAAAACAAGGGGACAAATACACATGCCTTCGAGGTGTAGTGTTGGAGACGGATGTTTCTTAACCCATTGACCCTATGGCACACCAACGTATATATCATTAAAGAGTTAGAGATTACCTAAAGACTTTTGACAACATACTATACAGGAAAAGGGTTCTAATATACTTTTGGCATGCACCTAGACAACATAACGAGAGTTTGAAGACACTGGTGATGATGGGAAGAGTGGAAGAAAAACATACAAGAGGAAGTCTTATACAATTAACAATATGAAACAAGAGTAACTAGGGTCATTTTTTAACGCTGAATTCACTATGTTCTAGGACGAGAAAGGTGGTCCACTAAGTTTTGGACGTATCAGAGAACAACAATACTCAGTAAATATTGATCACACGACGGAGAAGATTCAACGAGATTAATCAATATTCAAGATGACTTCCATAGTTGATAAGACGCTTGTCTCCCAGCCCGTTGGTGGCTGGTAGTAACCTTATTAGAATCTCGATATTTTTAAAAAGAGATTATGGTCGGCTTTTACTAAGGACCTCTTGAACATTCTTCTAGTTGGCCGTAAAAGATTGCCACATGACAATAAGCTTACCATGTTGTACTGTAAACAATGAAATCATAATACGAGTACTGTACAATATAAAGTCATTAAGAGTAAAGTCATCGTGTTTTTATCTCATTTTATCTTCGAGATGTGGTGTTGGAGGCGAACTCTTTGTATCCCATCGACCACAAGGCGTACCAACGTCTCTTATCAACCAAGAATCGGAGATAACTAAAAGACTTTTAAGAACATGCAGTAAAATATTTTATCATCCTTTGGGCACATGCTAGAAAGAATTGTGAAGTCTAGAGGAGCTGATGATCACAGCGAACATCGAGGAAAGACGAACTTAAAGGTGTCCTACAAGATGGATAGATTAACTAAAATAGGTAACAGTATCCTCCTTAAGCATCGTATTTAACATGATCCAGGACCGAGAGGGAAGGATAGAGGCAGTGAGCCGAGTGTAAGATATAGCAGAGTACCACGACAATGAGGAAGAAGAATCGAGATGTATCAAGACGCAAGACATGAAGAGTCAAATTGTTGAGAATGGAACCATTTCATTTTCATTTGCAGAAAACCTCTTTTGATCGTATATCATGAAGTAATATGTTAAACGTAATATGTATGATATTATATTTGTTTCTTCTCTTTCTCATTTTTCGGTCTACCTCACTCTCGTTTTCCACGCCTTTCAGACTTTCTCTTGATTAGTTTTGGAAATATTTTCCATCTCCATAGGTCAAACCATTTCAAGATACCTTTCCTTTTATCTTATAACATGAGATGATTGTTAAATCGCAGTTGCCCTTAAAACTCTGAATATTGAACGAAAATAATGCCCTCGTTATTACCGAAAGAAGCACAGCACAAAGTATGAACTGGCTATCTTCCGCACAAAATACCAGCTCTTTACCACGTAACCATATACACATTAAAAATGACTGTCTTTTTTTAACTCGCTTAAATATTAGTTTGTCTTTTATGCACTCTTATTTCGAGGAATGGACAGTTTGAAGCAGATATCCGAAGAATAATAGAAGTGGAAAAATCAGCTATGATAATCTGACAAAGATATGGACTGACCGATATATACTCAGAAGAACACAATCCGTCTAGTTAAGTATCTAGTATTCTTCAAATCAACGTGTAGAATGGAATCATGGATGATGACAAGAAAGTATACAAACACGAAAGTTGCCTTCAAAATGTGATGTTAGATGTGGATGCTACGTATCTCATGTAACGTAAGGTGCACCAACGTCTCTTTAATCCAAGAATCTGATATTATCGAAAGTTTTTCGAGAACACGCAAAAAAGTAATCCTAAAGTACTTTGGGAATGCTGTTAAAAAAATTAAAGAATGGAGAAGTTGGTGATCACAGTGACAGTGGAAAAAATACAAGAAAGAAGAAGGTATCGTACGAGATAAACAAATCAAATAAAAGAGTTAATAGGATACTCTTTAAGCGCTGCTATCAACATAGAGGGATGGTGACCAAGTTCGATACATAACCGAGGACCACAACATTCAGCATTGAGCGTGCGAGGAAGAATTAATATTTCATTTTAATATAATTAGCTCAAAGTATTTTTTTGTCTACTATAAAATAAGAAAAAAAGATAACCACGTAACACAGATTAACAAACACTGATATCCCTAAGCTCTTACCATATATCAAGAATGTCTGTTTTTGAAGTATTTGAAATATTTAATAGAAAGGCTTGTTCTCAATTTACAAACTAAAATCGCTACAGTTATGTGAAAGAGGTACTTTCCACGAATTGGTATTGTTTTTATACTCGTTTCGGCAATTAACATCTTGAGTGTGGCTAGCGGCTACCCAAAAAGGTTATCTAATGCCATATGCCCAGCACAAGAAATCTCATTTTATACAATTCTGTATTTGTACATATCTTAAATTACTGCGGTTTCTAAAACTTTTCTAACGTGACCTAGATTTAATTGATTTTTTTACAAGATCCTCTTTTCGATCTTGATATAGTTATAATGAGCTCTAGAGTGGCTACTTGGTAAGAGGCTGAATTCCAACACGAAGATATGGCATAGATTTTTGCTAGTACCCATTTTTTAGATGAAAAAATATATTAGTGACAAATGACCAAATTAAGATTTAAAACAAAATAAATAAATGCCTGACGTATTTAGCAGGGTAAAATAAATGAATCTGCAGCAGATTGAATATGTGGAACTGATGAAAGATAAGGGACCTGACATTTTTACGACTACCCCTTTACTGCTGTCAATTGGCTCCGGAAAAGATACAAAACCACTCTCATGGGTGATTTCAATGCCAGGATAGACTCCGATTTTACCCATGATCCAAAGATTATGGTCTAGGCTTGGCAATGGGACACTGATTGACAACGGGACAATAATTATTATTGAGCTGACATTTCTCCAGGGTTTTGTCATTGAACAATATTTGTTTCTCAAAAATACATAAATAAGTATTTGCACCGAATGGAAGGAGGATGATTCAGATACACCACTTCCTTCTCAAGGCGTCTATCCGGATACACCGGAGATGTGTAGATATTTACTGTTGATCAGATATTCCCACGGAGCGTGAGTTTTCCAAAGTCATCATCCGCGGAGGATATTTCTGATAACTTGAGTCCCCACAATCTCGTTGGCATTCTCATGCCAAGTTTCTCAAATGTGAAAGTAGCTCTCTAGTCCATTCATTATGCTTCTGACTCTGAGTCTCGTAGCTGAGGATCCCTTCATGATTACAATGTCCATTCAGTTAAAAAGTGAAGCTGTGCCGTGGAATTTGTTTTTTTTTTTCAATAAGTAAGCCTTTGCAGGCAATGTCTATGGATGGTCATTGCAGGCAAAAGCAAAATCAGGCCATGCCTGTGGATCTTCCTCGACAGCCGTCCAGAGGAAGGCCAAAGAACTCCTGGATGACTCAATGCTCCAAAATCCTGCAGAGAAACGGCCTAAATGAAAGGGACACCCAGAACCGAAGAATATGCAGCCTGAGAACGATAAGAGCTGACCCCCGAATGAGTTGGGACAGTACCACGAAGAAGAAGAAAGAAGAACGGAACGCGTTCCGCACGGAAGTCGAATGCGTTATTAAGCGCCCATACATCTAATTTTTTCTCATATACAGCACAATTTGGAAACATCATTTCCAACCAACTGAAAGGATGTTTATGGGGCATCAAGAAAAAACCTGACTGGAACCTTTTTTAAAATAACGTGAGTGATCCAATAGGAATCACATCCGTTGAAAGACATTATCAATTTGGCCATGGAGTATGCTATTTCATTACTATAAGATTATATTATCATGACTCTGTCAAATTAAATATGCTATCATCAGAATTTAAAACATGCAATCATCAGAATTAAACATGCTATCATTAGAATTTTCACCAATGACGCTATCTTACATTAGAAATGATAAAGACAGTTTTTGAAAGGTGTGTTGCTTCTGTAAACATAGCATACAGTGCACTGGGTATGGTGTTTGACAATCTATCAATCTCAAAGCCTTAAAAAAATATTGTGCTTACTAGTTTGCTAGTACACACATAGACGTACACTCACTTTCGATTAAAAAATATGTATTCAATATTAAAATTGATTAAACATTTTGGGAAATTAATTTTCAGCGATTGCCGATATACTCGTATTTAACCATAGTTTGTTGAGCTATAAAAGAAGGCTGATTGCAGGATTAATGAAGTATTTAGTTTGTACTAAACTATTTTTTCCGAAAGAATGTCAAGACCGACACCCGGTGTGGCGGATAGTTGACTCGAGACGGTTCCGTATCGTCTTATATTATTCAGTTTTTTTATTTTATCAAATTTTGTAAATCATTTTGACTAGTAAACTTGCTTATTTAATTAGTATATCTATTGTTTTGTTGTATTGCTGTGTCTTTTTTTATGTTTTTTTTAATGAACTTTAAAAATATAAGTTAATTGACAGCAACATAGTATGTACATATATCCTGAAATGACATATACATGTGTATTTCAAGGTCATGGAGAAGAAAATATATTAAAGTAATAAGCTATCGAAAAGTCTGGGCTCATCTTATAATATCCCCTCAATCTAAAAGACGGCGAGCTCGGCCACGAGGTCATTAAGTATTTTTCAGCCCACGCTCTTTAATAAAATTATTTTGGTAAATACTGTTAAATAAGCACTCAGTACGTTTTTTAAATAATTTTGAAAGGTAAACTACCGCTGGTGAAAAATAAATTTGTGAGAATGTGCGAAAATTGGACACTTATATAATTATATATCACTGTCATAAATTTTAGAATTAAAAATGAGATGCCACTGCTTATTAATATAGGATACTAGGCGTTACGGATTTATCATTGTAGCAGGAATTATCTTGTTATAAAGTCACAAACATGCGTCTGCACTGAACGACTTCGTGCAGATCTACGTAGAATCCGTATTTGCTTAACTTACTAGCATTGATATATCTTCTTCTTATTATTATTTTAGGCCTGTTGCCCTGTTATGGTCCCGCATCATTGTTTGCCTCTTGTGACGTCGACTGCCAGCTATCTTTCCATCTTTTGGGAAGTCGTCCTGGAGGTCTGCTTGCTTGGGGGACACTGTCCCTGGCCATTCTTACGGCTCTTGGTTCCGCCATTCTGGATACGTGTTCGTTCCAAAACCTTATTCTCTGTCGTCCCCATCTGACAATATCTTCAACTTCGCACGTCCTTCGGATTTCTGTGTTTCGTACTCTATCACGAATGGTTTTGCCAGCGATACTCCTGAGTACCTTCATTTCGCTGGTTCGAAGGAGATTCTTAGTTCTAACAGTATCGGCTCTGAACTCTATGCTGTATGTCATTATAGTGCGGACACAGGTCTTGTATATCCTCACCTTGCTTTGGATGTTCATATACTTGTTTTTCCAGATAGTGTTCTTTAAACATCCGGAAATAGCTGCGGTCTTTTATGATTGTTCAAGCACTTCACCATAGAGGTCATTATTACACATTATGCTAGCACCCAAGTATTTAAATTATTGATATATACGAGTATACTCGTATATTAAGAATTTTATTTGGTCGTGTAATTGATCACCTAAATGTCTTAAATCGACCCCTCGATCGCGACCGATCGTTTGACCATCTCTGCATTAAAGTCTCAATATAATGTAATGGAAGCATAACCATCATCTTTGCTATTTTTTTACTTCACCTTGATAATGAAAGTAATTGGTACTGCCTTTAAACGTCAGTCATCTTCTAAGCCAACCAACAAGGACGGAAATAAATACAAAAATTATTTTCATCAAGTTTTATCATTAATCTCTTCATGTTAATGGACTTCCACGAAGGCGGAAATATGCCACAAATGGTTCCCATCAACGTAAATAACCCCTCTACAAATAAAGTATAAAAATATAAGAAAACTTTTTGACAAAAAATTATTCATCAACTTAACATTTTCAAAATCAAAAATTGTAATTAAGTCGAACGATATTTTTTCGAAATATCGACTATAAAAGATAAATGTCGATATCGATAGACTATCCCTCACGATTGAACATGATTGTCAGTCATCCATTGAATGGAAGATGCCTGTGGATATATTTGTTTATTGAATACATGCTGTTGCACATCAGCAAACACAGACGATAGATAAATTTAATCTAGTACATCCTTTCGTTTTGTTTTTATAGCGCTATTTTCGTATTGCTTAATGGCACTATAATAATTTACGGTAACCAGGATATAAGCTATAGAATAACAGTTAAAAAATGGTCTAAGAGTAAAACCAGTCCAGAAGTGAATCCTCCAGGTATCGAACCAGGGCAGCTGTTCACTGAGCACGAATATTATCTGTTAAATCACAGCCACTGACATACTCGTATGTACAACATTATTTTTATATAAAAAGACGGAACATGTGTATAAGAACACACATTTCTATTTAATAACTACGATGGGATAAGTCACTTTTGTTAAAAGCTTTTGTCACCCTTTAAATTAAAATTGTGCTTGTAGAAATATTAAAGATACGCAGACTCTTCTGACGAGTTGCATAGCCCAGTAAGTAAAAGAATTATCTTCTGCCCGGAGGTTTTGGGTTTAATTCCTGATAGTTCTAAACATTGTCTTAGTCTGGTTTTTTTTCAACAAATCTGAGCTTAATTTTTAACATATTTTAATGTATTTTGTTTTATTACAATTGAAGACAAGCTAGTTATTTTGTTTTATTACAATTGTAGACAAGCCAGTTATTTTGTTTTATTACAATTGTAGACAAGCCAGTTATTTGGTTTTATTACAATTGTAGACAAGCCAGGTATTTTGTTTTGTTGCAATTGTAGACAAGTTAGTTATTTTGTTTTATAACAATTGTAGACAAGCCAGTTATTTTGTTTTGTTACAATTGTAGACAAACCAGTTATTTTGTTTGATTACAATTGTAGACAAGTCAGTTATTTTTATAGTTACATTTTTTTGTTAAATGTAGCAAATTTAAAAAAAAAGGAATGATAAACAAATTAAATGAAAATAAGTTTTTTTCAATAGTTGTCACCTCTTTTAAATTTTGAATTTCAATAAAAAAAATCAGAAGTAAAAAAAAATCGATGAAATTGAACAATAATTTTCGTCCATTATCGTTAGGGTTGTTTCTATGCTAAAACAATAAAAAAAATGCCGGGCCAACCCTCTGTTTATTTATCCCTGTCAAAATTTGACAGTTAGAAATTCTAAGGGATCGCTTATTTCTTTAATACTATTGTAAATATTAATATTTATATGATTTAGAACTCAAATTATTGTGAGACTTAAGACCTTGGTTTGGATAAACCAATACGCACTTTCGTTCCTCTTTCATTTTAAGGTGTTTTATGTTAAGGACGACCTCCGTAGCCGACTTGGTAAGATGCTTGACTTTTACAAGGGAGTTTTGGGATTGTTTTACAATGGAACTAAATAAATAAATATTTCCAGTTTGCTAAAAAAAGTTCCTCAGATAATAATACAAGCATGTGTGCGAGTGTTGTTACTTTGCGTGCGGTTACCAACAGGTTCAATGATCAACCGTGAGTTTCACGCCTACTCATTTAATCCTTAAACCGGAAGCCTGATTATTGGGTCTGAAGACAATATTACTTTACGTTCTTCAATATGCCTGAAGCACCTATATAGATATGTTGAAGAATATCATGTGAAAAATAAATTCGAAGATAGATTTAACATTTCAGTCGTGAACTTTTTTGGGCTGGTTTTAATCTATGTCATTTTACATCTGAATCTAAGAATCATGATGGTGCTCTTGCTAGCGAACTTGAAGTTTTATCTTTCCTTATATATTTAATTGGTTGATCTATAGGGTAGCGCAACAATAACTGCAATTTTAAATTTGCCACATTTTTTAGCTGTCAAATGTATAATATTTATAATGAACATACGGTATTTACGTGCCCTATTTATTATATTATATATGAAGCGGTACACGATTGTATACGTTTATTTAAATTTAAAATTGCAGTTCTTGTTGCGCCCCCTATAGCTTGAAAGCACTCTTGAAATGATTATAATGGTTAGAAAACAGAGCTTTATCTTGTTGAACTAGAAAACATGTTAGTTGATTGGGCTAAAATCAGTTAAAAAACAACCTTTTGATCTACGAAATCCTTCGTTTTTTTTTATTTTACACTTTCAAAGTTCGTTTTTTCTACTTCAAAAATCAATGCTTTTTTGTTAATTATTTGATATCCAGCATAATTTTTCATTATCGATCTGTTTATTAATTCTTCTCCGTTAATTTTAAATCACAATTTATATATTTTAACAAAATATGGCATGAACACTAATTCAAGCCCCCAAAACCAAACTTTTGAAATGTGATGCTATTGAAAAATGCCTAAAGCCTTTAGTTAAAATCAGACAATATTCCTTTTTAAAAAAATTCGGTTCCAACGGGTTTTGCACCCGCAACCTCCGGGCTAGAAGACTAGCATCTTATCAACTAGACCACGGAGGTCGTCATTTATATATTTTTTTAACACTTCATTGTAAAAATAATCTGGCCTGCTTATTGCCAAATGGCAATCTCTTCTAACCAATCAGACAAAAGAAGTTACGAAAAAAATATTCTAATTATTATTCCCTTTTACGAAATTTGTTTACAATATACGAGTAAATAGTGTCAGTGATATAGCATCAATTAAAGAAAAAGGAGGAATGGTGTAGAGGAAATAAAAATCAGGAATGAAACACATTCTATTACTGACTTGAAATTAAAAGTGTGTTAAGTCACTTCATAAAGCATGCCAATGATGGAGCAACTCTAACATTTATTTGTAACTGGTTTCAGAGTCTTACTGCGTGGGCAGTAAAGGACGACGTTGAAAAGAAGAGCGATGAACTGAGACATACGAGTATAATACGAGTAAAAATATATGACTGTTAAAACAAATATTACAGGAAAAATTTAGGATTCATAACAATAAGAAGGCGCATAATCTGGATTCATAACAATAAGAAGGCGCATAATCTGGTTGAAGAACTTACGGGAGTGGTTTCATTTTTGTACCGTATATTAATTCTGAGCTGATATGTCAAAGGTAAGGATAGACATCATGATTGCCAGCCTCCGAAGAGGAGAAAAACTGTAAAAGAAGAATAAATAAAGTACTTTATCAAAAAACCTGATGATAAAATCTTTGCCTCTTTAAAGTGTCAAAATAAAAGTCAATTGTAAATCTGGAGATGAAGATGTAAGTCAAAAGATGTTGGGGTTTTCGAAAACTTGTTTCGTGAAAGTTGGCCGCCTTTCTGAGCGATACCGTCTCCTATTAGCATAACCTGAAATGGAGAAAAACTTCTCCGACAAACTTAATTATAAACATGAAACCTAACTTTTGGACCGCACCGTACCTCTTATCGGTTAGATTCGTTTACATGTAACGGTTTGATTTTTTTCGATACTTGATTGAATATTTATAAGAAATTTTAAATGTACGAGTTTGTATTAACGAATGGGGGAATACAAAATGTTATATTTTCAGTAAAAATTATATCTTATGGATTTTTCATTTTCCTTTTTTTTCAACCCACGTACATTCAATTTATACTGATGTTTGGACAGGACAAGGTTGAGGGTTCGTATATCACAAACTAAAATATGTTTAACCTTTCCCTTAATGTGCTAAAAAAATCCGCGCGTTCCGGTGCTGTGTATTCAATACACATCAACAAACATGTAAAAATGAGCGATTTAGAAATAGAAAAAATAAGAATATTCATCAATCGGTAAGCGATTAAATTAATTAAATTTGAAGTCAAAAGGGATAATATTCGAAATTTATTAGCTAAAAACATGAAAAAAAACCTTTGATCAACGTTCACAAAACGGGCAAAACGACCACCTCTACCGAAAGCCACCGACCTACTGAGCGAGAGAAGCAAGCGAACTGAGATTCTTTTTCTTGCGTTCCCATGTACCGAAGTAGAGTGAGAGTGAGACGTGAATTGCGTCACTTCCTTACTCATAGCGGTTTTTTTAGAGTGAATATATCTACATCACACACTGGCACACGTTTGATTGTATTGGTGAATTTATTCCCAATTTTCACAAAATATATCTGATGTGGCCGATAAGTGCTAATTATTATTAATATTATTTTTTTTCATTCAATGTGTAAATGTATAACGGAGGAATACCTAAAATCTGAAC
The DNA here is from genome assembly GCA_949825065.1 of Odontocerum albicorne. Classification (NCBI taxonomy): domain Eukaryota; kingdom Metazoa; phylum Arthropoda; class Insecta; order Trichoptera; family Odontoceridae; genus Odontocerum; species Odontocerum albicorne. Next base: position 7,713,653 of record OX463860.1, on the reverse strand, counting down.
ACAGTATTTATTATATTTATAAAGTTATTTAAGTTTTTAGAAGCAATGTGTGTGTACTAGTTACACATCACAAGGAAGGAAGGGTTAACATCGTATTTTTCATATAGGGCATTTGCCTTAGTAGTTTATTAGTTATAAACACATTTCTTGACACACTGGACAAATGCTAGAAAAAAAAAACGATACTTCACAAGCGAGATATCGAAAATTTTCAAACGACTTTATCACTGTCGGGAACAGGACCCAAAAACACAAAAAACTCGAGTTGTAAGAAAAAGTCCAACCACTTAGCAGTAATTTGTGTATCTGTTAAAATATTCAAGAAGTGTTATAAAATATCACGATACGTAAATAATTTTTTTGGCGTTTCCACTTCATTGCTCTTAATTTTACACGTCGTCTTTTACTGTTCACGCTGTTCGACTCTGTAACCATCATCCTGTCGTTGAGCTCATGACTGAGCATCGTGACTTCTATAATAGCCTCTGACGACTCCTCTCCATCCATACCTGCACTCCGCGGCTCGAAGGGCAGTTGTCAAGTGTAGTCCAGTTGAGTCTCTCACTTGATCCAAGGCTAAATAGAAGGCCAAAGAGGTGTCGACAGGAAGCAAATCTCCTGGCTCCGCAATATACGTGATTGGATTGGCATAAGGGACGTTGTAGATCTTTTTCGGGCTACCGGGGACAAAGATGTCTACTGTCAGGTACGTTCAACGTTGGGGGAACTCACATGACACTGAGAAGAAAGAAAGTAAAAAATGACAGTAACCACTTCCTGACCATGATTCATATTATTTGGTGGCAGTTTGTTACTGAGATCTATTATCATAAGCTTAGTTTTTGACATATGTCATGTTGTACCTTTTTAAGATGCGTAGCAATTTCTTCCTCTGATGTGGCAACTAACGTCGTGTCTTCTGCATATCTTAGATTTGAGGTATTTCTTTCACCAATAGCCTCTAGCCTTCGGTGAGGTTGTTGAATTTAATTTAAATTCCTTTTTTTAATTATCTGAAACAAATACATACATCGCCCACCTTCCATTCAAAACTTTATAAAAATATTATTGATTGGTTGCAACACCAATTTATTATGAAAACAAATTTTAGTAAATAAATGTAACTTAAACAACTGATTTCAAAACCTGTACTTTTGTTATCTTATACTTTTCTTATTATCTCTACTTTATTAACTATTTTTTTGTCATAAAAGCTCAAATAAATCAATAAAATAAAGCTTACACTAAATGAAAAGTGATTTTGTTTTGAATTTCGGTGTTTTCACATTAACTCGTTTTCACATTAACTCACAGTCAATATCTGCTTAAACCTATTCTATTTCTGATACCGCATCTCTCCTGATGCACTGAATAACTTTATTCAAACTGAAGAAATCTGTAAAACTAAATTTACTTGTATTCCTGAGAGAAGTTTGGTTTTAATCTTAAGCAGTTTGTTCGTGGGTTCGCTTTGCGTAACCAATTTTAACTGAACCAAGTTATAAAAACTTTAAATATGAAACAAAAGTTAGAGGGTAAAGTGAGTAAATATGTAAGGTGGAAGACTATCCAACCGTTATTGATGTTCATCCTATTATCATCACTTTTTTAGAAAAAAACATATTAACAAACCACAACACCGTGTCTCTGTTAGGAGTAGGCTGAGAAGACCAATGCCACACTTTACTATTGCGATACACATTATTCGCCTTCTCTAGATCTTTAAAACTTCTAAAGTTTTAAAATATATCTTATAAGATTCCCTTAAGAGATTCTTTGTTCTATTTATTATAACTTTTTAAGTTTTATTTTATAAGCATTTTATTGTTGATAAATTTTGTTGTACATTGGTGTGTTTTAGTACATTGGTGTGTTTTATCCCTTTTATGATATATGTATCATAAATAAACATATAATAGTTAAATTGATAGAAACATAGTATGGACATATCGCCTGTTGAGAATCATAGTGGCGAAACTCCAAAAAAATTAATTTTTGAGTTAAGACTTTCAAATGGCACTAAAATGACTCATTTTTTACGTACGTAAGTGGCGAACGTATATATCAACTTCTTGAAGCGGCAAGAAGTTGAAATATACTTTCGCCACTTACGCACGTAAAAAAGGAGACATTTTAGTGGCATTTGAAAGTTTTTACTCGAAAATTTATTTTTTTGGAGTTTTGCCACTATGATTCTCAACAGGCGATATGTACGGCATACCTTTATGAGGTGCTATACGGTAATGCTGGACTTCCTCGAAGAGGCTGCCTGTTTGGACACCACGCTGTGCTACTCCTTTCGAATAATACAGACATTTTTACTCGTAGTATTCAGGCGTATAAGAATACCAATGACTTCGGTCATATCCATTCTTTCTAAAGAGAAAAAAAACATGACGGTGTGCTCCAATCTTTTCGTTTCAACGTGCCGGCGGACTCAGTACAGCGGTGTGGTCAGCGAGTTTGCTGGCGTGAAACATCTCACTTACTAAAAAATAAACAAAGAACTTCACGGCATAGCTTTGCTTTCCAACTGAATTGACATTGGAATGTCGAGGAGATTCTTGATTGCGAGGTTTAGCAACGATGACGTATATATGTTGAAATTACACATATATATTAAGTCAATGGAAAACAAAATATATTAAATAGAGGAACTATCAAAAGGTTAGGGCTCATCTCATAACATCCCTCTAGTCGAGATGCACCCCCACCTATAGAGAGCAAGCCGACTGTCAGTATTCCGTCAATATATCCATTTACCACCAATCTTCATATTTCCGACAGCGCTATGCCAAATATTTTTCTTGTATGTCCCTTAATAAATAAATAAATATAATAGCTGAATCATTGTAAAAGAGGTAGGTTTCCAGCTCATAGGTAAAATAACTCTCTCAGTTGAGAAATTGTTATTAAAATATTCTTGAAAAGTTAATAAGGTCGTTAGTTCTGCAATGAAAAACTTTTTATCATCTGTTGAAGGGAAGCGTCAACTTTTCCACACTTACATTAAATCATTATGAAATGAGAGAGGAAAAATAGACACAACCTACAAAAGAGAAAATTTAAAAAATAAATATATTTTGCGTGACGGCCTATTTTATATGTATATCACTTAAACAAGTTTCAAAAGCACTTGTCACTATTTTTTAACAATACTATTTAGAGTATGAATATTGTGATATTACTGTATGTGTCCTACTGTAAAGACATAAAATTCTTGATAAATGTCAGTTAATTTAAAAATCAGTTTCTAACTAAGTTTCGAGAAAGATCAAATATGCTACAAAATACTTATTCGTGTATACCTAGCCAATTGTATGGCATATAAGTACCAGTAAGTGGTCCAAAATTTATATAATTATCAACAATGCTTTCTTGTAGTTCTAAGGATAAAATATACGATGACTAGTTATTGAATTATTTATAAAGCAAAACCATATTATGAATAAATAAGCAGGAAAATATTTTTATGCTACAATTTGCTTTAAAATCTTTCAGGCTGATATCAAAAAACGTGCAAAAATGTATTTTTGCTATCATAAAAAAGGACGTATATTGCCTGATTGTATTACACTTTGGTTGTAAAAAATACCATACAACCTTGGGGGTGAATTGCCACGTGACATCTCTTCTAACGAACCAAAAATATGTTTGATGTCGGACTTACGTTCGTTAACCATATCTCACGTTTGATATCGGACTGTTACAAACTACTCAGTTTTATAAATATTAAGAGAATTTAACAGCACCGATATCCTCCGAAACTTGTATAATTATCTAATTAGAACCAAATTAGAATATGCATCTATGGTTTGTGATCCTCATCAGCTCAAATATAAAAAAATATAGAACAAATACAAAAAAAAATGTTAGATATCTTTGGTACAGAACAAAGGGCGATTACTCAAAATATGCTCACCATGCCGAACTTCTCACGGTGTGTAACTATAGAAGCCTCGAAACAAGAAGGCAAGAATCCATTGTGATGTTCCTAATAAAAGTTTTCCAAGGTTGCTTTAATTGTCCCGCGATTCCAGAAACACTAAGTTTATATGTACCCAATAAATATAGCCGTGCAAGAAATCACCCTCTGTTCTACATACCAACTTACAGGACGAATATCATGGCTAAACACTCAGTCACGCGTGGTATAGAGAACCAACTGAATGACACTGTTGATATATTCTCTGTACCGTCTAGCAGTATGAGAAGAATCCAGGCTGATATTATTCCTAACGAATAAGCTAACGCTAGAAGCAGACCCTCTTTATGTAACAAGAAAAATCCATGCCAAGTGGATAATAAAAAGCCTGAAGTGATAACTAGACTGGAACTCTCCTTAAAAAAAAACAGGTTACAGACGGAATCGAACCCGTAAAGCCCGAGTCGGAACATATTAAAAACTAGATTATGGAAAAGTGTATTTTTTGAACAAAAATGTCACGAAATCACATTTATGGACATAAAGACAAAAATATAAGGAACAACGTATTAAACAAATACCAAGTGGTGGTTCTTGAAACCAAAAATAGTAAGGAAATTCTATGTAGATGTTGAAAATGGCAATTTACGGGCTGAGATACTCAAAATTGTTGAGAATATACAAACCTGTCCGTGATTAAGCCACAAACCTATCAAAGATTTCACCCTTGTTGCCTTTTAACCATTTAAGAATGAGAAAGCTACTTTAAAATTTCGAGAAGATCCTTCGTTTGAAAATGCCACATAAAAGCACTAAAAATCCCTTTGTGGTCCTAAAAGCATAAAAAATATGAAGTTCAGAACTTAATTAGGTCTTCTTAAAACGATATAAATTTGTATTTTGTTTATAGTTTAACGTTAACGTTGTGGAGGCATTAACGTTGTGGAGGTTTAAAGACATTGTAATTTATTTTTAACAAACACTGTTTATTCCACTTTTTTGTGACGGTATAACCCTACCGGTTTCAAGGCTTTCACCTCATCTTCAGGGGAGCGCAATCTTGTTTGCGCTCCCCTGAAGATGAGGTGAAAGCCTTGAAACCGGTAGGGTTATACCGTCACAAAAAAGTGGAATAAACAGTGTTTGTTAAAAATAAATTACAAAAATTTGTATTTTGTATTGGGATGATAAAGTATAAATAATAAAACTTTAATCCGTTTTGTGGAATATCATTTGATTTTTTTAAATTTTTATTAACTGTAAAAGAAATAATTTATTTCATGTTATAAAAAACACGACTACTGGTGATGTATAAATAATAAGTATAAATAATAAAACTTGAATCCGTTTTGTGGAATATCATTGTTTATTTTTTAAATTTTTATTAATTGTAAAAGAATGAACTGAAATAATTTATTTCATGTTATAAAAAACACGACTACTGTTGATGTATAAATAATAAGTATAAATAATAAAACTTGAGTTCCTTTTGTGGAAAATCAATGTTTATTTTTTTCATTTTTATTAATTGTAAAAGAAGATTGCGCTCCCCTGAAGATGAGGTGAAAGCCTTGAAACCGGTAGGTCACAAAAAAGTGGAATAAACAGTGTTTGTTAAAAATAAATTACAAAAATTTGTATTTTGTATTGGGATGATAAAGTATAAATAATAAAACTTTAATCCGTTTTGTGGAATATTATTTGATTTTTTTAAATTTTTATGAATTGTAAAAGAATGAACTGAAATAATTTATTTCATGTTATAAAAAACACGACTACTGTTGAGGTATAAATAATAAGTATAAATAATAAAACTTGAGTTCGTTTTGTGGAAAATCAATGTTTATTTTTTTCTTTTTTATTAATTGTAAAAGAATGAACTGAAATAATTTATTTCATGTTATAAAAAACACGACTACTGTTGATGTATAAATAATAAAACTTTAACCCGTTTTGTGGAATATCAATGTTTATTTTTTTCATTTTTATTAATTGTAAAAGAATGGACTGAAATAATTTATTTCATGTTATAAAAAACACGACTACTGTTGATGTATAAATAATAAAACTTTAACCCGTTTTGTGGAATATCAATGTTTATTTTTTTCATTTTTATTAATTGTAAAAGAATGAACTGAAATAATTTATTTCATTTTATAAAAAACACGAATGTTTTAACTTATTTTTATCATATAAACATAAATAAAAACACACTTAAATGTGACAATTTTTTAAGTATTTTTCTCTGAACTCAAATCGGAGAGAAACTGAGTAAAATCGGCGTCAGAATTAACTTTTTGCGAACAATTTTGATTCTGGATTTTCCCAGATAAAAATACGCGTTTATTCGAGTTAAACCGGGAGAGATTTATCTTGGAAAATGAAAGAGGAAGAAAAGTGGAAAAAGAAGGGAGAAATAAGGGGTCTAAAGATGAATAAGACCGGAAGCACTTTTGCTTTGTGAAAAGTTGAAAAAATACTTGGCCAAAATATAGATCCGGCCAATTTCAATCTAGGGCGTTTGATCAATATGAAGTAATTAATTCATTTCTTTATCAGGGTTAAAAATAAAAAAAATTGAGAGGGGTATTAAAAATGAAAACCTTTGAGCTGATGAAAGATTGAATACAAAAATATACTTAAGTGGACATAAGGATGGAATTGGTCAAATAGTATTTTAATCAAATTTAAAAAGTATTTTCAAAAGTTTTGGAAAAAACAATATCCTTAAATTTAATCAAGGATATCGTTTTACCGTAAAACACTTTTTGTGTACACATTACAATAAAACTAGTTTATTGTCCATTGGTAATCTCTTCCAACCAATAGAAATATATTTAAAAGGCATGAAGTGAAAAGCAGACTTGAATCCTATTATATTATAAAAAATATTATTACCATTGGGAATCAAACTGGCAAATCAGAGTCGTAATCCAGGCGTTTAAACAACTAAGCTACATATGTCCTATTTTTTTATTTTATTATTTTACACTTCATTTGATTATAATACAACTTGGCGGATTGAAATGACAACTTCTTCTATCTCAACATAAATATATTTCATGTGCTTGAAGGTCTCACTTGAATAACTAGACTCGTATTCATTATTTTGGGTTCTGTCGAGAATCAAACCAAAAATTTCCCGCTTAAAATTAAATGTTATATGAACTTTTATTCAGAGATATAATTATTTCCTTAATTTTATGTCTCTATTGTAATATTTTGATTATTTAATATAAAATTATAACACGGTTACTTTACATTAATTATGGAGCACCACAAATTGAGAAAGTTATTCAAACTGTTTTGATTCTTTGTCTGAAATATGTTGTTTTGGAGAGAAGATGCACAATAATGTCAATATCGGCTTAATCGAATGAATTGAGTATTCTGAATCTATCAAATAGGGTGGGGTTTTTGTAATGGCTTATTCATTGGTGTGGAAGGGTCTGTAGTGTAGAATGGTCTGTGTGTGAAATGGTCTGTAGTGTGGAATGAACTGCGGTGTGGAATGGTCTATGGTGTGGAATGGTATGTGGTGTGGAATGGTATGTGGTGTGGAATGGTATGTGGTGTGGAATGGTATGTGGTGTGGAATGGTATGTGGTGTGGAATGGTCTGTGGATTGGTCTGTGGTGTGGAATGGTCTGTGGTGTGGAATGGTATGTGGTGTGGAATGGTCTGTGGTGTGGAATGATCTGTGGTATGGAATGGTCTATGGTGTGGAATGATCTGTGGTGTGGAATGGTCTGTGGTGTGGAATGGTCTATGGTGTAGAATGGTATGTGGTGAGGAATGGTCTGTGGTATGGAATGGTCTGTGGTGTGGAAGTGTTAGATATATAAGTGACATATGTAGCTTACAGAAATACTCGACACTTTTTTGGGAGTTTTCAAATGTACGTGTATATATTATATGAATATATGAACACACATACACTACACTTTAACTAAAGCTGGGCGTGCTACTATCACACTATGAAATATTTGGGAGTTTTCAAATGTTTGTATGTATATTACTATATATGAACACACATATACTACACTCTAATTAAAGCTGGACGTGTTACACTAAAGCTGGACGTTTTACTATCACACTATGGAAAGCATCTAAAATGGTTTCTTTGTTGTTCGTTTTCCATTGGCAAATGGTATGTAGTTTTCCTATTAAATATATTTTTCTAAACATGTACAGATGCGGAGAAGTAGCATATTAAATGGCCACATTTACCACCTTACTGTACTTATACCTTAATTATTTTATAATTACTATTTAATATATAAATAATATTGGGTTTGACTCCCGAAATCTTCTTCAAATAGAGTCTTCTCTCTACACAGAGTTTTATAAACAGTCCCTTTATTATCACTCTTTCAACTCATTTTTTCCCAAAAGCTCTAAATAATCTAGAACCAAAATAAATAAAGGAAATTTGTGAATAACATATCCTTTGGGAGTTGTTGTACACTTAAATTGGTTGAATTTAACCGCTGTGTTAAGGTATATCAACCAACTACCCCTGGTTATTTCGATCGGTCATTCAGTTAAGAGCCTACCCCTATCACATAAGGTATATTTTCTTTGTGAAGCCAGAACACAAAGAAGCCGTTAAAATACTACTAACATTGACATTTTCAAAAGAATCTACAATCTACTGACTCGCCACAATCCCTAAAACTTGTTTAACAAAAGATTTCTAATTGGCCAGTGAAAAGATAAAAACTAGGATTTAGATATAAAATATAAAACTAATATTTAACAAGAAATGTATTTATCACCGCAACACATGTTTTTACATTTCTGTCCAGAGACTTTCTTCGGGTGATAAAGTATCGAATATCGTGATAAGAATCGAAGTTTTTTGCAGTAGTGATTAAAAAAACAATAGCAAATGAAATTGATTGATTGCTTTTTAAAAGTATAAAACACTTTTTTATAACATAATTATTTCACACTTAAATATAAAAAAAATCTTCTCAATTAACTTAAATTAAAGTGACAGGCTTGTTTCGTTTAACAAAAGCACTGTGCAAACAGTTTTGTGAGAGTTGAACGGTCAAAAGCTGGTGGTTTTGAAAATACTAGAGTCATCTTTCAGGATGAATGATGAGTGGAAAGGATTTATGTGAGCTCGTGAGTGTGGGTTTTTTCTCGTTGTTTTAATTTTGGTTGTTTTTGTAATCGTGTTTCTATGTATTTTGTTTGTTCTAATTTGGTTTTTATTCAAATTTTTATTCTTATGGTTGTGTGCGGTATATTGTGGGATGAATATTTTTGGTATTTTTGTAGTGATGATGTGTGAGGAGTTGTATTTCGCAAGATGTTTCCAGTTGTAGTTGAGTGTCACTGTTTGTCAGGTTGATGAGAGCGTGCAACGGGGTTTTGTTTTTTGTGTAATCAAAAATCAAAAAGAAATATCGATTTATTTTTTTATGCTAAAGATCCTCAGTGAGATACAGGCAAAAACCTTGTTTACTGGGGATACGACAAATGAAAAGCAACAAACCCAGATCCATTAAAATTGTATGTCCAAATCAAATTACCTGTTGTTTTTGTCTTGTCATGTGTAATAATAAATAAATAAACTCTTGTTAAGTTCTAAAATTAACTTAAATCCAAAGATTATAAAATATTTTTCTACCCCAGCTTGGTAAGAAACGTATTGAGTACAGTTAGGATATGCTTTTGTAAAGCAAAACAGGCCTGTCATTTCGATTTACGTTAACTGTAATTTCTCAACGTTCTATTTAACAAATTTTATTCTGTAGGATTAAAATGAACCAAATTAAATTGTTTTCTTTTCGATAAAGTTTCTAATTAATGCAATTGAAATCGTTTTATTTTTGTACCGTTTGCAGAAAACATCTTCCCAGTCGTAAAAGAATACGGCAAAGTGCACTCAAATAATATTTCCGCTGCAGTGTTGTAGAATCTTCCTCGTTTTTTTTTTTTCAAAAAATATTCGCAGAAATAACAATCTTTTCTCATTACGAGTTGCATTAACTGAATTGCACTTCTTGTTCGAGAAGTTGAGACTTGAGTAAAACCATTTGTGAATATTAAAAGTAAGCTTAATTAAGAGCACTTGAAGCTAGATTTTTAAACTACAGATAAACTAGATTTTGTCCCCAGAAAAATATATATTTTTTTACGTGTATCTTATTATGGTCATATAAACATAAAAAAACCTTGATAGTTTTTACTGTTTGTGATTTTAATTATTCAACAACTCTGTCACAAACTTTTATCCCCTTGAATACGTTGTGAGACTTAATTATATAATATGTATGTACCACGCGAATCAACCCTTAATGTTATTCATCATTTTAGATAAATTAAAAATCCTTCACACAATGTCCTATATACATTTACCAAAACATACTACATTTAAGAGTTAACAAACGTGTATTATTTTACTCCAACTTAACCCCTCTTCAAGCTCAAGTAAAATATATTTAAAATCTGATGTAATTGTACATTGACGTGACATAAGACATTTTAGTAAAGTGTGGTTTGACTATAATAGCGAAATAAGAAAAAATATGTATTACCCGTCTTTGGTTTTAGGTCAGTGGAATGAAAATCTGTTTAGTTTCATTTATAGTTATCTCCACAGCATTGTATGGAGTAGAAAGATAGACGATGAGAAAGAAGATAAGAAAAATTAGAGATGTCTTCAAGATATGGTGATGGAGGTGAATATTCCGTATCTTATGGACATGGCTTACTGAAAGACTTCTGAAAATATGCAGGAAGACTTCTGAGAAACTATAGACATGTTGCCAGAAAGAATAACGAAATTCTGGAAAAGTTAGTAATCACGGGGACAGTGAAAGGAATTCGTACAAGAGCAAGGTATACTTTTGTATAATATGGATGAACTAAATAAATTTGTTATACGAGTAGTCTATCTTTAACCCTTCCTTCCCGGTGTTGGGTATCTTCTACACGTTTGTTCAAATAACCATCAATATCTCTATAAATATAATAAATACAAGGTTAAGATTTTAGGTATTCCTCCATAACATATTTACGCATTGATTTAAAAAATAATATTAATAATAATCAGAATTTATCGACTACATCGTAAGTATTTTCTGAATATCGGAAACAAATTCGCATTTAAACGCTGTGAGTGCCTCGATCTTGGGTCTTTACGATAGGTGAAAAGTATGCGGAAAGCGCGACACTATATTCGCATCTCATTTTTGCATACGTCACTCAATAGCGAGGAGCGCAATTGTCTCAACCTCGCAAGTGTAAGCCACGCCCGAGTTAGCTACCAGGCCTGCCGCGCCGCAGTAGCTGTTGAGCTGGCAACGAGACTAGATCTACGCCCGTTCCGTGAGCGTTGCTAGATGGCTTTTTAATGTTTTCAGCAAATCCATCTCAATTATTATAATTTTTAACTTCAATTATTAATAATTTAGGAGATTATCTATGAATGTTCTTATTTTTCCGATTTAAAATCGCTAATTTTTGATCGCGTACTCACTACCTAACACCGGAACACGCGTTTCATTTTTATCACCGTAAGGGAAGGGTTAAGCGTCGCATCCAGCATAGCGCAGTACTGGTAAGGATGGGAACACGATGTGTATCAAATTCCAGACATACCAGAGCATCACGTATATAGCACATGATGAAGAAGAAATAAATCGATTATTATTCTTCAGCCACGCCCGTTTAAGACTTCAAAGACCACCTCGTTAATAAGTTTAATAAAGCTTGGACAAAAATGTATAAATCTTCACAATAATTTTAATTAAGTCTTAAATTTAAAAACATCAGAAAACAATGTCGTAAAATGAAAGGATAAAACTGTATATGCCCATAAAAAAAGTAATACACATTAAAAGCTCTTGAGTGTGGTATTTTTTGTTATTTTTTATGATTATGTGCGGTATATTGTTGGATGAACGTTTTGGTCTGTCTGGAGTCGTGAAGTGCGAGTTGTTTGATTCGCGTGATGTATACATACATTACATATATAATTGAGTGTCACTGTTGGTCAGGTTGATGAGAATGTGCAACGGAGTTTTATATAATCAAAAATCGGAAAGAAGTATCGATTTCTTTTTTATGCTATATGTCCTCAGTGAGATACAGCCTAAAACCTAGTTTACTTGGGACACGACAAATGAAAGGCAACAAACATTCATTAAAATTGTCTGTCCAAATTAAATTACAATTCTTGTTGGTTTTTTGCAAATAATGTTTATTTCTTGTCATGTGTAAAATAAATAAATAAAAAAATATATAAAATCTAGAAACAATAAAACTAAGTATTAAAAAATCTATAATAGAAACAATAAAAATAATAAAAATACAAAGTTAATCCATCACAGTGAAAAGGGACTGTACAGTAAATTTCAAATATTACTAATGAATGTACATTTTCACTTAAGTAATCAAGATCTTCACATTCCAGAACGTTCAATAAAGACGAGCAGTGGAACTATACTTTTACTAGAGATAGTGAATAGTTAAAAACAATGAACTGAATACTTTAGTGAAGATGTATGCACATTCACTGGTAATGTGGAATATTTATTTCACTAGCCGCCTTCTTCCACTCTTATATTCGCATATCAATTTTAAAATGATAATTAAGGTATGAAAAAAAAAAAAAAACGGCACATTTATATAAATTCATGTATATCAATATGCATGGCTTTTAAATTATGTACGTGTATTACAAATAAACTTTCGTGTTAATTTAACTGTTTAAAATATATTCATACAAATTTTGGGTCAGAATAAATTAAATATCACCCTTATGATAACATTTTAGATATTGTTGTTTGCCTTTAATTAAAATTTCAACATGCAATTGATACATGCCGTAACCCTTTCATGTCGTGTGGCACTATTGACATCTGAAGCGAGGCATTTTGGTTCGGGATGAAGTTTCGAATTTAACCTAACTGCCAGTTAATTATTTAACCGAAGTAAAACTTCATGGGAAACGTCAGACGAGCTTTGGGATGGAAAGCGGTTATTTTATTCGGATCCGAGAAAGGGTTTTTGGATAGTGTGTATATGTGTGTATAAAGGGTAATGAAATTTAGAGTGACAATTGGTTAAGAGTCCAAGGATGCTGGGTATTATATTTGATTTACTCATAAATCACGCTGAGGTATGGTATAGGAAATCCTTGTTGAGGTAGATATCTCGACAAACTTTCTTTTTCTCTGCCTCATCAATAAATTACCTCAAGCACCTTCTATTTCTCTTGCTTCATAACTTTCCATCGTTTTAAATTTCATTCACTTTGTCCAATCACAATTTTCTCGGTCACCCTCTACTATTCTCTCTTCCTTAGCATTATTATTCCCACATGGTGGTGGGGTCTGTCCTTCCAATAATTCGCCGCCACTTCGCCCGATCCTGTGCATCTTCCGAAGCGATATCGGCGTCCCTCATGTCCCGTCCAACCATCTCGCGTCACCCGCGCTTGGGTCTTCCTCGGGACCTCTTACCAGGGGCATTAAGTTTCTGCGCCCTGTTTCCTATATTATCTGGCGGTCTTCTGCTGACGTGTCCATACCATCGCAGCCTGCTCTCTTGAATCTTGTCAGAGATGTCGCGTACACCTAGACTCCCACGAATGTAGGAGTTTAGGGTCCTGTCAAGCCTTGTGACACCACACATCCATCTCAAAATTTTCATCTCAGCTGTCTGTATGGCACGGACGTGCCTAAGGGAGGTATTCCAGGTTTCTGAACCATATTATAACCAGGTCACCCTCTACTAGAACATATTTTATTTGCTATAAAGTAGAATATCGAAATAATTATTTTAATAAACAGCCTTCCCTTCTGAAATCAGTGATATATAGAGAGAGTTGGTACACACATTTTTAAAAATGGTTCAAAGCTATTATTCTCTATAGTCGCCCAAAACAGTCTCTTCTAATCAACCTTTCTGGTTGATTAAAAGAGATTGACATCCGGCATTTGACCCAAAAGATTGTACAGTATACAACGGAAGCGTGATACAATACGAAGTGGTAAGTTCCATGAATACATTTGGAACTGAAAATTTAGCTTATTAAAATATGAGATCTCACATGATGATGCTTCCTCAGAAATACTTCACTGCGCAAAAAGTTGAGTAATTGGCAGAAAAAAAAACAAGAATGATTTAAATTGTCATAAGTGGTGAAGCGAACGCCACACCATCAGATGATGAGAAAGGGAATTGGTACTCACAGGTGTTGAAAGCGGGAGTCGGATGTGTGGGCTGATCTCTGCTGATGTTCCAGGACTCTTGGAGCTTCGTTCGGGCTGAAGAGGTCGGTCACGGTGGTTGAAAACTTATTGTCACTGGTAGCAGAGTATTGCTTGCTATTGGTCCTCTTGAGATATTCTGGTGTCCTCCGGATGACAGTCTGTGCCCAACTGGTCCGTCGACGGGAATTTGTTCGTCGCGCCAAAATCGTTACAACTCGCAAAAATACCATATTTTAGAACTTGTGAGAACACTACTAAATTGCGTGACAGGGCCGGCAGCGATAACAGAGCGGCCCAATATCGGAACGATATTTCGCGTCACGCTTTGGCGTGAACAATAAGTGTTATAATTTAAGAGAACGGCAATATAATCTCCCGGCCACGTTCTTCAAAATATCTCCATTATGCATTTGAATAATACGAGAGGTGCCATATAAATGAACGCATGTATAAATTAAAAACAAAAATTGTTATTATTTCAAAGAGTGTATATTTTTAAACGAAGTTTCCACTTTCTTTTCAAAGTACAGCCTTTATAGTTATTTTTTAAGTAATAGTGTAATAACATTTTATCTGTTTCCATAATACCTCCCTTTTATCCCTTATTTTCTATACCAGTGCACCCTGCACAATAAAGATAGTGACGTTATTGTCACATTTAGAAGCATTTATGGACTTAAAATAATAATTGAAAATAAAATGTTTTTTATCTCTGAAAAAAATAAATGCAATAACGACTTCTGTGGTCCAGTTGATAAGACGCGTGTCTTGTAGCCCAGATTTTTTAAAAAGGGTTCCAGACTAGTTTTCAGATCCCTTATAGCTTTTGTGGTATTTTTGATAAAATTTTTGGCTTTCTGATTTCGATTCCTGACTATTCGAAAAAAATCTTGCTAGTTTGGTAAATGGATTTGTATGGTGCGCACAAAAGAGAAATTCGGGAGTGATAAATAACGGCTTATAAATGAATTTATCTGGTTCACACTTACTAGACAAATATAAGTGATAACGAACGGCTTATCCGTGTATATTTCAAAAGTTCTAAGCCCGAAGACTCAATTAATTGGATCGAAGACACCATTATCTCCCGGCCACGCTCTTAATTATGCTCAAATCAACAATTATAATGTGTTTAAAGGTTTTCATACGAATTAATAAGTTGAACTTAACATTATGCAACATGTTTCTGGTTTGTTTAATATAGATTACCAAATTTCAATACAATGGACAGTTTTTACTCATACGAATTCATACCTTAACAATAAGATTTTGAAAAAAAGTGTTATAAAATACAATCTGATTTATTTTTAAGTATGATACATAGAATGAACTTTTTATTGTGTTATGTGATAAATGGCAAAATATTTGATACAATATATTAACTTGTTGACTTCAATCGTATAATAACACTCAACGTAATTCACATTTTGAAGAGTTTGACACAGAGACAGTATCATCTTGGGCTGCATTCATCGGGCTTTCGAGTTTCAGAACCACTGGAATGGACGCAAAACTCACTATATGCTATCGTAAATGCTGGGAATACTACGGCATTTTATGCTGTCTATTTTCAATTCATAGAACAACATTTTTAATTTGGAAAATGAAAATTAAACTCTTTAAATAAATAATAATAAATAATAAATATAGGTTTATTGACAGCAACATAGTATGTACAAAATATATTTAAATAACACTTCAAAAACACATAAATTGCAGATAATACATTAAATACAGAAGCTATCAAAAGGTCTGGGCTCATCTAATAACATCCCCTCGGCTAAGATACACCCCACCAATATAGGGCGAACCCAGCCACGGGGACACCAGATGTTTTTTTTTTCAGACCACACCCTTGAACACGTAGAACAAAAAGATAAAAAAATACAGAAAATAAATATTGTAGATGACAAAAAAAATACATTCAAGAGAGAAGACATTAAAAGGTCCGCGCTCATCCCACAAACATTCCCCCGGCCGAGATACACCCCACCAATGTAGGGCGAGCCCGACCGCAAGGGCATCGGGGGACTTCCATCCCACACTCCCGCATATCTAGATTAAATAATAAATAAAAAAAACAAAAACGTATGGCAGAAAACAAAATAAAAAGTAAACCCACATATACCACACCAGGTTAACTGTCAGCCAGTACGAAAAAAATAAAAGCCTCAAAGGAGTCCAAATTTTACAAAATGACAAATGGGAAATGAAAAAGTGGAGACAACATTGAAATAGTTAGGCAGTAATACATTGAAATAGTTAAGCAGTTTTAAAAGAATGAATGAGGAGATAACGCACAAACACGTATGCACTATCTCCGATTCACCACCAGCGAAAAGAGAGAAAAGAAAGAAAAAAAAAAAAAAAAGGAAACAAGAGACCCATTAACCACTGAGAAACCCATTACAGTTTTAAAAGAATGAATGAGGAGATAACGCACAAACACGTATGCACAATCTCCGATTCACCACCAGCGAAAAGAGAGAAAAGAAAAAAAAAAAAAAAAAAAGGAAACAAGAGACCCATTAACCACTGAGAAACCCATTAACCACCCAGAAGACAACACTTTGATGCTTTCACATCCTTTTTTATTTATTCAGTGACAATGTTTAGCCATACAATGGCATTTTCAAACCGTTTTAATGCAAAGAGTTTGACCCTTTTTAATAGACCTTTTTTATTTATTTTTTAATTACTGTGATGCAATGTATTTGTATATGTGAATGTGATAGTATATGTGAATTCTACCGTAAGTACGAGGCATATCCAGAAACTAAGTGTACTGAATTTTTGTAGGTTACAATTTTTTTATTTAAACAAAAAAATTACGTGGTTACCGTAGTACATATGTAAGCTATTTTTCGACATAGTCGCCATTCCTCTCAATGCAGGTGGTGAAGCGGGGTATCAACTTTTTGATGCCTTCCTCGAAGTAGTTTCCCGCCAACCCCTCCGTCCACTTCTCCACCTCCTTCTTTACCTCCTCGTCGGTTGAAAACCTTTTTCCACCCATGTGCAGCTTCAGGGAGGTAAAGAGATAGTAATCTGAAGGTGCTAGGTCAGGGGAATGCGCGGGATGGTTCAGGACATCCCATTTAAACGAGGCAAGCAGTTTCGTCTGGCATTGTCGTGCATCAGGCAGACTCCCTTTGTCAGCATGCCTCTCCTCTTGTTCTGAATCGCCCTCCGCTATTTTTTTAGAGTCTCACAGTATCTTGCAGAGTTGATGGTCTCCCCTTGAGGCATATATTCAATTAAAATTATGCCTTGACAGTCCCAAAACACGTATGCCATTGTAGCGATGGTCGTTATCAATGTAGCATGTGTCCTATTAGGACGTGCTTATGATTTTGATATCGACATCGCTATATTCGTTTTAGTCGATTCTGCGTTCCTTCTCGTTCAGGGTCATCATTGTAGCGAAGTGCTTATCTTGATACGTCGTGATGATCTTGATTTGTATTTATTTTAAATATAAATACTCAGGAATGCGGATGAAAGCGAAAGTGAGTAGCGGGCAAATAATAACAAGTCTTGACAGTTGAATGAACAATAATAATATTTATTTCTCGGCGCGTGGGTAATTTATACTAGCGAGTGAACCAGTTCGCGATACATATTCTGTCTTACTCTAGCGCGTGCATTGACGGGTAGATATTTATTTGTATTCGGAGACGGCGAGACAGAACGCAAATACTATTTGTGAGTAAACATTGTTGACGTTCCTGGCATGTGACAATTTGTAAATAGTTCATCGGTCATTGACCCTGTATGTTTACAATTTTAACAATAAATTATGTTTGACAATTCACTTATTTATTTTGACAATTATTTATTTATTTAGGTAGGTATCCTACACCATGATTTTCTTGGCTGAAATTGTGGTTTTGAACTTTTTGGCGGAGGGTGAAGAGGTGTGACGCCACTGTTGAGACTGCCTTTTGGTTTCAGGCGTGTAGTGTGCAACCCAAGTTTCATCTCCAGTAACGATGGAGCGGAGAAATTCATCTCCATGGAGTTTGCAGCGCCTCAAAACTCTTGCCCGGCCTCCACTCGATTCAACTTGGCGGGAGATTGGGTTGACATTTTTCACAAAACGTGTTGTTGCGTCGACACTTCTCGACGTACTGACCTCGAACCGGTCTCGTTGCGGAGGGGAAGGGTCAGGCTACACGGAAGTGTAGCCAACATGTCGAAAATAAAATCCATCCGGTCGTGAGAGCCTCAGTACACTTACTTTCTGGATACGCCTCGTAGTTTGTTGACGGTGGTTACAAAATTTCTTGGTAAGATATTCTTAGGAAAATAAATCCTCTATTTACTTGCTAATGTATCATTTTATTTGTTCTCAATAGTTTCTCATTATCGTCACCAAAAGTTATTAAGTTTCAGTAAAAACCCAAAAGTTATCATATTAACCATCGGGAATTGGACCCGAAACTCCCACGCGTAAGACAAACGTTTTACTTACTAAATCGTCATAAAGTCACGTAGATGGTCGGCCCGAAAATTGGTCCTTTATTAAAGGCGCTTGAGTTAGGGCTTATTTAAATTAAAAAAATTGACTCGTAAGGGAAATATTATAAAAAAGGGACTAAAACAATGAATCTCCAATAGGTGAATATTTGAAAACGATGTATTTAAGTGCTTATTTTGGGTAGTTAGGCTAATCAAATGTGAGTTTGAAACTAAAAACGCTTTTATATAGGAAACTGTTTAAACTTCTTAACGATTAATAAAAAAAAATATTTAAATAATTGGTTAAATTTATCAAAAAAAACGTATGAATAGTACCAAAGTTATTTAAAAAATAATTCATGCAATGTTCCATTGGCCGTTAGGCTAATCAAATGTGAGTTTGAAACTAGAAATGTTTTTTTATATAAGAAACTTCTTAAAATTCTTAACGATCAATGAAACAAAAATAGTACATGTTAGATATTTCAATAATTGGTTAAATTTATCAAAAAAAAAAAACGTAAAACTTTACACACGTATGACTAGTACCAAAGTTATTTAAAAAAATAATTCATCCAATGGAATCATTTAAATGACCGACCGTTCCATTGGCCGTTAGGCTAATCCAATGTGAGTTTGAAACTAGAAATGTTTTTATTCAAGAAACTGTTTAAAATTCATAACGATCAATGAAACAAAAATAGTACATGTTAGATATTTCAATAATTGGTTAAATTTATAAAAAAAAAGAAAACGTAAAACTTTACACACGTATGAATAGTACCAAATTTATTTAAAAAATAATTCATGCAATGGAATCATTTAAATGAACGACCGTTACATTGGCAGTTAGGCTAATCGAATGTGAGTTTGAAACAAGAAATGCTTTTATTCAAGAAACTGTTAAAATTCATAACGATCAATGAAACAAAAATAGTACATGTTAGATATTTCAATAATTGGTTAAATTTATCAAAAAAAAAAAAACCTAAAACTTTACACACGTATGAATAGTACCAAAAAAAAAAAGAAAACGTAAATCTTTATACACGTATGAATAGTACCAAATTTATTTAAAAAATAATTCATGCAATGGAATAATTTAAATGAACGACCGTTACATTGGCAGTTAGGCTAATCCAATGTGAGTTTGAAACTAGAAATGTTTTTATTCAAGAAACTGTTTAAAATTCATAACGATCAATGAAACAAAAATAGTACATGCTAGATATTTCAATAATTGGTTAAATTTATCAAAAAAAAAAACCTAAAACTTTACACACGTATGAATAGTACCAAAAAAAAAAGAAAACGTAAATCTTTACACACGTATGAATAGTACCAAATTTATTTAAAAAATAATTCATGCAATGGAATCATTTAAATGAACGACCGTTACATTGGCAGTTAGGCTAATCCAATGTGAGTTTGAAACTTGAAATGTTTTTATTCAAGAAACTGTTTAAAATTCATAACGATCAATGAAACAAAAATAGTACATGTTAGATATTTCAATAATTGGTTAAATTTATCAAAAAAAAAAAAAAAACCTAAAACTTTACACACGTATGAATAGTACCAAAGTAATTTAAAAAAATAATTCATGCAATGGAATCATTTAAATGAACGACCGTTACATTGGCAGTTAGGCTAATCCAATGTGAGTTTGAAACTAAAAAGGTTTTTTTGTATAAGAAACTGCTTGAAATTCTCAACGATTAATAAAAAAATAGTACATGCTAGATATTTCAATAATTGGCTTAATTTATCAGAAAATAAGAACGAAAAACTTTACAAACTTATAAATACTACCAAAATTCTTTAAAAAAATATTCATATAAATGAAATATTTAAATTACCGACCGTTCTATCGCATGAATTATTCTCAAAAAAATAACTCATTCAATAGAACGGTCGGTCATTTGAAAAGCCTCTATATTTCGACACTTCTTTGAAATTAAAATTTCAACCATTAATACTCGTATAAGTTTAAAACACAAATTTGTAACGTTTTAGTATATTTTTAGCTTTTGTAATATAATAGTAAACACCTGCCTTCAATTTTGTTTATGTGTGCATTTTATTAACTTTTTATATGTAGTATTTTTTGAAAAAAAAAGGATCATAAATTTGGAACGATTATGGATTTTAATGGATTCGTAGATGGACTTTACTACGCGTGCCCATAATAAACATATACTGTAAGTTCCATAAAATTATAAGAAAAAGCATTATGCTTTCTGATCCTTAATTTCTGTGACAAAGTGGACACCAATGAACGAATAAAACGTTCGAGTATAATAGTTTCTTTTAAAATGTAATTTTACACATCTGCGTGCAATTTTGTTACTTCGTGTGCAATTTCTTCACCTTTTATTTGGTGTACTTTTGAAAAAAAAGGGATCATAAATTTGGAACGAATGTGGATTTTGGTGGAATTATAGATGGACTTCGCTACGCCTATTTATAATAAAACATGTACATTAAGCTCTTAAAAGAAAATATAAATAAAAATATTTGAAAAAAATCACCATCATCAAAAAATATTAGATTTTGAAAAAAATCACCATAAATAAAAATATTTGAAAAAAATCACCATCATCAACACTCCTTACTTTTCATCTGTGACATAAAGACGCTTTCATCCGTGATTTTCGTGACCGAATGGACACCCATGAACGGATAAAATGTTGATAAAAAGAAAAAGAAAAGAGAATAAAATAGTAATAAATCAAAAAAATGGTCACCCTTAAGGGTGTAAAATATGTATAGACTATTTCTATTGAAATACGAAGGTCGGAGTATGGGATGGATGATTTATGATTCTCGGTGTTCTGAATCATTTGTTCTTTAGTTCGTCTATTGTTTTCATCTCAGATGATAGGACACTTTGCACCTCACAATAGGCCATTGGTCAGTCTATCTTTATATTATTATCTCTTTCTAGATATATCTGTTTTTGATCCATTATTATTGAAATAAATTATATTCATTTATAATTAAATTACAAAACATATTTTGCATCAAAACTACTTCCATATGTATCAGATTTTTCCAACAGTGTAGAAAATTCAAGACATGAAGGGAGTCTTAAGATGAAACTTTTTGAAAGTTGCTCCTAGAAGTTTTCTTTCATACAAACACACACGCTACTAGTATCATGTTGTTTCCCTGTCGAGGCAAATAGAGAGAAATTTTCGTATCACTTTATGCATTTTTCCTGTACGATATTTTTTTTATTTTTTTTTACTAAGAAACATACAAGTACACAAAAGAAGAAACGCTCATGATTAAACAATGTCATGTAATTTTTCTCCTATTCTTATTATTGATATATCATGTTTTTCTGTCTTAGACCACCATTCTTGAAAAAATATTTCTGTCTTTGGTGGCATAGAACAGTCCCTCAACTGTCTCTAGATACTTGTCGATTCGCGAATATTGCGTAACCAAAACAAGCATCCTTTGCCAATTCTGCGTCTAATCTCAACATTTCCCATGAATATTAGTTTAAGAAAGCGGCATTTTTCTCTTCTCAATAAATGACCTAGATAGACAATCTTTCGGCATTCAAAAATATTTAAGAGAATTTGTTCTACGCCTGGTCGACCCAGCACTCCGATGATCTGATACCCTTGTATTGAAAGTCAGTAAAAAATCAATTCGTTCTACTTTAGTTTTTTCAATTATTTTTATTAAAACAGATAGAATCACGCATTTTTTGGGCTTTCTAATGCTTTTTAGTGTTATGTGCTTATGAAGTTAAATCTATTTAGTTTTTCGTATGGGAAAAAAAGTGTTTTTTCCTTATGGTATTTTTGGCAGTTCGTTTGGAGTACTCTTTTTTTCAAACTTCGCAAGGTTATAATTAAAGATAGTTTTTATTACAATACGTTAAATAAAACACTGTTTTTGACCATCTCATATATTAAGATTGACAAAATAAAATAAAATGATATGTAGGAAAATAAGATTAAGTAAGTCCATAAATTATAACATATAATTAAGATTATAGTAGTTAAGTAATAAATTTGTATATAGATATAGCCTTGACAAATGTTTGTACAATAATTTACTTTGTTTGATAAAAAAAAACTGTTTTTGACCACTTAAAATACTGGCATGATCCTTACAAATCATATATATACTCGTATATATGCAAGTATTGAAAAAAATAAGAAAAGTACACCCGCATTAATTCGATCAACACTTCATTTGTTAGAAATTGGCCAAATACTGCACATGTTAATTTAAATAAATATTTGCGTTTTTTTTTGTACAAGTCGTGTCGTTTTTAAAATGAATGTTTTGTTTTAATCTTTACTTGTATTTTCAAATGGTTTCAGTTAGTTATATCTCAGTTGAGATATTTCAAGGGGTATTCAGGTGGAATGAAATATTCCTCTCCTTTTTGATCTATCACTTTGATGAAAGCCTTCTTTGCATTCAAACTAGAAACGCTTTAATGGAGGTGGGATCGTTTTCAGTACGAATTCGGAGAAAAACGATGACAAATATATATTTAACTTTTTTTTAATAAATAATCATTACTATTTTGATGGAGACTCTTGGTGTCAACCAGTGCAATTAAGCTTATCCTTATTAGTTCATTCATACAGTCCATCTTATAGGAAAAGTAACTGACGGGAAATGAAATACTAGACATTTTGTTTTTAGTTTGCATAACCTTTTATTCAAAATATACTCCTTGTGAGTTTTTAAAATACTAGAAGCGGCTGTCAAATTATCTGAAGCCCTCCTGAAACCCATTCTTCGGAATTACCACCAAAATCGCAGTCAAAATCTTCTGGATGACTGAAATCATGTTGAAACGCATTCCTTTCATCTCAAATTTTAGTTTTGGGAAAAGCCAGACGTTATGACTCATAATTTAACTACCATAAACAGTTTGAATTATTTTAAAAATTTCTGTGGCAATTTTTTGCCGAATTTAAAACGAAATTAAATGTTTTCACATTTTTCCGTCCGAGACTCAGAAGGTACTGTCAATTGTTACGTCAGTCCAAATGAACCAGCAGCGCCAGCGTTTTGAAACTTTTACAAAAGATAGATGAAATGTGTCGCTAGCTAACTCATTTATTCATCTATAGATGGTGCAGGTGGTTACGTGAAAACAAAATCAGTCACTTTTCTTATTGAACAGACAAACCTTTTACAATGGTGTGCTAATGTCAACCTGCATGGAAGCGAAACTTGAGTATTGGAAGGGAGTGATGCAAACTAAATAAAAGCGGTTGAAATGTGTGCCTTGCTTAGAATATCTGATTTGACAATGCTTGATAAAGTAGGAAATATTCAAGTAAAAGGAAAATAGTTTGTTAAAGATGGATGTTATAGACAAAATAAAGAATCTTGAGATGGTTTTGCCGTATAGAGAGAATAAGTTGCGAAATGTATATAAAATGAAACAAATATACACGTTTGAAATAAACGAAGATCCAGGAAGAGGTAAACTGAAAATAGCAGGGGAAGGAAAATATATTGAGGGAAAGTGTAGAAGTATTATTAACACAAGAGTTAATGCTAGAAGTATGATTAACACTAGAGGTAAAGTTAAGAAGTATGATTAACAAAATGTTATATTTAAATGTGCTCAAAACAAAGCGGTGTACATGGAAAGAAAGACGTCAATATTTTTCATCTTTGTCTAACGTAAAAGAGATATGGCGTTTTTTTAATGGACGTTTAACCTCTACAGCACGTCATTAAGATTAACCGGTCAACACCCAATCGTTGAGGTCTATACATGAAATTATTAAGGAAAGCATTTACCATGTTATCTAGTCACATCACCATTATCTTGGGAATGTATGTATTGATCAGATGTCAGATCTCACCGTTGCTTGCTGAATTTGTATCCTGCCTTGCTCGACCCACAATCGACAAGTTGAATGAACAGTAATCCAATCGTTTTTATTATAAAAATTCCCAATGTTTGTCACAAAACAAGTTTTAGCGTGTGTCCTTGAAGGACGTGCTGATGATTTTGATTGTTTGGTATTTAAATAAAATACGTCAATTAGCAATGCGGAAAGAGAGAGTGAATAAATCAATGAATAATAATTAATGATTACTGATGCTTTATTTATCGGTAAGTAGGTATTTATACATTTCAGAATGGGCGCGGGAGTGCGCCCGCAATATATTTTTATCTCGCTTCTGTGCGTGCAGAGATGGTCGATTGAAATATTGCAGACATCGCAAATAATATTGTGGGTAGACAATTTGTTGGCGAAAACGGCGAGACAGCGCGATGCGTTCTCATTCTACTGTGGAATGTATCGTAAATAGTATTTGTGGGTAAACAATTTCAATGTTTTGGTATGCGACCTTTGGACATATCCAAAGGTTCCGTACGATGACAGTAGTTCCTACAAAGTTTTATTTGATCATTATGTTTTATCAAACATTGTTTATTCCATTTGATGTAACGGTATAACCCTACCGGTTTCAAGGTTTTGACCTCATCATCAGAAGGGAACCTCATCAACTGGTACGGACATACACTTCTAACGGTAAAAAATGGGTTGGAGATTGTGGATGGAGGGAACATCGGGATGAACATCAGGCAAACAAATTTATTCCCAAAATCGCGCCGAAACTCGCTGAAGCTGTCTCCTGCCTCCCTTCGTCCACAATGGCCATCCCATTTTTTTACTGTTAGAAGTTGTATGTTGGTACGAACGTTATTCAGTTTTGTTTAAGCCTCTAATGATGAGATGTAAACCTTGAAACTGATAAGATTATACCGTTATATAAAGTGGATGACTAAACAAATAGCAAATAATTTATAAGTGTTAAAATATACTAAACCTAACAATTTTGTGAAGCAATAATCTAATCGTAATTTATTAGTAAATCTCGTCAAAAAAAAAATTCGTGTGACTGTTTTACACTAAGACTTACGATTTTAATATTGAGAAATATTTTCTTATCTGTTTCAAACTCGTTTCAGTATAATTTGAAATATTCACAAGGTGATTTGAAAATTGAAAAAAATATTCAATTGAATAAAAAAAAACAAGAGTTATTCTTTGTTATTATAAGAAAAAAATTCAAACTATTCCACCGTTTGTCAAGTTCAAACGA
The DNA here is from genome assembly GCA_949825065.1 of Odontocerum albicorne. Lineage (NCBI taxonomy): Eukaryota > Metazoa > Arthropoda > Insecta > Trichoptera > Odontoceridae > Odontocerum > Odontocerum albicorne. Next base: position 7,687,922 of record OX463860.1, on the reverse strand, counting down.
TAAATACGACTTATTATTTTTTTCAACGCAAAGGACATTTTTATGTTTCTCCGTCTAGAGAGCTCCGTCTCCGAAACTCTCCTCCGAGCGCTCCAACTCTGAAATCGAACCCACCACCACTACGCATAAACTGACAATTCAATAAAGGTAAAGGGAGGAAAACCATTTAGACAGTCGATCGGAGCGTGGTTGTTATTGCGACAGGATTTTGAGTACTTGGGCTTTCAGGATGAATGACGTATGGAAAAGATTTGTGTGGGCTCGTGAGTGTGGGTTTCTTCTTGTTGTTTTAATTTTTGTTGTTTTGTATTTGTGTTTCTGTATATTTTTGTTTTTATTCTTATGATTGTGTGCGGTATATTGTGGGATGAATATTTTTGGTCTGTCTGGAGTGATGATGTGTGAGGAGTTTAATTTCGCATGATGTTTCCAGTTGTAATTGAGTGTCACTATTTGTCAGGTTGATGAGAACGTGCAACGGGGTTTTGTTTTTGTGTAATCAAAAATCGGAAAGAAGTATCGACTTATTTTTTCATGCTTAATATCCTCAGTGAGATACAGGTAAAAGCCTAGCTTACTGGGGATACGACAAATGAAAGGCAACAAACCCAGATCCATTAAAATGGTATGTCCATATTAAATTACCTGTTGTTTTTTTGCAAATTATGTATATCGACTAGGCTATGGAGGTCGTCTTATTTCAGTGAATTTTACATTTGGATTTGGCGTGAAGTAAGAACCAGCCTGTAATCCTTTCTAAATTAAAACAAATGCGAATGGAATCTGTAACCCATAGTTTGGATAATATGTACCAACTATAGTTCGGAAAATGTAGGATGAGTCCTGTGACAGCTCACAAATTTGCCCCAATACAACCTTATGTAATGTATTTACCTAAATAACTTGCTATTTATTGAATGGAGGCTTAAATTAAAGTTTATAAAATAATCAAATTACTATATATCGTTACAAGGTTGTAATGGGGCAAATTTGTAAGCTGTCACAGGACTCATCCTATATTTTCTGAACTATAAGCTATGAAGGAGATGTTATTTATTTTATTATTTATTTTATTAAGGCTAGTAAAAATATATGTTTGAGCGTAGCGCTAGTCTATGATCGGAAATACGCTAAAAAAAAAGCGAGATAAGCGGGGGTGGTGGGATAGTTTAGATCTTTACACAAGATATAACATAGGGTGTGAATTTTGCGTATATTTCTTAAGTTTAACCAGTTCAGTGCCTTCTGGTATGAAGTGATATGATCGTGCTTTCTTAAGTTGAAAATAAATTTTAGACAAACAATTTAAAGACGCTGCAATTTATTCAACTGTTCCTCTGTAATATCCAAATAACAGACGTCTGCATAATCCAAAACAAGAAAGAACAGAAATTGCACGAGTAAAATTTTGGTTTTAGCAGCCAGAACTCTTTGTAACACTTGAAACAGAACTCTTTGTAACATTGAAAAATATAAAGACTGTAAGACAACATACAATCTTATAACACACTCCATTTTTTATGAGTTTCATACAATAAATAACATTAGATGCCAAAAATTGTTCCATACACCATAACTACATACATCAGTAAAATAACCATCGTAGGTTGTGACGCGAATTAAAAGGTCTCACAAGTCATCATCATTGGGATAGGCAGAGAGAAAAAATCTTAATTGGTTTCAATCCTGACCGTTTATCACTTCTATTACACCCAAACACCTAATCATACATATTCTCGAATTAAAATGATTTTCCACTTTTTCCAGTTTAATAATTTAACTAATTTTGTCGTGCCACGTTTTCAAAGGACTTTCCAGACTTCTTGTACCTTCTTAAGTACTTGCATAGATTATATGAGAAATCTGGGAGAGGGTGGGGCATGTGGAACGAATTAATAAAGGAAGACAAATAAAACATATACTGTGCAAATGTCAGTGAAAGACGCGGTAGAGGAAAACCAAGGAAAGTGTGGTTGTATTTAGTAAATGATATTCAGAAAGATGAAAATATAGAAAGTCAAAGAAATCGTATAAGTTGTATGGTAGTAGAAGAGACTTACGATATGTGTCGAGATAGGAAAGTAGAGCGCTCTGTCCTGTGCCTACCTTGACAGGAAAATGGAAAGTGGCTGTGATGGTATTTTTGTACTTTTGTAATATCATTCTTTTTATCTACGAGTATGTTGCCGAACCATCTCAACTATCATTTCTTCATTTTGAGCACTGCATTTACTTTTATTACACATTCTTACCCAATATTGTAATTCCTAGTTATATTAACTGGAAAAAGTCTATGGTACAAACTAAGATGGTTTATTTTTTTTACTTATCAACATATATATTTGGTTATAATTATAGGTGCTGTTAATTTGGTTTTTGAAATACTGGCATAGCGAAATATTTTTTTTTTATAAATGACAAGTACTCATAGAACGACTGTTAGGAATATATTTTTTAGAATAGCGAAATGGATATTGAAAATCAACAAATTATAGGAGGCTCAATTTTGTATGGACGGTCAGTTTCTTAACAAAAATCTTAAATCAGAGAAGCCGTTATATCTGTTCATTTTGTTAGGACATGTTAAATTATCGATTGAGATCATGCTAGTTTTGTATGATTTCGAAATATTTCCGCGTGATCAAAATATTAGTTGCGTCCTGAATCTTTGTCGCTAACAAATGAAAGCTATCGGCAAGTATAACGGCAAATGGTTTGATCTTGCAAGCTCGCCGACATTGCAGGTGTCTTTTTCGATACGCTGCTCGCTGTCATTGATGCATTGTTCTAGAACTTTAAAGAATTATTATTTTGTCTGTAATGAGAAAAAAAAAATGCGGGGTGGGTGAAGGAACGATGTATTTCCTCCTTCAATGGTTGGGATGACGGACAATGCATCCAGCTCGCGCTCATTACTAGCTAGCTTCCGAGTCAGTACTGCGGTATCATCTCTGTGCTTAAGTTTATCGTAATTCTTTTAATTAATAATTACGTCTTGAGATCAGTTCTAACCTCGAGTGTTATAGAACAAAGAAAGATTATCGAATAATTTTCTTTGTAGTGGAAATCCTGAGAGAGAGTACACAATTACTTCATTGTTTAGTTTAGACAACTAGAATTCCTTTTATCAACGAAACTCTTTCTCTTCAAAAAGACGCAACGCGCAGATTGCGTTATACTCCAAGATTACTCTTCACGTTTTTTATAACCATCAAGGAACTGTCTGACGCCTTTGTCCGAAGGCTAGAAAGGAAGAGTCGCTTCTGGAACGCTCTGATCCCGATCTCCAATTAAATCCCTACGAATAACATTACGAATGATGCGCAGTCATCGACGAAACCCGTTGTATCAATTTTGTCAATCAATCACGTGGATATTTAAAGGCACTGTGACCCTATTTTTTCGTTATTCCTTTGGTGATTTCAAATTCTGCACTAATCTTATTTTATTGTTTTACGACGCTTTCAAAGCGATCGCTAGAGATAATCTCCCTTGCAAAGGATATTAATCCTACAAAGTTAACTCTTCAAGTGTAATTATTAGAGTCAAACTCTTATTCAAATTCAAACTAATCTTATCTGGATAATTTGATCCTGTAGTGAAAATAAATAATTTTAATCTAAATCTTTACTGTGTTTCATTATTGTTACCTTTCCTCTGATGTGCTGTGAGAAATTCGTGTGTTGTTACCTTTTGAACCTTGAGACCAAAGAGATCTGTGTTCCTTTGTAAGCCGTTGAGTTATTCGAGTGACACTTGATTCTGATAATTTTAATAACTTAAATAATTAAAAAGAATTTAACTTAAAAAATAATAGAAAAGTAGAATCAATCGTAATACCACCTATGCATTAAAGCGCTAACTCTAAAAATATTATGGTTTGAAGCTTAATGCTACAAAATATTTGACTAACTTAAAAGACTTAAGGTTTCAACTAATCGAGCTTAAGTATTCTTAGCTTTAGTTTTATTAGTTGTTTCACATTTTCACGCATTGAAGATTTAGATACTTACAAATAGAGAAAACAGAACTCTCGATTCCTTGAATAGAAAGATTTTGCGCAGAATACCATATATTGTTGAATTTATGACAATGACGCATTGAGCCAGAGTTTTTCTTACTGTGTAACGAAACTAGCACAATACACATCATAACACCGTGCCCCTTACGAGGAAAGCAGAGAAAACTGATTTCCTAACTATTTTGTCCAAACAGACAACTTTTGCCTCCTTCACAATTATACATATCGTCATAAACAATCAAATATCCATAATTCTCACTTAACGTTCTTTTAAAATCTGATCCATTTGATGCAGCTATACTGTCCTCGGTTTACCCCTTACCCGCACAACTAGCATTTCTTTCGTCATCTATTCTATTCACATGTCCTTACCATCTTCAAGTTCCTTTTTTCATCTTAATTAAGATATAAATTTTATCCTAGCGAAGCTTGCTGAGCAAAAGTTTTAAAAACTGCTGACTTGGGAACTTATATCGCATACCGGATATCAACCCCCAAGTAAGGGGTTGTAAGTGATCCGATTGGGCGTAAGAAGTAAGAAATCCAGCGCGGAGATAGCTGGATGGAGTGACAGAGAACTGCTGCACACTGGGTATAACTAATTAGGGGAGAGATGCTGTTGAGAGAGATAATATCAGATAATCTTACAGGCTGCAAGACCCATCGTTGGCTATAAGGTTGTTAGTGATGATGACGCTTTACAAAAGAAAAGATTTTATTAAGTGTGTACTTAAAAATGTATTGATATGTTTTTATCGATAGTTTAGAACTTTATAATAAGAATAAAATAAATACTTTAAACAAATTATTAGAGTACTTATTTTGTTTATTTTTTAATTGATTATATATTCGAGATGATTTTTTAATATACGACCAACAAAAAAGCATTATTAATAAAAACAAACAGAGCAAATGTGGTTGAAAGGTGTGTGAAAGATAAATCAAGGAAAGTATGGTTGGATCAAATAATTGATATTTTGAAAAAAAGAAAACGTAGAAGTCAGACAAATCGTAGGAGCTCTTTGAAAAAGTGCAAGGATGTAAAAAAGAGTAAGGATGTGTGACGAGATATGAAAGTCTGGTGCTCTATACTTTCTGCCTGCCGTGATAGGGAAATAGTGTGATGGTATGTACATATGTAATATTCTTTATCCTTAATTCCCAATCAATTCACATATGAATCCCTGTTTTATGAAATTTATCGTAAAATTTATCGTAAAACAATTAACTGACTTCCTGCCAAGTATCAAACCGCGGAATTTTACAGGGAGTATAAGATCCTTAACATAGCCAACTTAAGCTTCGAATCCATTCTCTGGCACTTTCATCAAGAAAAAAAGAAAATACAAACTCAGCAGAGACACATAACTGCGATGCAACTTATCCTATTTTCACCATCCCTTGATGAACAACATTTTTCATCCAAAGACAAAACACCTATTTGGGTTCCATGAGGTGCCAAATTCGTTAAAGGCAAAATGTTGCAAAAAAATTAGTCAGTGCATCAGAGCGTCGTTGTTATCGAAACATAAATTGGAGTGCTTGGTCTTACAGGAGATATGACTTGTACCAAAGGTTTGTTAAAACTCTTGAGCGTGGTGTGTTTTGGTGATTGTGTGATGAACTTTTTGATCTGTCTAGAATGATGAAGTAAAAACCTCAACTTCTTCTTATGTTATGTGTCCTCAGTAAGACACTGGCAAAAGTTTAGCTTACCAAAGACATAAAACGAAAAACAACAAACCCAGCTCCACATAAACTGTGCGTACACTTTAAATTGCCTGTTGCTTATTTTTCCTACAACATTTAAGGCATGGTTACGAATACCGATACCATTTATGAAACAAAAAGTTGGTTGATTTGAAGATATGTTATTGTCTTAAAGCGAAAAATCCACCAGGTGTATCAATACTCAGATGTTGACACACAAAGTGTCTTTCAAATTGAGCGGTTTTTATTATGCTATTCTTTTTAATTCTTGAATAAAACCCACAATTTGCTTCGATTTCAAAAAACTTTTTATTGGCCATTAAAGTTAAATGTATGATATTTAAACACAAAAAACAATATCCGCCAAATATCTACCTTTTGAAGCTCTACAGATGTCCACTTTTTTGTCCAAAAATTCGATAACATTTTGGCATAATTGCGGTTCTAACTTACCAATAACGCGAATAATTGCGTCCTTCAGCTAAGGAATTGATTAAGGGTCATTCTTATAGACCTAACTTTTCACGTAATTTCAAAGAAAATAATCCAACGATGTCAGATCACATGATCTTGGTGGCCAATTAGCATCACCGTTTCCGGAGACAACAATGCATAAAATAATTCAACAATTTGAACACGTTGTTGTATTGTATACGACTCCATTTTTATAAATATCATACATTACACTTCTCAAATCTCACAAGACTCAGGCAAGTTTGCGACAACGTCTGTGCTTTATTTAAGATTAAAAAAAACCGCTCAATTTTAAGAACCTTTTATATTACGGCGTCTCCCTGGCGTAGAGTGGAGACGGCTCCAGACGTTTCTGTCGTAGCTTATGATTTTCGTTTCTTCTATGTCTATTTTCTTTCACATACAGCTTTTTAGATTTCTTTGACTTTGTAATTTCCTTCTTTCAAAATATCATACACTTGATACAATCATACTTTCTTTATTCTTCCTCTACTACGCCTTTAACTCTTTTACATTTTTATTAATTTTCGTTTATTCACGCGTTTCACGCGTCCAAACATCTCAGATAACTCTTATTCATCTAACTCAACACATCAGTCTTAAATTCACATTCATCCCGAATCATTTCATTTCATATTCTATCATACATCATTACTCTATTAATTTTTCTAATTTCTACAAAAAATTTTCGGCACTTTTCAGTATTGTTTCGCGTACATGTTTCTCTCCTATACATAAAATGTGGTTCTACAGTATAATATAATACATGAAAGTGTTAAATAAATGGGTTATATCAACATATTGAGTAATCCTTTACGAAAAAGAAGTAAAAACAAATTATGACAGTTTGAACTAAAGTTCAGGGGCGGACTTCGTTAAGCCCTTCGTCAGACGTAATGCGGACTTAACTGGACACAACTGGGAAGATTTGCGATAGTTTTTCTTTCGCAGTAAAATGTGACAGTTGACATTATAAAGGGATTTCTTGTGTGCTGCGTATTATTTATAACAGTTTCCAGGGTTAATCTGCCAGGGATTAGAAAGTGTATACGAATATAAGGCGTTAGAGATCACCCTTGTTTTTGTAATTCCAACATATTTCTTATGAGTGGTTTTCGTATGTCAAAGAAATCCCCTATGGCTCTCGAACAAAACATTTAAAAAAAATGCAGTTAAAATTTGGGTTATGTATTAAAAGGTTTATTTTTTTTTAGAAATTTAATAAGATTCAGTTCATATTAAAATACTGAAAGAAGCTGAATAAACGCTGAATGCACGCACTAAGAAGACTACATAGTGATCATTTATAACATAATGGAGAATGAAGTGCGTGAGTATTAATGTGCACTTAAGACTGGTGTGTTGAGTAAAATCAGGAAAAGCGTTATGAGATATTTTAGGCGTGTATAATAAATTAAGAAAGACTGAAAAAAAAACATATTTACAATGCAGATGTGAGTGGAAAGTAAGGCCAAGGGAAGTATGCTTCGATTAAGTGAATGCTATTATGAAAGAAGGGAATATAAAAAGTCAAAGGAAACGTTAGAGTTCAAGTAAATGGATGTAAAAAAAGGTGAATAATGTGTAACCAATTATAAACTCCTGCTGACAAAATAACCTGCCTTTTTTGTCGGTCTTTCTGATTTATACAGTTAAATTGATTAAAATACTAAATAATCTGTGGGAACCACGGTCGTCGCTGAATATTGTCAACATATACGGTCAACGACCGACGAAACGACCTTTGGATACCCCGACGAATTATATTTTACAGTCCGAAGGTCACATACCAAAACATTGACGCCGCCGAACATCGCGCCGCATTCCATAGTAGAAAGAGAACGCATCACGATGTCTCGCCGGTTCCATAAACAAATTGTTTACCTACAATACTATTTACGATATTTACAATACTTCAATTGACCATTTCTGCACGCACAGAAGCGAGATAAATATATATCGCGGGCGCACTCCCGCGCCCATTCTGAAATGTTATAAATACCCACATACTGATAAATAAAACATTCATTCACTCTCTCCTTCCGCATTGCGATTTAACGTATTTTATTTATTTACCAACAACTACTATCATCATCTCTTCAAATAAGAAGCATTCCGCTAAAAATCCATTTGACTGCCCTAATTTTTTCATTAATCCCCGTGAAACATGTTTCTTCGTCATATCTCGAGGCTTTTTTTACGAGGAATGATCACGGTTTGTTACAAAAGCAACACTAAGGCCCTCCTGGTGACTTGTTTCATCGGAAGTGTGGAACTTTTACCCGACGGAAAAAAACGTATGAAGAGTTATCATTCTTCTTCTTCCTGACACTGTCCCAACTCATTGCCTAGGTAGACTTTTAGAGTCGGCTCTTATCGTACTCAGGCTGCATAATCTTCGGTTGTGGGTGTCACTTTCATCTAGGCCGTTTCTCTGCAAGATTTTGGAGTATTGAGTCATCCAGGAGTTCTTTGGTCTTCCTCTGGACGGTTGTCGAGGAAGATCCAGACATTACCTGATTTACAGTGTGGTCTTCATCTTATGTGCCCGTACCATCTCAGCTGTCGCTCTTCCCGTTCACTTTTCATGTCAGTGACTCCCAGGCTACCACAAATGCGTAGGCTCTTAATTTTATCTTTCAGTGATACTCCTGCCGACCACCTAAGCATTCGCATTTCTATAAGTTGCCTAGAGTAGGAGCTGTACATAGTCCAGCATTCTGAGCCATACATAATTGCTGGTCTTATGATACTCTGGTATACCTTTCCTTTCAGTTTTATAGGCATTTTTGGGTCACACAAGACTCCTGTTACCGATCTGAATTTCATCCATCCCACACTTATTCTATGGTCAACATCCACTGCGCACTCTCCGTCTTTGTGAATGAGTGAGCCCAGATACTTAAATGAGTCACAGCCGGCTAATATTTCCCCACCCTATTGCATTGAAGGAGTTGTGGCATTTGGGTCTTCAAATGGCAGGTATAGATATTTTGTCATTATCATTGTTGTGTTATTTATTACTTTTATTTTTGCTTATGACTTTATGCATCTTAAACGCTTTTAAATCCATTGTTATTTATAACTTTTGTGACGTTTGTAAAATACAGTTTACAATTATAACAAAATTAATATATAGATATATGAAATGAGTATAAAAGAATAAAGGTGGTGAATATGTGGAAAAACATTGTATGCCAGAATAAAGAATGAAGACGTTAGGAACTAATGCGGGTTGAAAGAAGGTACAGTGATTAAGATGAAGAAAAGAACATTGATATGGTTTGGAAAAATTTAAATGAAGCAAATTATTAGAAGTAATATAAACAAGCAGTGAAGAAGGTACGTGACAAGTTTGGAAGACCTATAAAATGCAGCACGATCAAATTAATACAACTCTGAAAGAATAAAGATTGAAAAATCTCTATTTATTTATTTAACAATTTATTTAACACTTTTATTGCAAACACAACCTGGCGGGCTTATTGCCAGGCGGCAATCTTTTCCAACCAACCAGAAAAAAGTAAATGAAGCAAGTTACGTGGTCACATAAATCATTCAAATGACTATCCATCCCCACGAAATCCATAAACTTATACGTTAGCACATGCCCATGAACCCCACAAAGACGGACAATCACCCGAACATTCTTTTTCACATAAACTGAGATATCATCAATCAAAAGGAAATGAAGGGATGGTAAAGAGGAAAGGAAAAGAAAAATCAGGAATGAAACACGTTATTTTACTGACTGGAAATTAAGAGTTTTTTCAGTCGCTTCTTAAAGCATGCCGGAGCAAGAGCAAGGACGGAGCGAGTTTTATATTGGTTTGTAACTGATTCCAGAGTCTCACTGCATGGACAGTAAAGGATGACGAAAAAAAAGAGGAGCGGTGAACTGGAAAGACCAATAGACAACCTCCGTTTGAGCGTAGCGCTAATCCATGATTGGAAAGACGCTGAAAATTTTCGGCGAGATAGAAGGGGTGGCGGGGCAATTAAGGATATTATACAAGAGTGACAGTATATACATTTGGCACCTATTTCTAACATTCAACCAGTTCAATGCCATCTGGTGTGAAGTTATATGATCGTACTTTCGTAGGTTGAAAATAAATGCATTACAATAAGTATTAACGAGGCAAAAGTGAAACATGTGGTACACGATACAATGAAGGGGAAAGGTCTAAATAATAAGATAATAAAGTGTTTGTTTTGAGCCACAATTCGTATTTATATCGCGATTTACAGCCCCCTAAACACCAAACAATGTCACTCGGTACAAATATAAACATAAGGGTTGTGTTCCATGGAGAATGGTTGTATCCTAATCATTAAGGATTAAAGACACGATAAAACTAATCATAAACCATGCGGCACATACGTTAGAGCCGAATTGCTATAATAAAATTGTTTGGATGACGTTAAAAAGTTTAGATCTGGGTTATCTAATACAAAGCATACAGTAAAGGAGTTGTTAAAATCGTCGAAATTACTAATATTCTGAGTACTTGAAGTTCTCTTGATAGGAAAATAAATTACCAAAGCTACATTGAATTACTAAATTCGGACTATGTTGTATTGTTATGGAATTTTTCACAGTATTTTTATTTTTTGTGTGCCGTGTTCGGTCCGCCTGACTTTGACGATCACTCTTAAGAAAATATCTATGTCTTTGTCGACACTGAACATCTCCTGAACTGTATTGATACATGTCCATTTGTGAATGTCACGTAATTGTGACAAGCACCTTTAACCGATTCGGTGTCGACCCTAAATTTTGCTCACCACTATTAATTTCAAGAAATCTATATATGACCCAGAGTCATTCTATACCTGCTCGACGCAGTACTTCAGTGTTTAAAATACATTTTACAACTTATCCAACTAAGTTGTAAAATCTTTAACTTTTGTTCTTGTTATGTTTGGTTCTTGTACGAATTAGGGAAACCTGTTACGTGCAAAGGACCTTAAAAAATACAGTAATAAATGGAGTTTAAATTTATATTTAAGAAAAAACCTGAAAAGGCATTATTTATCTTCAAATATTCTCCCTACTTAGCTTCCACACTGCTCTCACCCTTATCTTTATGTGTACTCTTCTTGAAATTTATCTTTTTTTTTATATTTTCGTTTCTTTCGTTTTAATATCGTTTTTATACACAATTTTGAAGACACGGTTGTGGATACCAATAAATATATGAAAAAAATGCTAGTTGATTTGAAGAAATTGCTTTGAAAATGAATTTATATTAAGTAATACTCGTACAGTATTGTCAAATATAGAATTCAATATCATCGTAATAAATAAATTTTGCAAGAGATATGAGATTTTGTGATACCAAAAGAACCGAATTGAAAAGATCAAAATATCTCATAATATAAAGTTTTCATAACAATTTAACGATATGCCAAAAAGTATGTAAGAATCCAATGGCATCTGGACTCTTTGTCGTCTATGTTTTATACGTTAAGAACAGAGTTACATGGACGTGGAAAAATAATGAAAAGAGGAGAAAAAATGCTGCAAAATGCGTAGAATAATAAATGGGTGTGATTTTGTATAATAGAATGAAGTGATTAAGGATGAATGTGAACTTAAGGGTGATGTGTTAGGTTAAATGAAGAAGAACACTCTGAGATGGTTTGGGCACGTGGAATAAATGAATGAAGAAAGATAACCAATATGTTGTTTATAGTTAAGGCATTAACGTTGTGGAGGTTTAAATAAATTACAAAGATAACCAAAATGAATGTATAGTACAAATATGAGTAAAAGGCGTTGTCAAGGAAAAGCATGGAATGTATGGTTGGGTCAAGTGAATATTTTGAAAGAAGAAAAGTTAACAATGAAGAAAATTTAAATGGGATGTATGAGAAGGGGAATGGATGTGAAAGAGGCGAAATTATTTTTGTAGAGATAGGAAAAAAGTCTGGCAGGGAAACGGCACGCTTGTATGTAAGTATAGATTTAAGTTTTGTAATTCGTTTAGTCAAACACTGTTCATTCCACTTTGTATAACTGTAAAACCCTACCGGTTTCAAGGTTTTCACTTCATTATCAGGGCAGTACAAACAAGTGTCTTGTTTGTGTTCTCTTGATGATAAGGTGAACACCTTGAAAACTGCAGGATTATACCGTGGTATAAAGTGGAATGAACAATATTTGACTAAAAAAATTAGAATGTCTTAAATCCTACACAGTGTTAATGCCTTAACCATTAATAATTCAATAGATTTGAATTTTATTGAATGGAAATGAAATTTTAAAGATAAACTCTTCTTGGAAAATGATAAAATAAAAATTAAATTAGTTTTTTAGTTATGATAAAAATAAATAAACAAATTTCTTACGTTTTATAGTCTCGATGTTTTGGTATCCATTTATATTTTCATAAATAAAATAATTTGTAAAATGTCATTTTTACTGATCAGAATTTGAACAAAACCTTCGATATGTTATCAGTTCTTAAGTTATCTTTCAATTAAATAAAAAAAAAATTCCCATTACACAAGACATTAGACAGAAATCTCACGAGTGACTGTACCCGAAGTTATCTACAAAGGACACTCATGGCTTTTTGTCCGACCGAATGCTTCCGAAGGGGACCTATCAATGGTGGAATTAGTTTTATTATTTTTTTACAACAATGCGCCAGATTGTATCATTCCCTTGCCATTATTTCGGTACAATCAAAGCTTGAGACATTTCTATTTCCTATACAAGTCTGCTGAAATGAGTATAATGGGCCTTTTACGCATCGTGACGTTTTCTTCAGACACGTGAATCGAATGGAAAATTCAATCTAATCACTTTCTCCAAAATGTATAGAAAATATTAAATTGTTTCATTTGAATGATAAAAAAGATATATTAAAATTATTATTAATCAATCAAACATAAAATTTCATTTTGATATAACATATTGTTTTAATTTTTTTATTTACATATTTTTAAATATCACTTTATACAATAATAAAAGGACTTTATTTGATTAACACTTGTATTGCAAAATACAATCAGACGGGCTTATTGCCAGGCGGCAATCTCTTACTTTATTTATTTATTCAATATCGGACTCTACTTATTTATTTATTTAACCAGGCAAAAGTAAATGAAGCAAGTTACGTGGTCACATAAATCATTCAAATAACTATCCATCCCCACGAAATCCATAAACACATACGTGAGCATATGCCCACAAACCCCACAAAGACGGACAATCACCCGAACATTATTTTTCATACAAAGGGAAATATCATCAATCAAAAGGAAAGGAAGCGATGGTGGAGAGGATAGGAAAAGAAAAATCAGGAATTAAACACGTTATTTTACTGACTAGAAATTAAGAGTTTTTTAAGTCGCTTCTTAAAGCATGCCAAGGACGTAATTCTACATGACCAAGCCATAATTAATAAATATACTTTTATTAAAGTAGCTTGGATACTGAACGATGAAATTTATTTAACTTGTGTACTTGCTTTATTATTATTGCGTCATTTATTCTGTCCACATGTCCAAACCATCATAAAGCTCCTTCCTTCATTTTACTTATGTATTTTTTGTCTTCCTTAAGTTGTATCATTTGCGGCTTTTAAAATATAAACTAGTTGCAACCCATGAAATATTTACGGAATTGCTTTTACGTTACATACGAAATTGCTTTTACGTTACATATATTATTTTATTTGATTACAAGCCTTCAAAATGGAATGTCAAGTAGACGAAAGTGAGCATTTTCGACACCTTCCGTTCGCGTTCAATCGAGGGAATAAAGTTGCCAAAGCTGCTCGCGATATTTGTAAAGTGTACGGTCAAGATGCTATGAATGAAAGGACAGCTCGTCAATGGTTTCTCCTTCAATAATGACGTCGAATCGCGGACATGGTTGGACGAATTCATCGAATGGTTTTTATCGCACAGGCATTACAAAACTTGTAGAACGTTGACAAGAAGTTGTAAATAATGAAGAAGAATTCATTATTCACTTATTTGCTGTAAAATAATGAAGGAGAACACATTATTGACTAATTTGTTGTAATTTTTTTGTTGTTGTGTCCTCTTGTTCTCTTCATTTGGAAAAAAACGGACTTAACTTATGTGAACACCCAATACATTCCAAAATCGCATAGGAATATATCATATATCCAAAGATAAATGGCAGAAAATACATTTAAAAGAGAAGCTATCCAAAGGTCTGGGCTCATCTCATAGCATACCTTCGCCAAGATACACCCCACCAATATGGAGGGAGCCTGGCCTCGAGGACACCGGATATTTTTAAGCCCATACCCTTGTATATAAAGATTAAGAAAAATAAACAGAAAATTAATAAATGGCAGTAATAATTAAAAAATTAAAACCACTAATACCACCTCAGATTAACTCAAATAAATAAATATAGGCTCATTGATATCAACATATCATAGAGTGTACATATATAAATAAATTCCGAAATAACACATATATCTCAAAATTAATTGCAGAAAATACATTTAAGAGAGAAGCTATTCAAAGTTCTGGGCTGATCCCACAACATCCTTTCAGCTAAAATACACCCCAATAATATAGGACGAGCCCGGCCGCAAGGGTACCAGATGTTTTTCAGCCCACACCCTTGTACATTTTGACTAAGAAAAAGAAAATGAATATACGGCAGAAAAAAAAGTAAACATGTAAATCCACAAATATGGTAGTACCTCAACTCACAAATATCATATTACACGTAACATATGTGTAAGGGGTAATTTGTGTATACTAATTGTAATTTTATATAAGTAATATCGATATTTACACATTTTTTAAGTCTTAGATTTTTATAATCACTTTCATTAAAATTTTTGATTTGGTTATTTTTTTGATAATTTTAATCAACTGTAAATTAAACTAAGAAAAAAAATCCCCACTTATTGGAAACAACAAGTTCAATATATGCAAACTAAACTTGCAACATTAGAATGGAAATATATATGGAAATCGAATTCGGTATAAATACTAGTACGTGTCTTGCGTAAAATATCTGGTATTTTAATGTTTGATTGAGCAAGAAATAATTGAATAAAAGACAAGTGTTTTTTAGAGATAGATACTATAAGAATAATTAAGAAAGGAATGTGAAATATTTTGATCACATTGAAAGAAACTTACACTTAGGGCCTATAAAAAGATATTTCTGGTTGGTTGGAAGAGATTGACACATGGCAATAAACTCGCCAGGTTATAAAAAAAATTTGTTGCGAAAGATTTATAAACCAAAATGTTTATCTGAAATTAATGGCAGGAAGAGATAGACCGAGGAATTAGTGGAAAAAGTTAGTTATAGAAATTTCATATTAAACAAAGGCAGGTAATGCATGTTACATGATACTTATGTATGTGAACTAGGCGAAAGCTGCATGGGTAAATAGAAAAAAGGACAATAATCACTGCGTTACATACTGTTATAGAAAAAAAATAAACATTGAATCATCAGTCTAGATCGAGGTTTCTTAATATTTTTAGACAAACTAGGAGCATATTAGGATAAATAAAAGCTCTCCTTCCCTAGTTAAACGTTGGATATTTTTAGTCCTTGTAATATAAAAAAAAATAACGTGGTAACTTTTGGTTTATGTGTGTTATCAAAACAATTTATTTTGTAAGTTGTAAAACTGTTTTCACGACGTCTTCTTTGTAAGGTTGTTATTTTATTAGAAAAAGTTTCCAATCACTTAAACTTTTTTTTTCAACCTGATTTTTCTTTGCAACTACCTTACTGCGCTGAAACCTGTTTCAACGAGGTACTGGATGGAAGAGCTATAAACAAAAGCGGTCATAAGAAGAACATAATTTACGTTTGAGCTACATGGTAAGGCTGTGAACTTTTCGATTAATGGAACGTTTTAATAATTACCTTCTTGAAAGCCTTAACGTTTCCTGATATTTATGTACACTTCAACATCCCTTTAGATAAAAATCACTCCCCTAGAGGATGATAATGCTCATCGCTCTTCTTTTTTTACGTTGTCATTAACTGTCCATGCAGTGAGACTCTGGAATCAGTTACAAACCAATATAAGACTCGCTCCGTCCTTAGCATGCTTCAAGAAGCGACTGAAAAAACTCAATAAAAAAGTCAGTAAAACAACGTGTTTCATTCCTGATTTTTCTTTTCCTTTCCTCTCCACCATCCTTTCCTTTCCTTTTGATTGATAATATCACACTTTATATGAAAAAGAATGTTCGGGTGATTGTCCGTCTTTGTGGGGTTCGTGGGTATATTCTCGTATATGCTCACGTACGTATCTATGGATTTCGTGGGGATGGATAGTTATTTCAATGATTTATGCGATCAAGTAACTTGCTTCATTTACATTTGTCTGGTTGGTTAGAAGAGGTTGCCGCCTGGCAATAAGCCCGCCAGATTGTGTTTGCAATAAAAGTGTTAAATAAATAAGTAAAAATAATGAGACTCATCATTCACTTTGTGGCAAAAGTTGAAATTTTCTATTTCAACAATTTAATAAAAATATAAAAAAAATCATTTTCGTAGATGCAGGCAAAATGAAAAAAAAAAGTATTAAAAAGAATCATATCTTTCTTACTCTTAAAGTGGTGCAACCAGTTTAAGTTGAAGTGAGGTACAAAATGCAATTAAAAATATATTGTCTCTCTTTTGGTTTTTGCTTGACCTATTTTCACTTCTATCTTCTTTCTATTTTCTCCTTCCTTTTCTCTCTGCGAATCGGTTCTGCTCCCTTCACCGGTCAGTGTCGCTGTGTGCTTTTTCAAAAAAATATTTTCTTTTGACACCACGCAGAAGAAAGGAGTCGGTTTTTCCGGTTTCCCGAGCAATCTATTCAACACTGTCAAATATTTTATATGACGCCATTGACTCTCTCTCTCGCCCTGTTTGGAAATAAGTCTTCTTATCGTTCAGTCAGCTACAGTAAATATGACTTATTCATTTCACCTCAAGAGAACACGTGCACGGCTTAAGGGTTTATTTGGACGAAGACATGCAAAAACGAAACTATTTTTCTAAATGTATATATTTAAACGTTAACATATTTCTACACAAAGAAAAAGTTCATATCATTAGTCCTTTTAAGCTTAGTACTGTACCTGTTCGGAGATAGCTGTTACATCCGCGAAATGAACACACAAAACAATTCAACAGGTCCGAAATACACTCGCTTGTGAGATTTGACAATTTTTATTAAAAAGTATATATTATATTAACTTAATTTTATTTAAACACCCAAAAGTAAAATCTTTTTTATGTCAAAGTCAGTTTGGCTTACATACAAACATAGATACCGTCATCTTGTCGGGGCAGGCAGAGATAACAGAGTGCCAGGCGTTCCTATCTCGACACATATTTGGCCTTTTCATCATCTTGACAACTTTTCGTACAATTTCTACGATTTTTCTGACTTTTTTTGTTTCCTTCTTTCAAAATATCATTAACTTAATCCAACCAAACTTTACTTAGTCTTCCTCTACCCATGCAGTATGATCTGATGGAATTAGAAAAGGACCTAGAAGCAACTGAGAGCAACGTATATATGCTAGAAAAGATTGTAAAAGGAGAATGGTGGCCCTTTTCAAGACTTCAGTCAACTTTGCTGATGAAAATGCGATATACTCGTATTTTACAGAAAACTGAAATATGAAAGCATGTTTTATGATAACGGACCAGCAATACGGTTAACATTTTCAATAAACTCGGAACTTACAGCACTTAACGTAACTTACAATTTTTTTTTTTTAGTATTCTGGCATTCCACCCACCATTTGATCATCTTCTAGACCGAGAGATTCATCGAAACACCCCTGAAAAGATCTATTTTCAAAAGTTTGAATGACGTAATTAACGGCTTTAATTAATTTTTTTTATGGAAAAACGATTTTTTTTAAAGAATCTATTTTTGAGCAAATCACAAGAGTTTTATTTATATTTTCAATTACATTACCAATGGGTTTAATATTAAGGGAATATAACAAACTGTCTAAGTTCAAAGAAATAAGGGTTTTTTTAACATTAATATTTTTTAAAAAAAGTAAACCGGGGCCCGAATTGAGAGAAAAAAGCTTTTTTTGATATAGGTATGAGGTTTTGAAAAGTGAAACAGGAGGGAATACTACAGGAAATAAAAGTCGATCCACTATAGAGTTATTTATACTATGTTTCTTCTCTGTTCTACTTTGAAAAGATTCTAAGAGAGTAGGTAGATGATCTTAGTCCATTTGCCATAAATTTAATATATTTGGTTAAATTTTTTTTTTAAATATCCAGGTACCATGACGGGGTTTAAGCATACACATATGTTATATGATAAGTATACAAAACTTAAGTTTGAAAACTAAAATCTTAAACAAAAGATACAATTGTGTCAGCATTGCATGGTAATAACCTACTCACATCAGATGGTCACACACCAAACTCATCTAGAGCTTTAGGCTTCAGGACGATATATATATTGACAGAGCTGTTGCCATTGCCAGTCTTGTGACGTGGAATGGTCTATCTCTAAGTATTAGAGATGTGAGTGGCGTGTGCAGCTTTAGTAAGAACTTTGAAGACAACCTTTTGTCATAATTATCACTGTAGAAAACTGACTAAGAAAAGGCGACTACAGAGAAAATTTTATAGATCATCCGATGTGACAGTAACAAGTATGGTGATAATTATAAAAAAAGGATAAAAAAAATTCTAGAGTTGACAACCCAACTATGTTTGACTGTCGAATGACGAATAACATGTACACCCCATTATTGCGTATAATTTCATACATTACACTAGATATTTCAGCAAGTTTCTCAGGGTGTACTCGTACATATAATATCCTGGAGGCTCAGTGACCTCGCGTCTCGTATCTTGATGAAAGATGAGCGCATCTCCCTCCTCCCTCAGGCGGCTGCGGCTATCCCAGATGATAATGGTCCCCTCTGCTGCCTCCCTGCTGTCCTCGCAAAGCACGATGCGGGGGTGGAGCGGGCATTCCTATATAATCCCGGCCGTAGCGTCCCGTCTCACCAGACACACGGTGACATTAATCCCCACAGCTACAAGGTGGTCAATATGTTTAGGAAATTATGTCGGTAAAGTTTCCAAATGTATACACATCAGCCTTATGTAATGCTTGGAATGACGCAATAGGCTGTTGTGTATCCAATGACTGCTTAAAAAGATAAATTTAAATATCAATTTTACAACTTCAGATTTGTGTCATATCCGTAATAACGTAATGTAATGTTTCTATTGAACACTTAAATAGATAAGCAATTCAATTTGATGTTCATTAATATCTGAGTTATGTCATGTTTGTTATATATACCATTGTCAATAGAATGGGCATTTCAGTTTTATCTTATATTCGTAATAAGCTGTAATATTTACAATATATACTTAAAAATATAGGCTTCAGCTTTATGTCACATGTGTTATAATATTGTTGACTCTCAAGTGTGGAACGGATACTTAAAAAGATATAAATTTTAAATTGTTATATGCTCGTATTAGCATAAAACTTATGTTATATTTATAACAACAATGTCGATTGTAATATATGGAAGGATTCCTAAAAAAATACATTTTAAATTACTATATATTATTGTAATTTAAGCTTTATGTTATGCTTGTTATGATGCAGTAAGTAATTTATCGAATGGACATTTAAAAATAAAGATATTTTTTATTTAAATATCCTAAAACGCATATAGCACAGTGGCATATCAAAATTGTTTAAATTTCTCCCCAAAATTGATTATTCTTCTCCTCAGAATAAGGCATTCCAATCTATAAAGATAACAATTTGTGCCACTAACAATTGGAAGGAAAAAAGACAATATTTAATAACTTGAAGAGAATAAGGCAGTATGTAAGAACTAATGTAGTTTTTATTATTTAAAAAGTTTAGGATAACAAATTAAGATATAAATTAATGGAGAACTGCGTGCAAGTAAGAGTATAAAAAAAATCACTTAAACATAAATTTAATACTTTTAAAATTTAATTAACATGCCTTAAAACATATATGTTATGTGTCTATACACTGAATGGTATTGTTAAAATAGGAAAATGTTATGTGCTGCGGCGGACAAGATTTTTTGAAGTTATCGTCGGAATATTACTTTTCCCAGCTGGCGAAGGCTTGCCACTATTTCAAAGAAACAAATCGTCGTCATTGCTGGGGTCCTTTCCTTCCCTGTGATGTGTAACTAGTAGACATTTCTTCTAAAAACTTAAATATCTCTAAAAATATAGTAAAAACTGGGTTCAGATTTAAGATATTGCTCCGTAATACATTTACGTATTTAATGAAAAAATAATATTCATAATAAAATTAGCACTTATCGACCACATCAGAGATATTTTGTGAAAATCTGGAATAAATTCACCAACACAATCAAACGTGTGCCAGTGTGTGACGTAGGTATATTCATTTAAAAAAAACCGCTATAAGTGAGAAGCGACGCTATTCACGTCTCACTCTCACTCTACTTCAGTATATGGGAACGCAATAAATAGAATCTCAGTTCGCTTGTTTTTCTCGCTTCAGTAGCTCGCGGGCATTCGTTTGAGGTGGTCTCTTTGCCCATTTTGTGAACGTCGGCCGATGTTTTTTTCATGTTTTGAGCAATTAAATTTAAATTATTATCACTTTTTATTAAATTTAAACGATTGGCTATGAGTATTCTTATTTTTCCGATTTTAAATCGCTCATTTTTACATGTGTATTGATGTGTATTGAATACACAGCACTGGAACGCACGATTTTTTTTAGCACAGGAAAGGAAAAGTTAGGGATCCGTTTGCCATTTCAAAGTCAATTTAATTGAAAAACGAAACTGTGCCGTAGAACTTTTTTGAGTGCATGAGTCGTTGCAAGCACTTGCCACACTGCTAAACTGTATCAGATGGCAGACTCAAGTGCGACGATCGGCGCACAAAATCGTCTCAATGACAGTCTTTGGAAAAAAAAACTGTATGTCTATCGATAGCAGTTTTAACCATCGGAAACTATATGTTGTTTTCTCAAGAGTTTGGAGACGAGCTTGTATGAAAATTAATCTTGGACCCAATCCGAGAAAATTAATAGAAATCTCGGATTTTATTTTTATCAACAATTTTGTGTACAAAAAAATGTTCTGCATTAAAATATTTGAATTCCGTAGTCTTTGAAGTCTTAAAATTATCGTGTATTTAAAAGTACATTTTTTTCGCATGTCCTTAGGTGAGTAAAATATTTTAATTCAGTGGTCTTTGAAGTATTAAAAATTATCAAGTATTTATAATATTATAGTAATTTTTTTCGCATGCCCAAGGGTGAGTTTTCTAACTAATTATATCAGAATTATAAAATACACTTAGAAAGAAGAAAGATATAAAATACACGATTTTTTTAAATATAATAATATCAGTCACAAAATACAAAAATAACGAAGAAAAATAATCATTATATCTTTTTAAATGAAAGAATAATTTTCTATTAACCATAAACTTTTGTTTGAACACGAATGGTTCGAAATTAAATTGTTATTTCATTTTAATTACAGATATAATTATTTTTATTTTTACTTTAATTAGCTATTTTTCTAAGCAGGTATTTTTTTTCTTTGATATACAAACCTAAGCTAATAATACAATAAAAAAATAAAATAAAATAGTTAGTGTGAAAGAAAAAGTAAATGCAATATATGGGTGAATAATAAAGGATTCGAGAAAGTTGCAGAATTTCGCTTTGCAGATAATAGTTTTTCAGGTGATTGAAAAGTTGCGAGGGATATCGAATGGCGTGTAGCGATAGGAAATAAAGTTAATAGAGCACTTTAATATATTTACTTAAACCGAACAGTATCAAAATGTGCTTAAATTATAGTTTACAACAGTATTTTAATATTTGTAATTTGTTTTATCAAACACTGTTTATTCCACTTTTTGTAACGGTATAACCCTACCGGTTTCAAGGCTTTCACTTGATCATCAGGGGAGCACAAACAAGACTGAATTATGTTCGAACTGGTACCGAGATACACGCTTCTAACGGTAAACATTCGGGTTGGGGACTGGATGTTGAGCAACCTCGGTGAGCAGCGGAGAGATTCTTGGGATATATGTGTTTTCCAGATGTTCACCTCGATGCACTGACTTAGTATTAACTTTGATTTATGGGAGAGAAATATAAATGCGGAAAAATACTGAAGAGTCTACTTAATGCCAGACTAAAATAAAGTAATTGATATTGTCGATAGTAAAAAATGCAAACTGAGATTTGTATTTATAAAATGACTAACATCACACCTTTTTCTCACTAAATTGATCTGGTTTTCTGAGTGGCTGGCCCGCCCTATTTATCGAATGAAATGTTTCTCTTAAATGCTGAAAAAGTGAGCATTGAGACCTTTAAGTGTTTTTTTGAAAATTGTTTAAATGAATCTAATGCGTCATTGAAGTGACTTAGATCACTTAATTATCTCACTTAATTTTTGAAATGGCTGGCTTGGCCCTATCGCATCGAAAAATGTTTCTCTTAAATGCTGAAAGAGTGAGCATTGAGACCTTAAAGTGGTTTTTTTAAAGTTGATTCAATGAATCCAATGCGTCCTTGAAGTGACTTGGATAACTTAATTACCTCACTTAATTTTTGGAGTGGCTGGCCCTATCGCATCGAAAAATCTTTCCCTTAAATGCTGAAAGTGTGACATCTTAAAATGGTTTTTTAAAAGCTGCTTAAATGAATCTAATGCGTCATTAAAGTGACTTGATCACTTAATTACCCAGTATATATAAGTTGGTAAGTTTCGTAGAGATTTATTTGTTAATAAGTTTTGTTTTGCTATCTGGAATGTTAAGGGTTCATTTATTCTCCATAGCTTTTATGAAATTTAATAACTTTTGCTTGACTTTTTTACACTTTCGTTGTTCATACAACGATTGCCACCTGTCAATTCACCCTGGTGGATGAATTGACAGGTGGCAATCGTTAATACTTAGAAAAATGTAAATCAAAGATTAAGTGAAAACTAAACTAGAACTTTTTTTATAAATATTCTGGGTACAAATAATAAGCAATCACTCAACCCCCGAGTTGTATTCAAAGCTCTCATCAATTTGATCAAATAAGTCGTCTCCTGTTTGATGACTGGTCTAGAAAAAAAATGACAAAATAGAAGTACTCATAACGGAAATTAAACAAAATTTTATAAAAAATACATAAACAAACTTTTACACCACACTGTACACCTATCCTTCTCTCTCTCATTAGAGCCAGCAACAAATCTTCTATGTCGTCTCTCTCGCGCTAACACTGGCGAGTACATATTTTATTCTGTCTACGTTTTTTCCATCCATCTTCTCCAAACCTATAGTTCTCTCCACCAGCTTCTCTTATTTAGGACAAACAGGGATCTCTGCAATCCATCCAGAATCTTATAAGCGCTAGGACCTTTGCTTATTTTTTATTTGGAAGCAAATCCTCCCCCACACCATTGCCGTGTCGTGTAATGCTATTGTGGAATTTGCTTTACAAATAATCTTAAACTTGAAAAATGAATCTTATTTTTGACACTTTGCAAAATGTGATGCTTCCTCAAAAGACCATTGATTTATAAATACAAATACATTTGTACATACTTACCATAACGCTGTTTCCCTGCCAGATTAGACAGAAAAAAGAGAGCACCAGACTTTCATATCACAACACACATCTTTTGCCTCTTCTAGATCCATACCCCTTCTCTACAACTTCTACGATTACCCTAATTTCTAACTCGATATACCTCCAGTCACCATTCCTCCCGGTTTTGCACTATGTTGAATTCAGCGCATAAAAAACATCCTGCCAACTTCTTTATTTACTCCGTCTATCTCATAGGTGCATAGGCGCGTACATGCGTGTTGAGGTGCATGGCTCCGTGGTAACGCAATACGGGATTCGAACCCCGTACTATGCTGTCTTCTTCAAATGAAACAGGCATTTTTTTTTCTGATTGATTTTACTCTTAAATATTATAAATAAATAAATATAGGTTTATTGAAAGCAACATAGTATGTACATAATATATTTAAATACACTTAAAAAGCACATAAATTGCAGAAAATACATTAAAGACAGAAACGATTAAAAGGTCTGGGCTCATCTAATAACATCCTCTCGACCAAGATACACCCCACCAATATAGGGCGAGCCCAGCCACGGAGACACCAGATGTTTTTCAGCCCACACCCTTGCACAGTATCAGCCAACATCCTTGCACAATATCTTGCATATACTCGTATGTTATTAGTGGCATAGAAGTGAACCAAAAAAATTATCCAACATTGTTTAAAAAAAAACGTGATGAGAATTTAAGAACTACCGACTTTCTTTTCACTGAAAATAATAATTTTGTATTTTTTGTATTACAGGGCACTGTTATGGAAAAACGGTTAAAGATTTTACCCTGGAAAAGTTGTAGGTACATATTTTAGGGTTTGGCAAATTTCCAAGTTTTGTCCATTATACTTCTTGCAGATCTAGATTTCTTCCCTTGAACCCAATTGTTAGGAGACGCTGCTTCACAAAATTCTATATTTCTTGGTTGTATACTTAAATTGCATGTTAAGTTGTAATTATGTATTGTATAAATAAATACTTCATTTCTGGTATAAAAAATAGATTTTATATATAAATTTATCAAGGTTTTTTCTCGAATCTTCGAAAAGACTTTAGTTTCACTTTGACGTGTTATGTTTTATGTAAAAAAGAAATAAAATAAATAAATAAATAACACATTTAATTTATATGTTGTTTATAGTTAAGGCATTAACGTTGTGGAGGTTTAAAGACATTGTAATTTATTTTTAACAAACACTGTTTATTCCACTTTTTTATGACGTCATAAAAAAGTGGAATAAACAGTGTTTGTTAAAAATAAATTACAAAACATTTATTTTATATTTTTGTGTTCACCACTAGTTTATTTTGAGTTTACAGCCGGTTTCGAAGACCTCCGTCTTCATCGTCAGAGGAAGATAAACTTAACTTGACGATGAAGACGGAGATCTTCGAAACCAGTTGTCAGCTCAAAATAAACCAGTGGTGAACACAAAAATATAAAACAAGTGTTTTATTTATTTATTTTATTTCTTTTTTAGAGAAATCTAGGTTTATTGACAGCAACAGGGTATGTACATATGTGCATCAGATGTTTTTTAGCCCACACTATATGAACACTAAACACATAAACTACTCTACACCTAAAGCCGAATGTATGACCATCATACATCGGAAGATCTACATAAGTTTCTTTGTAGTTCGCATTGTCTTGGTAAGTTTTCAGCGGTTATCTTACCGAAAACGTTTTTTCTAAATATATACAGACGTAGAAAATTACTTAATCTAATGACTGCAGCTACCATTTCCTATATTTTTTCTCAAACTACAGGCTTATATATTATATTTATTATGTAATATTATTAATATGTCGAAAAAGTCTTATCAAACTACAGACTTATATATTTATTGTGTAATATTGATAATATGTCATAAGAGTATCATCAAACTACAGACTTGTATATTTATTATGTAATATTGTTAATATATCATAAGAGTCTTGTTAAACTACAGACTTATATATTTATTATGTAATATTGTTAATATGTAATAAGAGTCTTATCAAACTACAGACTTATATATTTATTATGTAATATTGTTAATATGTCATAAGAGTATTATCAAACTACAGACTTTTATATTTATTATGTAATATTGTTAATATATCATAAGAATCTTGTCAAACTACAGACTTATATATTTATTTTGTAATATTGTTAATATGTCATAAGAGTCTTATCAAACTACAGACTTATATATTTATTATGTAATATTGTTAATATATCATAAGAGTATCATCAAACTACAGACTTATATATTTATTATGTAATATTGATAATATGTCATAAGAGTATCATCAAACTACAGACTTGTATATTTATTATGTAATATTGTTAATATATCATAAGAGTCTTGTCAAACTACAGACTTATATATTTATTATGTAATATTGTTAATATGTAATAAGAGTCTTATCAAACTACAGACTTATATATTTATTATGTAATATTGTTAATATGTCATAAGAGTATTATCAAACTACAGACTTATATATTTATTATGTAATATTGTTAATATGTCATAAGAGTATTATCAAACTACAGACTTATATATTTATTATGTAATATTGATAATATGTCATAAGAGTATCATCAAACTACAGACTTGTTTATTTATTATGTAATATTGTTACATATCATAATAGTCTTGTCAAACTACAGACTTATATATTTATTATGTAATATTGTTAATATGTAATAAGAGTCTTATCAAACTACAGACTTATATATTTATTATGTAATATTGTTAATATATCATAAGAGTATCATCAAACTACAGACTTATATATTTGTTATGTAATATTGATAATATATCATTAGAGTCTTGTCAAACTACAGACTTATATATGTATTATGTAATATTGTTAATATGTAATAAGAGTCTTATCAAACTACAGACTTATATATTTACTATGTAATATTGTTTATATGTCATAAGAGTATCATCAAACTACAGACTTATATATTTATTATGTAATATTGTTAATATATCATAAGAATCTTGTCAAACTACAGACTTATATATTTATTTTGTAATATTGTTAATATGTCATAAGAGTCTTATCAAACTACAGACTTATATATTTATTATGTAATATTGTTAATATATCTTAAGAGTCTTGTCAAACTACAGACTCATATATTTATAATGTAATATTGTGAATATGTCATAAGAGTCTTATCAAACTACAGACTTATATATTTATTATGTAATATTGTTAATATGTCATAAGAGTATCATCAAACTACAGACTTATATATTTATTATGTAATATTGTTAATATGTCGTACGAGTCTTATCTGTTAACGGCGCAATATAAATTTTCTTTTCCTTATTTTTATTTAATTTAACTAAATTGGAAAAGTTGTGAAAGGAGCCGAATAAATAATGCAGAAACACGTGCACTGGGAATAAAACAAGTAGGGACAATATTATTACAGAATACGGAATGAAGGGAGTAGGGATGAATTTGAACTTAAGTCTGATTGGTCAAGTGAAATGAAGAAAAGCACTCTAAAGTGAGTTGGGCACTTGAAATGAATGAATGAAGAAAGACAAACAAAACAAATATACAGTGCAAATGTGAATGAAAGACGTAGTAGAAGGAGGCCAAGGGAAGTTTGATTGGATCAAGTGAATGATACTTTGAAAGAAAAATGTAAGCCATAGAAGTTGCATGGGAAGGTGTATGGAAGTAGAAAGTAAAAAATTGTGTGTCTCGATAAGAAAGTCTGGGGCTTTCTTATTTATGTTTACTCCGATAAGAAAACAGCTTAATGTCGTTTGAATTCCACTTGTTTTGTATTCGATTCCTATTTACAATAAAAAAACAAATTAACAGTCTAATTTTTGTACTATATCACACATTTTGTCTTCTTTTTCTTTTCTTGTGTAGTTTATCTTTCATAGCTGAATGTTCACGTCTCTGATCCATAAAACAGCCTCAAGAACACTTCGAAGAATACTGTGCTGTTATCCCGGGAATAAATGTATTGAACACTCTCTCACAGTATGACTGGCAGTCTGGACCATTCTTCATGATCACATCTCATACTTGACTTCATAAATGAGATCTGCTATACAATGCATAAGACCTAAGTACGATAGGTTAAGTGTCATGAAGTACATGTTTGCATCGAGTTTATACTTGAGATATGATACTAACAAAAATTATTGTACTGAAATCTATGTCAATAATAGGTTTTATGAAACACACTAACAATACCGCTTAGACAAATTTCTTATATTTCCTTCCATAACTCCTACTCTCTCCTTTTCTTCATCTTTTTTATTTTCTTTGCCATGGTAAATCTTTTACAAGGAAACCACGGTATTGAATTTTATTTTACCTGAAAGTTCAGTCTTGATTGTTCATTCATTCATTCGTGTAGCGCCTTTAACATGTCCGAATCAGTTTTGCTTATAAATCAAAGAGCGTGGTCGGAAGATCACGTTACTTTTAACTTCATTAATCTAAGTACGATAGGTTAAGCGTCATGAAGTACATGTTTGCATCGAGTTTATACTTGAGATATGATACTAACAAAAATTCTTGTACTGAAATCTATGTCAATAATAAGTTTTATGAAATCACACTAACAATACCGCTTAGAGAAATTTCTTATATTTCCTTCCATAACTCCTACTCTTGCCTTTTCTTAATTTTTTTTATTTTCTTTGCCATAGTAAATCTTTTACAAGGAAAACACGGTATTAAATTTTATTTTACCAGAAAGTTCAGTCTTGATTCTTCATTCATTCATTCGTGTAGTACCTTTAACAAGTCCGAATCAGTTTTGCTTATACATTAAAGAGCGTGGTCTGAAGATCACGTTACTTTTGACTTCATTAATCGTGCTTTCGGATGAATAACCATTATATTAGGCACGTAATTTGTACTTGATTATCCATTTGTACTGGTAATACTATAGTGTCACAAATATTGTATTGTATTTCACTTTAATTGTACAAAGCACAACATGGCGGGTTGTTAATGGTAATGTGACATTCTCGTCCAACCAACCAGAAATCACAATAAAAAGACAAGTGCCGTTTAAAGACCAAAATCTCCCCAAAGGAGCTCTTATTCGGGATTTGAACCCACCATTATTGATAGAAGAAAAATGTAACACAATCAATGTATATTATTTTAGAATATGGATAAGTAGGTGGTGACAAACCGAATGGTAATTGTGTAGTTTTAGATTTTTCTCTATTTTCTAAAAAAGCTTTTCCTTAAACACTACCAAGCCACGTCAAAACAGGCCACTGCAAGATGTTCGAGGCCTTAAGTGAGAGAATCCGTTTCAATAAAAAATCTGCGTTCCAACAAGAACCGAACCCGCATACTCCGTGTCAGAAGACAGTTGTCTTACGAACTAAACCATGGAATTCGTCCTTTATCGAAGCTTAAAAAAAATATTTTGTGTATTAAACTGGTTGGTTGTACGTCAAATTTCTACATCTACATTACAAAATATAATTTTTCAGGAATCAGTCTTATGTTTTCAAAAATAAAGAGTGTTCGTTCTTAAAGAGCCTATTTTTATATTTGAAAATTTTAAAATGCATATATACAGCACACTTTTTTCTGTAAATTCCACCCAAATCCTTTTGATTAAGAAAGCAGGGTCGGAGTTACCGTTTCTGCTATGTGTGTAAGATAATAAAGTAGGGGCATTAATAATATTATTAAAATCCTAATAGGCGAGCCGCGCCGCACCTTAATCTTGCTGTATTTACGAGCATCGGGACCGGCAAAATATTTTTTTCTTTCTTTCTCAAACTCACGAAAATGTAGGATTTTTTTATTGTTAGCCCGTTGATGATAGGGTTGACACAAAATTGTTTTTTTTAATTATATTTGCATTGTTTAAGACAAGTTTTTAAACGCACATAATTCTTAAAAATATAAAAAAAATATGCAATATACGTACGAAGGTCCAAAAGTTTTCCACCCAAGGATATTATGTTTATTTTTAACCTGAGAAAGTGCAATCGCATCACTTCATACCAGAAGGTGCTGAGTTCGTTGCATGTTCTTACATGTTCTTAACAGATGCAAAATTCACATACTCTCACTATAGTATAATATCCCTAATTAGCCTACTACCCCCTCTAATCTCGTCGAAAATATTCAGCGTTTTTTTTTTCATAGATTTGAACTACGCTCAGACAGGTGGTTTGCAAGCTTTTACAGTTCGCCATTGATCTTTTTTTTACGTCGTCCTTTACTGTCCATTCAGTGAGTCTCTGGAGCCTGTTGTAACCCAATGTAAGGTTCGTTTCGTTATTGGTATATTTTAAAAAGTTACTAAAAATCTTTAGATTTCAGTCACTAAATATTACGTGTTTCAATCTTGATTTTCCTTTCCTCTCCACCATTCCTTTTCTTTTCCTCTGATTGGTGACATCTCACTTTTATTTTCCCTATACATTCCGTTCATTAATTTTGTAAAGGTGAATTTGATTCACTTGAACATTGTTTTGTGACGATGTTACTCCCTTTCTGCTTTGCTGGAAGAGATTGTCTCCGGGCAATAAGCCCTCCAGATCGTTACATAATGAAGTGTTTAATAAATAAATATAAAATAATAAGATAGAATGAAACAATTATTTAGTTTTTAATATTTTTCCCCTCTATTTCAACATGTTTTTTTGCATGGTAAATTGTTTTAAATACGATTAAAAAATATTCTATAGTTTTGCTCTCAAAATAGTGTTATACTGCGGCAGAGACCATTTGTTCTTCATATTTAAAGTTTTTATTCAAGCAAATCAGATTTTGTATTATCTTGTTACACTTGTTTTTAAACCAATGCAATTGTTTCATATGACTGAGTGTTTCTATTGGTTTGCCTTGACGAGGGTCATCTTCAATTGATTTTCCGCTTAACGGAATCTGTTGAGCTCAATCTTTCGCTCTAGAATATGATGGAAAAGGTCCTTCGTAGACAGCATCTAAACGTCGTTTCATTTTTCTTTCGGGTTTTTCCTACTTTTCAAATAAATTTGACAACAACGCAATATTCAATTTTTCATATTTCAAAATATAACGAAAAAACACGTCTCATATCGACAATTGCTGACATATTAGTAAAATAATAGGTACCAAATGTTTCTTTTTATACATACACTATCTTTTTCCGGACGAAAACTTATGATTTTCAGTGGCATATAATACAAAGTACTAAAAAAATAGCAATAATAGTAATATCGATATGCACAGTAATTTAAGCTTTTCAAATAGGCGCTCATGAAAGCTTTTTAACGAAATAAAAAAAATATCGCAATTCTTCGAACCAAGTGGCAAGTACGATTTCTTGGCATCCAGATGGTCCGATTTTCAATTACCGATGGGTTGACTTCTGAACTGCCTAATTAGCATCTTAGGTTGATATGTTATATTCTTGTTCAGAAGTTGATCCACGTTCAGATTTTTTATAATCTTACATTGACTAGCTTCTGGACTGGCCGACTGTCTCTGGGATTTACATATTCTTGTCCGAAAGTTGATCCACATTTAGGTATTTTATAATCTTACATTGAATAACTTCTGGACTGGTCAACTTGCCTCTGCAATCATATTCTTGTCCAGAAGTTGAACCACATTCAACTATTTTATAATCTTATACTGACTAGCTTTTAAACTGGCTGACTGGCCTCTAAGATGAACATATTTTTGTCCAGAATTTGATCCACATTCAGCCTTTTTGTATTTAGATTGATTAACTTCTGGACTGGCCAACTGGCCTCTAGGATTGATATTATATATTCTTGTCTAAAAGTTGATCCACATTCAACCTTTTTGTACTCTTGCATTGACTAACTTCTGAACTGACCAACTGGTCTCTGGGATTAACACACTCTTGTTCAGAAGTTGATCTACATTCAGCCCTTTTGTATTATTACATTTTTTAATTGATATCAATAATTAATTACTTCGTATGATACTCATCAACATATCTGCATTTGTGATGTGTTCATATTGAACAGCGTTGTGAATAATACAATACAATCTTCGTTCTCATTTAAGGGCCATTGGGTATCAGAACTTCTAGAATAAGCATGAAGCTCGTTGGTTAACATCATACATGATAGCATTCCTACCACATACTTCTCATACGCGTTAGCATATTTACTAGACAAACTCTGTCAGACTTTGACGATTTTTTGTTATTTTTTTTGGGAATCATTGGGAATTGAACCCGAAACTCTCGAGTGGATAACCCGAAACTCTCGAGATTATTATCAACTGATTCACGTAGCTCACCTATAAATTGGCATGGCAATACTAAACAGCGGTCTTTTCATGGGGTTGAGTCACAAGAAAAATATAACCACCTTTTATACAAGTTGTCTGTAAGACAAATATAAAACTCCAGAATTAATCGTCGTTAGGGTTTTTCCGGAGGCCTCGAGAATTAATTCTCCGAAACCCTAAAAAACTGTTACAATACTCATTGATTACAACAGAGCTGGTTTTCCTACGGCTTTGTAAGATGAAGTGTCAGACTGTGGATCGACTTGGATGGAGGTGTTTCGTAACACTTCTGTTTTCCCGACGAAACGCATAGCGTGGTAATAAAAGCGCCATTTCAGGGCAGGCGCATAATACTCGTATTCAGTGTAGTATTACATAGAGGACTCGCAAACGATCAGGATATCTGTAGGGAATTAGCCTCTATGATTAAGTTTTCCATATTTTGGACAAACTGTTTCATTCAAACAGACTATTCAAAGAG
This sequence comes from Odontocerum albicorne, assembly GCA_949825065.1. Taxonomy (NCBI): domain Eukaryota; kingdom Metazoa; phylum Arthropoda; class Insecta; order Trichoptera; family Odontoceridae; genus Odontocerum; species Odontocerum albicorne. The sequence continues at coordinate 7,655,334 of OX463860.1, read as the reverse complement.
AATGTCTGCATTTCTATGAATTTGGCTCGTTGCATGGTGGCACACAGATTGAGGGAATTATGCGAACATTCATGTTTATTTAATGATTTATTTTTAATATACAAAATTATATGAGGAAAAACGAGACGGACAAAAAAGTCTGTTTTGTTATATGTTTTAGCCGATAACAGTAAATTTTTCGTCATATCAACTTGTTTATTTTATTATTGCAATAATTATAGTATTTTCCCGTAATATTCCATAACTTAATGTTTGTTTTATTATTGCAATATATATAGTATTTTTCCGTAATATTTCATAAATGAATATTTATTTTATTATTGCAATAGTTATAGTATTTTCCCGTAATATTTCATAAATTATTGTTTGTTTTATTATTGCAATAGTTATAGTATATTTCCGTAATATTTCATGAATTAATGTTTATTTTATTATTGCAATAGTTATAGTATTTTTCAGTAATATTTCATAAATTAATGATCTATATTTTTGGTTAACATTCGTTTTCTCGATTAATGATTCAATTGTATAAATTTTTGTCTGCCTCAAAGTGTTAGATATAAAAGAAGTGTGAGCAGCTTTAGGAAGTACTGAAAGACAATCGTTTCTGGATAGTTTCTCTAAAATTTATGATTTTATATGAACACTCTTTGTTTTTATTGAATTTAATACTTTATTATGTGTGATGAGATGTTGTTCCAAAGGAAACATTTGGACTATCAAAAATATTTTCAATTTCGTAGCGTTTTTGTTAAATATTGTAACACTGTTAACATTTTTTGTTTCACTTTTATAAATGAATTTCAATATTATGCATGAATAAAAATATGTTTTTCTTTCATATTTTTTTTTATTTATAGTTTCATTTTTAATAATTTATTTGATATTTGATACAGGTTCTACTCAATCACATTACATAACAAGAAAAGAAATAAGTTAAAAAGTTCAAATGGAACTTAACAGGAACAACAGTATTCATGCTTTCATACAAAGTATCTAAGGCATACCAACAGAGTTCATTAATTAGTCCAATTCTCAATTTATCCACCAAAATATGAAAAGTTTTGATATCGAGAATTTCATTCAACAAGGGTATTCCATGTGCGAGTGGTGATGATCTGAACAACCCAATTCGTGAATACGTCATCAAAAACAATCATCGAAGTCAATAATTATTGTCCGATACATTCAAGAATATTTTGTTAACCAACAAAAGATTCACCATTTTTCTTGCTAACAATTTGTTTACGTATTATCAGGTACGTAGACGTCTTTTAACGCTAAGAATATTCTAGCATACCCAGTAAAAATGTGGGTAAGAATTAATTTGCAATTGCGAAATGATATCACTTAATCAAAGGCCTTGTTAAGGGAAGTGGTTCTATGTATGCAACAAATGTTCTAATTGCTATGTTGTGTATTCTATTTGCTATGGTATTCTACGATAATTTCAATATTAAAAAAATTAAGGTTATACGTGTTATTTTGAGGATAGTAAATAAATAAAAAAAAGTGGTAACAGCGCTTCACATTTAATAAATATCTTGATGTCTCCTTGGGGTGACAAAGGTCACAGGTTTTTTATTAATGAAATATAAACCTTCAAATGTCGACAGTCAACACTTTCATTAAATTTTCAAGTATGTTATAATGATTCAAGGTACTTTCTATTCAAAGCCTTGAATGTCAAATTATTCCCTTTTGAGACACAAAGCACTAAATGAACATGATTATAATTGTACATAATCAAAATCACCTTGAGGTTAAAGTCGTTAAGTAAGATTGTAATAACGGTTTGCCTGAACGTATTGCGGTAATCGTTAAAATCGTTACAGAGGCAGATTTCGGTAAAGTATAACCCTATCAGCGGACACCCAGCATCAGCCAACAATCATCTTTTACCCCATACTAAAAGGTACGATTCTCAATATTTTTTTTCAGTTGCGATTATTTTTATTCAAAATATTGTGATGTTTAGTTACTTATCGTACGCCTGTTAGAAATGTGATACAACTCAAATTTATCATTTTTTTTCATGAACACGAAATAATGTAAGCTGTTGGACTATATCACATATGATGCCATTAGCATTTCCTTCCTGTGCTAAAAAAATCCGCGCGTTCCGGTGCTGTGTATTCAATACACATGTAAAAATGAGCGATTTAAAATCGGAAAAATAAGAATATTCCTAGCCAATCGCTTAAATTAATTAAATTTAAAGTCAAAAGTGATAAAAATTGAAATTTCATTGCTGAAAACATGAAAAAAACATCGGCCGACATTCACAAAACGGGCGAAGCGACCACATCAAATTAATGTCCGAAAGCTACTGAAGCAAGATAAGCGAGCGAATTAAGATTATATTTCTTGTGTTCCCATATACCGAAGTAAAGTGAGAATGAGACGTAAATAGCGTCGTTTCCTCACCCATAGCGGTTTTTATAGAATGAATTTACCTACGTCACACACTGGCACGCCTTTGATTGTATTGATGAATTTACTCCCGATTTTCACAAAACATATCTGATGTGGCCGATAAGTGCTAATTATTATTGATATTATTTTTTCATTCAATGTGTAAATGTATTACGCAGGAATATCTAAAATATGAACACAGTATTTATTATATTTATACAGATATTAAAGTTTTTAGAAGCAATGTGTACTAGTTACACATCACAGGGAAGGAAGGGTTAATAAGATATTGTCCGTTTTGCATTTGGGATTGTTTATCCGTATTTATTTATTTTGGTTTCGTGGATATTTTTAATGTATATGTTGATGAGTTCAAAAGGAGGTTATTCCGTTTTCATTTTATCTGGTTTTTTTATGATATAATCATTTGACTTAGATTGTTTGTATTTGAGAAATAATTTCTCTTAGTGTTGTTAACGTAAACTTTGGTGATTTTAATAGCCTTGCATGTTGAAATATGCTCATTTTTCGAAGACCATACATAAATATAATATATACATACTTTTAAACCGTGCCATTTACTTAAACTTGCTACAGGAATTTGTCGGCAGATTTGTGAGGAGTTGAAAATTAAGAAGTCCTTTTTTTTCCAGCATGATGGTACACCTTCCTACTACCATCAAGATGTGGGGGTTTATCTTAATGGACAGAGATGAAAATGCTGAATAGCCAGATTGGATGTAGAGCTAGCATTAAATACCCCCCACGCTCTCCAGACCTCACGTCAACAAACTTTTTTTATGGTGACTCGTCGAAAATAACGATTATGACAAAACAATTAATTAACCCTTCCTTCCCTGTGATGTGTAAATATTACACATTGCTTTTAAAAACTTTAATATCTCTATAAATATAATAAATATTGGGTTCAGATTTTATGTATTCCTCCATAATACGAGTACATTAAGGCATTGAATGAAAGCATAATATTAATAATAATTAGCACTTATCGGCCAGATCAGAGATATTTTGTGAAAATCGGGAATAAATTACCAATTTAATCCAACGTGTGCCAGAGTGTGACGTAGGTATATTCATTCTAAAAAACCGCTATGGGTGAGGAAACGACGCTATTGACGTCTCACTCTCTACTTCGGTATATAGGAACGCAAGAAATATAATATCAGTTCGCAATTGTGTTTCTTCCTTCGAGGTATTACATTCCGAAACCAAGTTCCGTCTCAGCTCTCAGAAGCTCTAGGGCATCCATTTGAGGTGGTCTCTCTGCCCGTTTTGTGAACGTCGGCCGATGTTTTTTTCATGTTTTCAGCAATTAAATTTCAATTATGATGACTTTTGACTTCAAATTTAATTAATTCGAGCGAATGGCTATGAATATTCTTATTTTTCCGATTTTAAATCGCTCAATTTTACATGTGTGTTGATGTGTATTAAATACGCAGCACCAGAACGCGTGGATTTTTTAGCACAAGAAGGAAAAGGTTGATTGAGAGCATTCGTTAAAAAATAATTCACCCACATACTAAGGCGAATTATTTGTGATGTTATCAGCAGCGCATGGACAACAACGGGCTTCAATTTGAATACTTGCGATAATAAAAAAATATACGTTTTTTCTTTCCTTTATTTAAAGTTTTTATCTTAGATATGCCTAAATAAATACTCAATTTATAATAATTCAAAGTGTGTATATTTTTTTATCACGGCCTGTTTTTATGTTTTATTTAGTAACATTTTTTTTTGGTTTGTAAAAAACATGCAGTAATGTTTACCATATCTAGTTTATAAATAAATATGAGAATTTCTTCATAACAGTACTATAATGTTATTCGTTTAGTCTCTGTGTTGACTTGTACTGCACATATGTTTTCTAATGTCAGTTACACCTGGTTATTACATTAGAAACGTATCAAAACCCTACAATTTGCTTTATTTAAAACTGACATTTATGTTTAATTAAAAAATGTTAAAAAACCTCTGTGCTGCACTTTTTTATTTTTTTAAAGGGTTCAATTGCCGTGTATGTGCACAATTTTACTAAAAACGATTCCAGCCTAGTTTTGAATAAATGCATTTCATAAATATTTCTGGTTGCTAAAGAGATTGCCAAATTTATTTGCCAGGTTGTACTATTTACAATTAAAAGGTAAACAAATGTGACACATGATTCTTATTTATAGACTGTCAGCCTTTATTCACCACTGCTGAGCCACCTTTATTTTACCTTGCCACCGTGGTTCTTTTACTTTGCCTTCCAGTTTCAGCATGCAACTCGCGCTATGTCATTAGTGAATGATATATCATAAAATAATACAGTTTAAAATAATACATTTAATTTATTTATTCATTCGTATGGTATCACTTAACACATCCGAATACTTGAACATGTTTTAAGAACATGGTCAAGAGAAAACGTTGTCTTTGACCCCATAAATCGTACCTGCACGTTTAAGAACCACTTGAGTAAGCACGGTACTTGCAGTTCATTATTGCGTATGTGGGCATACTTCCTCGCTTTAACCCGACTGAGACCATTTTTTTTAAATTTTGCTTTTATGTTTTGACACCACCTAGAATTCAACTCAAAGCCCCTCATTAGAAGGACAGAATAAATTACAAGAATTTTGACAATGAACATACATTTAACCATTCAATCCGTTAAGGAATAACTATTGACATAAACAATGTAAATAGTTATTTTTTAATGTTTTAGGGACTTGTGTTTCGCATAGAACGATGAGGTTGTTTGAATAAAAGTCGTCGAGATCGAGATAAGCAAAGAGAGAAAGTTTATTGAAAGCGTGTATATTTATAATGTATAGAACGGCGCAGAACATGTCGCTGTCTCGCTTCGCCGGACACAATGTTATTGTTGCGCGTTCTATATACATTTCATACTACGGTCTGCAGGAGAGGCAAGAGATATATCGGTGTCTCGCTCTCGCTGTTCGCTACTAGTGAGTTCCATGACCGCACGGGCGACCTTCGCCCAGTGCTGTCTCGCATTCCTTACAGTGCGAGTTCAATGACCGACGCCAAGGATCGCCTCAGTGGGTTCAGTGACCGCACGCACGGTCGCTACAATGTATTGAATAGTTTCATGAGTTTCTTTAAATTTGCCTAGCAAAAGTCAGCTGTATATCAAACCTGACAATCATCTTTAAAGTGTAATCTTGCCTAAAGGTTTGATCTATAAGGTCTGTGTGTTAACTAAAATGCAACCGTTTGCACACAATACATCGAGACACGAAAAGGCATATTTTATCCGCAAGATGGCTAGTTGGCTGACAAGTATACTCGATCACAAGAAAAAGCAAGTGTTAAGTTAAGAGAAATAAAAATTAATCTAGCTATTCGGCTCAACGAGTATACGATTTTCTTTACGAAAAGTTACAAAAAATGAAGTTTTCATTAATAGTATTATAAAGTTAACCTAGATTTGGGACCTAATTTTTCGATAATCTTTCATTTTCTATTGAATTTTGTTAATTTCTGTATATTTATTGTAAGAAATTAAATTTTTATATATTATTCAAAGTTAAGGCATCAAAACTGTTGAGGCTTAAACACATTGTTATTTGTTTAGTAAAATAATGTTTATTCCACTTTTTAAAACGGTATAACCCTACCGGTTTCAAAGTTTTTTTTACCTTATCATCAGAGGAGCTCAAATATTATTGTTTGCGCTCCCATGATGATGAGGGCTAAATCTTGAAACCGGTCGGGTTATACAGTTATATAAATAGAAGTAAACTGTTTGATTAAACAAATCACAAATTAAATTATTGGTTTAAATGTTCTTTTCTTTTATTCTTAGTAGCAAAAGTCATAGGTGAGAAATTGTTACGCAGTTTGACAAATCATTTGTACTCATAACCTGCACATTGGTTTAATATATCATTAAAAACAGTTCTGCGTCATACCAACTTAAGCACGTAGGTTCAAACCAAGAAGGGTCACGACTCCAAGTATTAGAATAACAGTTTTGTAACATGACACCTGAATTTTTCATCCCTCATTCTCCTGTCAGGTTCACCCTCCCATCCCGGCAAATATTACTAAACGGATCCAGTATGACTAATAAGGGGGATTACTCGCAGAATAAACACATTGGTTTAGTCGGCTGTGAGGTGCGCTGTTAATGCGCCCATTTGTTCCTTTCTCCTCTATTCTGACGATCTTGCTCCTGTATGCTTGCTCTGAAACATCAATGTTTTGTATACTAACCCGTGTAATGGTTATTGTGATGATTTTCCTGAAATCGTGCGCTTGTTTTCAGGTGCTGAAAGAGAAATTTTCATGAAAGTTTATGGAATTATTAAAAATACTTATTTACATTCCATTTCATTATAGAAAGTTAAATTAAATCGATAAATATGATAAGTTTATTAAATATTTGACAATAAACCAAAAGTAATACTTCTACGGGATAATTAGAAAAAAACAATCGGCTAAAAAAAGAAAAAAAAAATAACAAATAAAATCACCTCAAAGTATAATACACTTGATATAACATATTTTGTGGGGAAATCGTATTTTTGTGTTTCATTTAATTTCACTTCCGTTGCATAAAGTGTTACCTAGCGGGTTTTTAGCCATGGGGTGGTTCCAATCTACCAGAGGGATGTAATGGAGACATTGAAAGAAAACTGTACTTGAATATTTTATTAAAAAAATGTATATCAATGAAAATTCAACCGACAGCCCCCTAGTTGTATCCCAGAAGGAGTACGTTTTTTATATTCATAAGATTTTTTATATGTATGTTTAAATTTGATACAATTGTCACTATACAGCATGTAGGTTATGTATATTGCATATTATGTTTTGTTGAAGGATTTTATAGGTTTTCACTGGGGTTACTCTTAACTTAATATTATGGAGATAATTATTTTATTGTGATTTGTTTTATCAAGCACTGTATATTCCACTTTATGTAACGATATAATCCTACCGGTTTCCAGGTTTTCACCTCATCAACTCGCTTGTTTGTGCTCCCTTGGTGAAAACCTTAAAACCGGTAGGGTTTTACCGTTACGTTAAGTGGAATAAACAGTGTTTGTTAAAACAAATTACAATATCTTGAAACCTCCACAATGTAAATACCTTAACTTTAAATGAAAAGTATTTTAAAACATTATATTTTGTTTTTATTTAAAAAGTTATGGGCTAAAAAACACAGTATCTCACATGCATCTCAAAAACACAGTAAATAAATTCAATCAAAAAAAAAATTGCACGAATTCATCAAATTTCAAAATTGTATTCGCCCTCAGCCGGACGCTATCGGACGTATAACCGATTAATATTTTGATTTAAGGCAATTTGTCTGGGGCACAATGTCAGTTTTGACTTTAATAAAAAGTCACCGCTTGAAGCTCTTCGGGGCAATTAATTTGCATTAGGCAGGGATTTGCAAAATTGTCTGGCGAAGATGTGCTGTACACCAAGCGTCGCTGTGCAATATTAAACAGCGACATGTTCTGTTTTGAATGAATTTTGCTTTGTGTAAAATATGATCAAGTTTAAGGTTTACTTATTTACTGTTTTGATTTGTTCAAAAAAATCTAATAGCAAAACCATTAGAACATTTATAACGTTAATTCTATATATAAAAAATATTATTGGAATAAGACAAGGCGAAATATTGTCACCATCCTTATTTTATAATGAAAATAACAATCGCATATCATTTGCTAATATTGAAACTTTTTTGATCGCTCAATTAGAGAAACACAATATATTTTACAACGAAACTCTATTATTGTAAGGCGCAATTGAAAACGTGAAAAACTATGGGTGAAAGAATCTCAGTGTGTATTCAAATATAGTTAACATGCAAGACTTATAAAACAGTAAAGACATTTGAAAACCTTACTTGTTTGTCAAATTAAGAACATGCGTCTTATTTAGAACACACTATAACAGTGAGGAGCATTACTCACTTAGTGACTTTTACAGTGATGAGCATAACTTACTTAGAATATACTATTACAGTGAGGAGCTCATTTAGAACAAAATAATACAGTGAGGAGCATTACTTACTTAGAACAGATTATTACAGTGAGAAGCATAACGAAAGTTTAATTTTATATCTTTTTTTCCAGCGTTTACATTGGACTTTTTTTATATTTAAATAAGTATTGCATCAATTCCGGATTAAAACCATCGTTGAGGAACGTTTGTTATTTAAACTACGCTGTAAATTGTTATTTTATATAATTATATAATTAATATTGGTCGGCTCTTCTGATGATAATCTTTCTGAGTTAACAAAAAAAAATAATTGTTTATGATACAAAAAAATAGTTTACAATAACAACAAAATCACAATTAAAAAATCTGAATAATTGAATTAACAGTCATCATCAGAGTCCCTGACACTAGCGTATTCCTACTGTATTTCAGCAGCATAGGGTATAATTTATCTCCGTTGATGTTCTAATTGTTATCCTTTCATTGTAATTGTTTACATATGTTAAATTATATTCCATGCGATAAAAATATTCCACATTCTAATATATAAAATAAATTATAGTGTAAAGTTTATAATTGTGTGTGAAAAAATGACAGTCGATTATTTTCATTCAAAATGTATTATAAATATTGTAACATATTTTAATATCCTACACATATACGATCCCGGCTTGCTTGACTTAGCAAATATAATATATTAAAACGAGATGAAACACCGCGCCTACAGCGTTTAATGTTCCAAGAAATAGTTCAACACGAAGTTTAAAACGGCTGAAAATACCGCGGTCATTGCTCTGTGTTTAAGGTTTCATGTTAAACATGAATAGAGAGCCTTTCTGAAAATAATCAAATATACCCGTATAAGCATTTTTTAGAGTAAAATTACGCTTGTAATTGATGCGATATAAGTATATCTTCGAATTGATGGAGTACCTGAAAGGGCTGTTGACTTAGGTGTCACATACACGTTACTAGGCCTCATGACTTATCAACTTAATAAGAATATATTATTTATAGTTAAAGCATTGTTTGTGCTCCTCTGACGATGATGTGAAAGACTTTAAGAGATTCCAGAAAAAAAGTTTTTTGAAATAATATAATAAAAAAAATTTAACTAACATTTTGTTATTTCTTATAAAGCTGTACAACAACCCTTATAATTTGTAAATGAATATTTTCATAATAAATTTAACAGACAGGGAATAAAATTCGTATATTTAAAAGATAAAGCTAAGCCATCCGAATAATTGACTTGAGAGTCTGGCATGTGACTTGTCCCTTTTGTCCAAATAATAAAGTTTGAGAAAATGGTCATCATTTCTGGATCATAAACCCATAGATTGCTCTAAATTATACAACTTTCCCAATCGCTTACCAAAACTATTCAAATATCTGCGCAAGCTGTTGACTGCCTGCGAATGTAAGAGGGAGAATTTAAGGGTACAAATAGGATTAAAGTTTTCCTCAAAGAGTATCGGCTGAAGAAGATAGCGCAGAAGTTGAATGGATACAAAGAAGGTTCTGTAATTTAGAATTTAGGGTCAACCAAATATATCCGTGATGTGTTTATAGTTACTAAATTTAAAAAAATATAAATACTTTTTTTTTAACTTTGTCTTTCACCATTAATTTTGCTTTTTTCATTATAATTTATATTTAATGATCTTTTTCTCCACAAAATTAAGCAAATTACCCATAGACTGCATTGTTAAAATTTTAAATACCCCGGAAGTATCCTAGTGGAAGACCTCGACCCAGAAACCGAAGTCAAATGCAGAATTGAATCGTCTCGTGCGGCTTTTAATAAAATGAAAAGCGTATTCTGCGATCATAATCTAAACTTGAAACTTCGGCGACGGTTAGTCAAATGCTACGTTTGGTCAGTGTTATTGCATGTAGTGGAATCATGGACCCTCAAAGAATTAACCGACTGGAAGCATTCGAAATGTGGATGCACCGGAGAGTGCTTCGGATACCCTGGACGGATATGGTCAGCAACACAAGGGTTATTCAAAGAGCCAAAGTTGATAGAGAGTTGCTGATTAATATTAAAGTCCGAAAGGTGTCCTATTTGGGTCATATACTTAGAGGAGCAAAGTACAATTTACTGCACCTGATCATCCAAGGCAAAATAGAGGGTCGAAGAGGTGTTGGCAGGAGGCAAATCTCCTGGTTCCGCAATATACGTGATCGGACTGGTATAAGGAGCGTCGGAGATTTTTTTCGGGCTACCGGGGATAAAGATGTCTACTCTCAGGTGATATTCAACGTTGGGGGACCTGACATGACACTGGGAAGAAGAAGAATACTGCATTGATCTGGTTTTCGCTTAAGGCCTCTTGAAAATATTTCGGCTTAATTAAAGAAAATAATAGACTGTATTTTGTTAAACGAAGGCAAAGCATTAATTCAATAACCATACTCGAGTTTGATCCATGAAAAAGATAATTGTAGAAACTATGGAAAACGTAAGTTATATGAAAAACAGAACAACGTCTATGACGGGATTTATAAATGTAGAAATTAATAACACTGTGCGCGTTGATCTGTACTCTCTGTCCCCTTTTTAAAAAAGCGTGGCATGGTAGTTCGTATAAAGGTATTATTTTGCCATTTTGATACGCGTAAGCTCGATGTAGCGAACTCTTCGAGAAACTGAGGCAAAATTCCTGACCCAATTCCGTAGAGTTGGAAATAAATTGAAAGCAGCTTGCCTGATAAAATTTTTAATGGGTTGCGAGAGACAGCAATGACCATCTTTAATGTTCCCTCATGCTCTCTCAATGGTGACATATAAGATTTAAGCTTTTATTCTCGGTTTTATTTCGCAGTCGTTTTCATGCCACTCGGTACTTGCGTTGAAACTTGTTATATTAACAGAAAATTAAATTTATACGACAATGGAACCAAATGACTAAAGTTATGGACACAGAAAAGTTCGATGAACTTATAAATGGGAGTTATGTTAAGCGCATGGAATCAGTCAAAAGTGCTTTTGCGTATGTTCTTAATATATTTGATAATTTAATAATTGATTTAAATATATTTGAGACGTTTTTCCCATTACATATTTTTAAACGAACCTCCAATTATTTGTGTATAATACAACAAGAAAAATACTGTTGGATGAAATGTTTGATATTTTGAAAGCAAAAAATGAAAACAGACAAAGAAATTGTAGGAACTGTTGAAGTATGTGTATGGATGTAAAAGAGACGAAATTTGTGTATCACAATAATAAAGTCAAGCGCACTCTCCTCTTTGCTTTCACCAACAGGGAGATGGCGTGATGGTTTATGTTCATATGTATGTAAAGTACGAGTATATAACGATGCAAAAAAAACACTATTTTTAATACAAAGAAATATTTTGTTTTGATATTAATGACCTCCATAGCCTGGTTGGTGTAAAGCCTCTTTTTTAACCTGGGGGTTGTGGGTTTGGTTCCAATTCAACCCCCTTTTTTTTAAGTCATTAAATCTGGTTTTCACTGTTTGTCACTGGTTTGTATCTTGTTGGCTAAAAATATTGCCATATGCCACAATACATCCTCCAGATTGTAATGTATACAGCAAAAGCGCAATACAATAAAATTATTACTGATCTCAAGATTTTTGAAGGCAGTTTTCCCCTTTTATAAGCTTACCATAGATTATTCGTGTAATGGCGCTCTCCGGTCAGACGTCATTATTTTTATCAACCACATTTACAAATCAAATATATAAAGTACATAGCATACGTCACATCATTTTTCTGCTAGTGTAGGCAGAGAGAACAGAACGTTTTAAAACCAAAACATTATGAATTTCTTAGTTATATCATGAAAAAATAAGTTTTTGGAACACCGGCATGTTACATGTTATTGAATTTTAAAAAAGAAGACTCCCTCAAGCTCGCGTGTTTATGATCCTTAAAGGAAATACAAACGCAGAAATAATTGATAGATGAAAACACTTTTTCAATTAATAGGAAAAAAGGGGTTCAATTGATTTAACAAAAAATGAGGTGCTTTAAGGAGTTTAGAGTTACACATTTCTTTAAACCTACATTACCAGTTATCATAACGCAAGTGTTTCCTATTTAGGCACACATATTTATCCCATTCACCCTTTTTTCTCGAGGTTTTGTACTCCAAAAGGTATGTAAGGCCAGTTTTATAATAAGCATAGTCATGAAAATTAAACGTTTTTATTTAACCAAAACATTATTAAAAAATCTATATCAATAAAAATACTTTTTATGAACATAGAGAATCACTTCACAAGGTATCTCAGACAATTTGGTGTAATTTTTTCATCACAAATTAGCTATTAATACTGTGTTATAACATAATTTCTTCCATATTAAACGGATTTCTCCTGTTATATCAAGTGGGTCTATTTAATTTTTATTAATATGGATGAATATCAAGGAGGGTTCTTCTAATACAGCGAGATGGTCCAGAAAATATATCCACTATTTCACTAAATTAGTAATTTGCGTATATTTTCAGTCATAACATTGTTTTTGCAAGTTGGTACCTAGAATAGAGGATTATTTATTGTCCAAGTGGAATCGGGCACATAAATACTAAGTCATTTTAATTTTTTCGTGTCCTTAAAAATAACACATTCTTCCATTAATCGTCACTAATATACATATAGTACACCTTCCGTGGCCTTGTTGGTAAGATGCCTGTCTCCCAGCCCGGAGGTTGCAGGTTTAAATCTTACTGGGGCCCAGATTTTTTTGAAAATGAATCCATTCTGGTTTTCACTTAAGGCTTCTGTAACATATTTTGGGTTGGCTAGAAGAGATTGCCACATTACAATAAGCCCGCCAGGCTGTACTGTTTACAATAAAAGTGTAATGCAGTACAATTATATATTATTGGGTATATTTTTGTTCCATTTACTTATCTATGTCATTAATCACGTTTCCGTTATTCAAACTGCAAAGGATATCATTTGGTAAAACAATTGCTATTAAATATCACTAAGGTTCAAAAGTTTCCAGCATGTACAAGTCAGAATGCATATGGATAGATAACACGCCGGCCACGTCTACCGCATGGTAAGACAAGTTAATATTTTAAATTGGATACCTAAGTCCACAGTAGTATGTCAACTAGAGCCGATAAAATACGTGCTGATTCGTTATTCTACGGCAATCAAGTTTCTTTCAAACTGTAATCTTCAAACCATTTAGCATTTTCTTTAACTGAGGAAAATGACGAAGAAGATTGTCCGTATACGCCAGTTGTTTAAATTCTGTCGGATTGTACCTTTATTCTAAACGAAACTGGATTAGAGTCCACTCGCCGTAAGGAAAGAATAGTGTAGAAAGGTGACCATGATATTTATTATTTATATTCAGATTATTTTATTTATTTATTTATCATTCATTTAAAAATATAGAAGTGATTTTTTTTTGTTTAGAACAAATATTTGTTTATTGAAAGAAACAATAAGTTTTATTTATTTCTAACAAACCTTATATTTTATTTACAAATACACAACAGAAAATTTTAAAGAAATAAAAATGTTTGTTTTTTTTAGAAACGTATTGGTTAAGAAACACAGTATAGAAATTTTACTAAACATAACAATACAAAAAACTTAATTTATTATACATAAACACATTTATAATAAAACTCTCATTTTATTTCACAGATAAAATTATTCACAGTCTGATGATGAATGACTATCACATTCTTCACTTAAAATTACTATGAAATTGAGGTTTTCACTTCTTTGGTCAAACACGATTTCTCTTTCCCAATATTCCGACTCTATATCTTTCCCGTGGGCTCATTTTCTACTCCACTCTTCAGAGTGTATCAAATAAACTTTTTCTATTACTAATTGATCCACTGTATTCAATGTCAACTGTACATTTCTAGAACCAACATTCACTTCAATCATAGTGACACTATTTTATTGACACGATGACACACTAATACTAAAAACTGACCAATCAGCACACAGAAGTTGGCTAACACAATCACACGCTCTGTGTACCTACGCTATAGTACAATAGTCAAAAATTCTTTCCTTACGCCGCATGGTCTCTACCACGCCATATTTGTTTTTCATTTCAGAATATAACGAAGCAACGTGTGTTCTATTGGCTCTAATTTTATGTCTTATTGAGGGTTAATACGAGGACATCAAATTTTAATAGTCACATCGCTAAATCATGCGATGGTCGTGGCTGGTGGACCATACACGTACTTTACTTGTTTGGACTTTATTGGTATAAAAACCTAAAGAACTATGAAAACAGTGTTTGATTTTAATGATTTTCTTAAAAATAGTGTTTTATATTATACATTTTGATCATAAAAATTGCTTTTCAGTTACTTTTGAACTTTATTTTGAAACTCTGAAACTCACAGCACTTTATATTGAAACTTGTCATGAATACACGTGGTAAAATCTTATTCAAAGGGATAGTCTACACCACGAGGCACCTTGCTCCGTATGCAGATCGTAAATGGACTATAATATGACATAAATACGCTTGTTATGGTCACAACACCGGCTGTTTCTGAATGCCAAAACGTGGAAGAGCGTCATAGATAATCACACTCTATGGTTCAGTTTTCATGATTCTTTGACAATTCAAGACAAAGAAAAACAGTTTTTCTTTAACATAAACAGTTGTTTTAATATAAGATTTCCTTTTAGTTAAACGGCTAAATTAATTCAATTTAAGTTTATGGTAACATACAATACTCACCTGAAATAAATTATGGCGTCATTATTTTGATCTCAGATTTTAATGCACGTTGTAAATTATTAGTTGTGACCAAATGCTGATGGCAATGAACTCGGTGGCAAAACTACAGCGAATGTAGAAAGATTGAAACATCTTCTCCGTGTTGAAGTGCTTTCTGTTGTCGAATGTTCGCCACCATCATGGCAATCCTTATCATGGTTACTACATCCTGGAAATATTCAATAAACTGGACTATAGTGCGCCCAACTGCACCCAAACTACTCTTGTATGTTTTCAAGCCAAAATATGCAGCGTCTTCATCTGCGTTGTTTGCCATTCATTTGTCTTTGGATAATCAATAGTTTTATAGTGAATCTTTCGCCTCTCATTAAGTGACTGAGACACCGCAACTTATGAACCCTCACAGTTCTAAATAGTTATCTTCATCTAAAGCATAAGAGAAATGGGTGGCAGCTTCAGGAAGAAAATACATTTTGGGAAGACTTTTAAAATGTATGGTTGAACATGAACACTACACATACACTTCATATAAAGCGTAAGAGAAATGGGTGGCAAGTGCAGCTTGAGGAAGAACACCCTTTTTGTGGAGACTTTAAAAAATGTACGGTTGAACATGAACACTACACATGCACTTTATCTAAAGCGTAAGATAAATGGGTGGCGAGTGCAACTTCAGGAAAAAAATACTTTTAGGGAAGACTTCTAAAATGCAGGGTTAAATATGAACACTACACATACACTTCATCTAAAGCCAAATTTGTTATCACATATCGGAAGATCTACAATGGTATATTTGTAGCTCGTCTTCTCGTGGTAATAACTAAGCCTTTTTTATTTTCTAAACACATGCAGACGCGGGGAAGTTCCTGATCTATTGGGCATCCCCCCGCCTTCTTATCGTTACACCCAACTTGTTTTTTTTTTTCGTTTTATTTTTAATCGGTCAATTTTATTGGATTTTAATCCTGAGTTAGAGCGCTTCGAGAAAAGTCTGCTCAGTAAACGGCGCTGTATAAATTGGCATTTAATTATTATTATCATTGTCAATATCAAATAGAACGCACTTTCAATTCCATGGTAAGGTCTCGGCTTTTTAAGTATTTCAATAGCAATAAAAAAAAACTAATGTATTCTCATATATTTTACATTTCCTTTGAATGTAGCAGAAATCTGGGTACTAGGGAAAATAAATAAGAAAAATAAATGGAGTCATTAGAGATGTGATGGGGAGACGCATACTAAGTTAACTTTGAATAGTATCGATTTATCTGTGTATTGACATTTTCTTCTCAAATAATATAAGTTTATTCTTAAATAATATCAGTCTTGGTCGTGCTCCCTGATGATGAGTTGAAAGCTTTGAAACTGGCATGGTTACACCACTACAAAAAGTGGAATAAACAGTGTTTAATAAAACAAATTATATTATCATTCCATTGATCTAATCACACTTTCTTTGATATTCTTCTTCATTTGCGCTGTTATAATTCTTTGTCAGCCTTTCTTTATTTATTCATCGGTCATGCCAAAACCTTCATCCAGGACATGTACGATAACGTGACAACGCAAGTGAGGTGCACTTCGGGAACTTCACCAGAATTTCCTGTAAAGGTGAGGGTACATCAAGGATCGGTAATTAGTCCGCTACTGTTCATCTTAGTCATGGACTATTTAACTAACCAGGAAATGAACAGTCTCCTAAAGATCCTACTATTTGCAGACGATATCGTATTAATAAGTGAAAAACACGAAGACCTGCAAAATAGTCTGGAAAGGTGGAGAAGAATCTTGGATGACAATGGATTGAGACTGAACAGAAAGAAAACAGAGTGTCTGTACCTACCATTCGAGAACACAAATGCTGTCACTCCCGTAATGCAAATGGATGGAAAAGCATTACAAAATTGTGACTCCTTTAAGTATTTTGGGTCACTCATCCAAAGCGATGGAGGATGTGCAGCAGATTTAACACATATAATTAGTGGAAAGATGAAGTTGAGATCAATGACGGGAGTAGTATGTGATCCGAAAATGCCAGTAAAGTTAAAAGGAAAAGTATACCAAATGATTGTCAGACCCGCACTCCTCTATGTCTCCGAATGCTGGACGATGTATAACTCTTACTCTAGGCAACTAAAAACTGCTGAAATGCGCATTCTAAGATGGTCAGCTAGTGTGTCCCTAAGAGACAAAATAAAAAACTCACGCATTCGTTGAAGCCTAGGTGTTACAAACATCAACAGCAAGATGGAGGAGAGGCGATTGAGATGGTATGGGCACGTTGGACGCAGAGCACCCGATCACATTGTGAACCAGGCAATCTCCATCTTCATCTCCAGATAAAATTAAAAAAAAAAACACGTAAAATACAATTTTGAAACATATCTTACATTTTAATCACTATTCTAGAAAAAAATTGATACCCATACTTAAAAAAAAACATGTTTGATTATTAAATAAACTTAATTTTCACTAAGAATGTATTATGGTTGACTCAAAACTATTTTCTAATCAGATAAAGTCATTCATATAATCCTATAGAGGTGCATTACTCGTATATTATTTGCGAATGACTATTTCGGAGCAAACCACTATTAATTGCATACCGAATTCAAATTTGCTCTGGGACCCTCAATGCTCAGAGCAAATCAAAGAGTTTCCTAGTTTGTTTGTTTTGGGTATACAAGGGCTCTTGTCCTTTCCTGTTAAGTACTTCGCCATAAGTAGAAACTAGAAACTATACGAGTATTTTAAATATTGAAAACAGTTTAAATGAATTTTCTGAAATATATACTATGTTGATTTAAATATTATTCAATGGAATAAAAAAAAATACAAACTTACCCAATATAACGCATACATATTTTCAAGGGATATATATATATGGTTTGGGAATATAAAACGAAGGAATGAAGAAATATTAACAAACAAATGAGTAATACAAGTATGAAAGTGACAGCGTGGTTTACGAATACCACGTAAAGTGTAATACCCTGCGGTAAGTAATACACATGGTTTTGTAGAGCGTCGTCTCTGTCGCGCGATGCGCTTACAGTCCGACGACGCGACAGAACACGTGTATAGTATGAATGACAGAGACGACGCTCTACAAAGTCTAAATTAGCCGATTATGGCCGACAGTCTCTTTCTTAGACCGATGTGTATTACTTACCGCCGGGTACTGTACGGCTGTATTAAATTAATTAAATTTCAAAAGTAGAGAACGGAGAAAGACAGTATGAAATGTATGGAGACACTCGTAGAAGAGGTGAAGAATGCGTGTCAGAGTAAGTCTGGCGCTCTGTCATCTTTGACTATCCTCACTGGGAAATGGCTTGATCTCATGCGTTTAATATGGTCGTTTTTATTGAACTAAATTTAAGTAATAATTTATCGAAGCTTTATGATTTTACGTTGTGGCACTCCATTTTAGAATATTTTAAATAATGAATTACTTTGCTATGCAACAAATTAAAATTATCACTATGACACTTGTTTCTACGATCTCTCTCGATGTTATCTTCAGGCTCTCTTCCTTACTTTTTGACTTCTATCAGCTAGAAGGCTCATCAAATTGATTAGATTTGAGACCTAATAACAAGAATAAACCACATGAGTTAAGCCTTTGTGTCCTGCGTCGGTTCGAAGATTTCACTTCATCTTACATAAAACAACAGACTTAATATCTCATTTATCCTTAATCACTTTATTTTCTGTCCCAAATTTGTCATTCCATGTAATTTCTTCAGTATAAGCATTTTAAATAATTTGGGAAATAACCACTTCTAAATCTTTTTAATAATAATGCTTTAAATTATTAAGTTTGTTTCGTATTTGCAGATGTCAAAATCAGATCCTGTGTACAATAAAAGTGTAGTACAATACAATTTTATAATAAACAAACTGTAAATTGTATTGTATTGTATTTATTACACTTCCGTTGTAATTTGAATAACCTAGGAGTCTTATCTCCATATGGCAATCGTTTCAAATCGACCAAAAAAATATTAATGAAATCTTTAAGGAAAACTGGACATGAATCCTTCCACGAAATTCTGTGTTCTAACAAGATTCAAACCCGTAAGACCATCAGGAACAGGTATTCTACCAACTTGGCCCCAGCACTCATGTAAAATAAATTTGAAAAAATAGTGACGTTCATATAGTTCTTGATAATGATTAAAACGATGCCAAGGATTGTTTCTTTCTTCAACTGCGCAACTTAATGATTCTCTATGGTTTTGGGTACCATAGAGAATCGAACTTTAAGCTGACAGATTTATCACGACTGCCTTACCAACTAGGCGGTAGACTAAACAAATTAAAACAATTAATTGAAATATCAATTAAATCGATCTAAGGAAATGATAACTTATACCTGTGTTTTGAAATTAAATGGAAAAACATAGGAAAAATATTTCAACATTGAACTGTGATACTAAATTATTGCATATTTCCACCAAAACGCAATGGAACCTCGATAATAATAACTGAAGGGTATTTCATTCACTGACTGAGAGTGCTTTGTTTTAACCCATTGCACAAAAGAGAAATCATAAAAATCGCTCGACGCGGATTGGATATTGTTTGAGAAATGTTTTACGCTAACACAAAAAAAAACTTGCAAGGCCTTACAAAAGGCGAACAAATCGCTGTGATTGTTGACCGATTGTTCTCTTTGTTAAAAAATACTCTTTGGCTCGGTGTGCAATTTTTCCCCATTTTTTTAACTTAAAAATATGGCACTCGCTTTAATAAAAAAGCGACATTTCGAATTCGGGTGAAATACAAAGTTTTCAATTTTGATTTAAGCCCATTATTTTAACACAACATTCGCCAATGGACAGGTACCCGCTAGTAAAACAATTCCGTGGTGCCAAGAATTGAGATATTTTTTTAGGAGAGATCGCCAACGTCAAAAGGACTGAACACAGCACACGAAGATTTTGTTTTTTTTTAAATGTTTTTAAATAAAATTAAGTATGAATTTTAAGGTGGTTTGATCACATTGAGAAAATAAGTTCCGATAAACTTACAAAACAAATACGCCACTTACGAGTAAGTCCAAACGTTAATAAGTTAAGGCGGGTATAGGCATATACGATATCAGGTTATCTTAATGCTATAATTTGATATCTTTATTTTAAGTATTATGTTAACTAGAGCCGACGGAAGACATGTGATATTTAGTTATATTTAGAAACGTTAAGT
Source organism: Odontocerum albicorne (assembly GCA_949825065.1). Classification (NCBI taxonomy): domain Eukaryota; kingdom Metazoa; phylum Arthropoda; class Insecta; order Trichoptera; family Odontoceridae; genus Odontocerum; species Odontocerum albicorne. The sequence continues at coordinate 7,634,991 of OX463860.1, read as the reverse complement.
ATATAATATCGTGCGAATATCAAGTTTCTTTCAAAAGAAGGTAAAAACTCGTCAGAAATTAAACGACGTTTAAACGTTGAGGTCATTTAATTTCTACCGGGCTTTTCCCTTATTTTGAAAGATACTTGATAACCACGCTATGTTGAATTTTAATCGTTTCAGAGTATAACGTAACAACATGTCTTTTATCGGCTCTGGTTGACTTTCTTCTGATAATAAAGGATTTAAATTTTAACTCTAACGGGTATGGTCGTGACCGCCGCGGTATTTATTCATACATGCTCTAACTGGTCCAGGCTGGAAACTTTTGGAACTTAGTGCTGTATGTTTCAAATGTATATAGAGCGAAAAATAGTTAAAGTAAAAAAATTGTAAAAGTTAAGAAAATTTTGACTGAGGGAAAGGTAAAAATTATGAGAAGCATGAAAGCGTGTTTGACGAAATACGAGTAATGGATGTCGACAAGTCGAGAGCTTTGTGCATGGATTGAAAATTGTGGAAATAACACATCGATCAATAAGTCCCGGGACTAACCAACAGATGGCGCCTCTAATAACAAATTCATACCATTCTCAGTTAGTATCAGTCTTTAGAAGTTACGTGTCAAACTTTCATGACATTCCGATATTGTGTCAATGGGTTATAGTGGTTTTAGTGACGCTACTTTTGCTATTTTCAAAACAATAGAAAAAACCGAATTTCGTGTGTTGATAAAACATTGCTTTTTAATGGAAAAAAATACCGTTCAAACTCAGCGATGACTTGAAAAGTGTTATCCGGGCTCTAATCCGTCGAAAACAACCATTTGTCGGTGGTATAATAATATCAAACGCGGTCGTACAGACACAAATGATGCTGAACGCTCTGGTCGTCAAAATGTGGCTGTTACACCAAAAAAAACTCAAAATCGTGATGAAAAATCACAAAGTAAAGTTGCGTGAGATAGCTGATATCCTGAAGATATCATTTGGTAGTGTTTACACTATTTTGCATGAACATTTGGTCGTGAAAAAGCTTTTTTCGAAATGGGTGCCGCGTTTACTCACAATGGAACAGAAACAACAACGCATCGATGATTCAGAGGGCTGTTCGGCACTGTTTACGCGAAATAAACAGAAGTTTTTGAGTCGGTATGTGACAATAGATGAAACTTGGATCCACCCTTTACTCCGGAATCAAATCGGCAGTCAGCTGAGTGGAGAGCAGCCGGTGAAATTATATATAATTTATATTCCTAGTGCCTACCACTTGATATGTTGATATCGAAACAAATGTGAAACCCTTGGATGGAACTCGGAGTTCAATTTTCGACGATTTCCAAAAAAAATAGTCGAAACGAGTCGAAACCTCCGTGATCTAAAATATAAATACCTTAACTTACAACGGGAGACTATGGGCTCATTTCCCGATGATACCCAAAAAAATATCAAAGAAAAAAAAGCTCAGTTTAGTTTAATTTAGTAATACTCGTAATAAGCTTTAGACGTTATTTATCAACAAGTACGCACCACCTGTTTCTATCCCTCCCTGTTTTGGGGCATGTTGAATGCAGCGCTTAAAGAGGATCATTTTAACTTTTTACTTGATCTATCCATCTCATAGGACACCTTCCACTTGCTCACCTTCCTCAACTATCGACGTGATCATCGCCATCTCGAGACTTACATTACTCTTTCTAGCAACGTGTCCAAAGCCTGTCATAATTATCATTCTACGTATTGCTGAAATTCTTCCAACAATTTCCAATTCTTGAATGATCGAGACGTTAGTATACCTTGCTGTCCATGGGATACGGAACATCCACCTATAGCATTTTATTTCGGTTTTTCACAGTCTTAACAATTTTCTTATTTAAAATTTCGATTCTTATATATCTGCTCATTTTGTAAATGGTATTTAATATAAAAACGATTTCCATGACCTCATTGATAAGATACTTGTCTTCCAACACATGGATTTATAAGATAGTGGCCTTCCAACTCTTGGATTTATAAGATACTTGCCTTCCAACGCATAGATTGATAACATTAATACTTGCCTTCTAGTCAATGGGCTGCAAGATCGATTTGCTTTAGCGGCCATATATTTTGTTATTTTCTTTAATAAATTCCGTGTCCTATTTTATAAAACATTTGATTTCCACATGGAGGTTTCAGGCTCAATTGCTGATTCTAGAGGTTTAATTTTCCCCATCAAGGATTTTCTATAACGATCTAATAAGCAATGATATTCGTTTTCTAGTTGTTAAGACGCAGGTCTATAGATTTGGGGGTTCTATTGTAGAATCGATTTTTATTTCAGTAAGGGCTGCAGTCTGATTTTCCCTCAAGGCCTTTTGATATTTTTCTAGTGCATTGTAAAAGATTGGGAAATGTTAACAAATCCTCCTTGTTGTACTGTATACAACAAACGATTAGTAAAAAAGTGGTAGAGAACATTTCTTCTACTTTGTCGTTTATTCTTTTAATAAGCGAGATTATTATTATTATAATTATTTTCATAATTATTATAATTTTAATTTTTTTATTTTATATGTCGTTTATAGTTAAGGCATTAACGTTGTGGAGGTTTAAAGACATTGTAATTTATTTTTATCAAACACTGTTTATTCCACTTTTTTGTGACGGTATAACCCTACCGGCTTCGAAGCTTTCACCTCATCTTCAGGGGAGCGCAAACAAGACTTTTGCGCTCCACAATATTATTTTATATTTATTCTTATTTTAATTTCTTTTGTTATTATATTAATTTTATTTTTGTTATCATTAAAATTCTAATAAAGATAATAATAATCCTGTTATTATTACTAATACAATGATAAAAAATAGTAAGATTTAAAAATATTGGTTTTATTATAGTCAACATGATATTTACTATCATAATTATTATATCTTATAATGAATAAAATAAATGTTTTAAGTGAAATGAAGAAATGAGCTTTAAGATGGTTTGGACATGTGGAAAGAATGAATGATGATTGAATTACTAAGCGAGTTTAAAAAACAGAAATGCAAGACATGCATTGAAGAGATAGACCAAAGAAAGCGTGGCTGGACCAAAATAATGAGATTTTTAAAGAAGGTAAAGTGAGAATTATGAATAATTGAAGATAGTGCATGACGATATATATTAATGTAGAAGAGGTGAAAGTTTTGTGCTTGAATAGAAAAGTTTGGAGATCTGTTATCCTGCCTACCACGCAAAGGGCACAGCGTGATGATATGTATTATTTAATATTTTGTAAATAATGTTATTATAATTTAAATTTAACCCCCGGCTAGAAGATCTTTTTTAAATAGGATTCCAGTCTGGTTAACACTTAGGGCTTATAAAAACATCTTTCTGGTTGGTTGGAAGAGATTGCTACATGGCAATAAACTCACCAGGTTAAAAAAAAAAAGATCTACATTTTAATAATTATGCTTAGTAGGTTGTCCCTTGCTTGTCCCTTGTACTGTGTTGAATAATTCTAGTTAGACTTTTTATATAAACATGAAAATCATATTAAGAGGATTGGATCCCCTTTGTATACATTCCTTCAATCATAACAAATATCGAAACCCAATAATTATGCTTAAAACGTTTTCTTAATTCATTGAATAACCCAAAAATAGTATTGTATTAATACAATAGATCCTCAATTAATATCGTAAGGAAACCACCCCTCGCAAAGCAAAATATTAATCCTATTCAACCTCCAGTTCTCCTTACTTGTACAACAGACGCAGGTGGTGGAGAAGTCTCTCCCAATATTGGATTACGCGTTGATTCCATCAGTCAACAGTGTTTTATCTCTCCTCAGTCCGCCGGGAACGTGAGCGGGCCGGGCCGTAAAGCGGGGAGTGATTGTATTACGTGTGTGGTGAAAACAAACGTTTAGCTATTTTTACTTCCATATTTATTATCTATACCTAACTGACAGGGTTCGAAAAGTAAAATCCATAAAAATGATAAAATACAGCCTCATGAGCGATTTATTCTATAATTTATAATTAATTGATTTCATTTGTTTATCGTTATAAAAAAACCCATTTAAGGGCACTTTATTTTGAACTTTGTTAAGCCACTTACAGAACTATTAATTTGATTATTAAAAACATGTAAAAGAATGAATGAATAAATACGAACGAAATATATATAATGTCTAAATGTGACTTGAAGGCGATTGAGAAGAAGGCGAAGAAAATAATTGTTGGACAGAGGGAATGATATTCTGAAAGAAGGAAACGTAGTCATAGAATGGTAGGAATTCTATTAATAGGTGTTTTAGATATAGAAGATGTAAAGGATGCGTATATAAATAAATGGAGAATATGTTTTTTTATGAACTAAATTTGCTTAAAAAGCGGACGAACATTTTGGCCATCCAATACGTACAATTCTGATAGATTCAATAGAAACGCTACTTGAGTGTTTTTTTTTTCTTGCGGTCAATACACTGTACATAACTTATTCACTGTACGTAACTTATAAATGTAATATAATATAAAATATTTAAAAAAATATATGTGTACGTGTATGTATCCTTAATTGTACATTTTTTTAGGAAATATTTATATCTGTAATTGGTTTTATCACACACTGTTTATTCCACTTTTTGTAACGGTATAACCCTACCGGTATCAAGGCTTTCACCTCTTCATTAGGGGAGCACAAACGGGCCTTGTTAAGTCATCATCAGGGGAGCACAAACAAGATTTGTTAAGTCTTGTTTGAGCGCCCCTGATGATGAGGTGAAAGCCTTGAAACCGGTAGGGTTAAACCGTTACAAAAAGTGGATTAAAAAGTGTTTGATAAAACAAATTACAATGTCTTTAAACCTTCATAATGTTAATGCCTTAACTATAAATACATAATAGTTATATTTTATAATTTATTTTTATCACAAAAAAAATGGAATAAACAGTGTTTGTTAAAAAAATAAATTAGAATGTATTAAAACCTCCACAACTTTAATGCCTTAACTATAAACAACATAATATTTATGTGTTATCTTTGGTTCTTTTATCATGTGTTATATTAGCACAATTAATTGTTGTTTATTTTGAAAAAATATAAATATATGTCAAACAGAGAAAAAACAACCTTTATTTGTTGTGATAAATAAAATTAAATGATCTCATAAAATTGGCAGAAAAATAACCTCTGTAATTAATTACCTTATAACAATAATCGGATTACAGCAATCGGAACACAGCCACCCATCATTTTGATCGCAAACGACGCAAATAAATTAATCGAATCGTTAGTTGTCCATCGCATCGTATTACAAAACAAATAGTTGCACTCCCCTGCATCTGAATTTGACGCCAAAATAAATCATTACGTTTTACAACACACTCGGTTCATTTTACTCGACAGGCGTCGTTACTCGATGCAGCAAACACATACGTCACACACGGAAATGTGCAAAAAAGATCCAATGCACAATATACAAATATATTTTTTTAAATCACATAGATAAACATATTCTGGAAAAATACAATTCTTCTTGATCTATGTAAGTGTTGTTCCACTCAAAACCAATCTAAGTTATTTACCACTATAAAACATCTCTTCGACAATTACATAAGTCTACTTGGTAAAATTTGGTAATATTTTGTGATAAACATACATATATTGAATTTAAATAAACATATTGATATTAAGAAATTTTAAACAATGACTTTGTAATTTATTATTACTACTGCTTTTTGTATCTCCATGTTAGTTTAAGACAAAGTTTTATATTTTTTGTCAATGATTTTAAGTACTTGAATAACTTGTCATGTGTTAATTTATTATTACTACTGCTTTTTGTATCTCCATGTTATTTTAAGACAAAGTTTTATATTTTTTGTCAATGATTTTAAGTACTTGAATAACTTGTCATGTGTTAATTTATTATTACTACTGCTTTTTGTATCTCCATGTTAGTTTAAGACAAAGTTTTATATTTTTTGTCAATGATTTTAAGTACTTGAATAACTTGTCATGTGTTTATTTATTATTACTACTGCTTTTTGTATCTCCATGTAAGTTTAAGACAAAGTTTTATATTTTTTGTCAATGATTTTAAGTACTTGAATAACTTGTCATGTGTTAATTTATTATTACTACTGCTTTTAGTATCTCCATGTTAGTTTAAGACAAAGTTTTATATTTTTTGTCAATGATTTTAAGTACTTGAATAACTTGTCATGTGTTAATTTATTATTACTACTGCTTTTTGTATCTCCATGTTAGTTTAAGACAAAGTTTTATATTTTTTGTCAATGATTTTAAGTACTTGAATAACTTGTCATGTGTTAATTTGTATATAAAAGACCCTGTTGTGTCGTTAATTAAATAAGTATAATATTGGTTTTATAACGATTTCATTGAATACAGAAAAAAACTGACGGGTTAATCAAAATGTCGTTATTTTTTATAACTAACTAGAAAAATGTTCGAGGCCTTAAGTCAAAACCAGACTAGAGTATTATTTCGTTTAAAAATTGTATTTTATGATATTGTATTACACGTTCATTGCATAAAATACATCCTGTCAGGTTTACAACTAAGTGGTAATCTCTTCCAGCCAACCAAAAACTATTAAAGAAGATGTCTTGAGTTGGAACGCTAAATAAATTTTGTAGAAATGCATGCTCTTAGAATAATACACGTGGTAACCGTGTATGACAAAACAAGGAAGAAAGTAAAAATGAATTAAAGTTAACTGAGTGCTTATGTGTTGAGTAAAATGTAGAAGAGCATTCTTAAATGGTTTGGGTATGTGTAACGAATGAGTGAAGATAAACCATTCAACAAATATACAATGTAAATGTGAATGGAAGGCGTGATAAGGAAATACCAAGAAAAATGGGTTATTAACAAGTATTTTGAAAAAAAGGAAATGTAAGAAATATAATAAATTATTGAAGCTATATAAGAAAGTTTATGAACGTGACAGAGACGAAACATGTGTGTCGAGAAAGAAAAAAATGAACTTTCTGTCTATTCTAGTAGAGAAAATTCGTGATGTTATAAAATGTATGTTAATCATATAGAATTTTTATTTACTGTAAAACAAGATAATTGATACAGGGAATCATTTTTAAACAAAAGCTGATTGATCGGAAGAAATTACTTTCAAGTAATAAATGTATCAGATATAACATTTATGTGAAAATACTTAAGTGAAAAAAAAATGTTTGGGAAAAACTGAACTTGTGTCCTTTATTGGGTCCAATCGAGGATAAATACCCGAAACTCGAGAAATGAAATTGAACTCTCCAAGTATTTTCTGTCACATAACTTCGATTGATTCGGGATATATTTGAGAAACTTGTAAATATCTTACGTCCGAGTGTTACATGAAATGTTGTCGTAGTTAGGGTTTAATAGTTTTTATTTAATTAGATACAAATATTATTTGACAGCTGTCACTTCATGATATGATAATGAGATGAAATAATTACTATTATTTGACAGCTGTCACTTCATGATATGATTTTAAGATAAAATAACAATGGCTTATATTTAATTCATTAAGAACAAATGACTTGACTGTTGAACATAAAAATATAAATATTTCAACGAGGAAGCAGTTTATAATAAGTAATAATGCTTGATTCTTTTATCAGATTCACATATCACTTTCACTCAACCTCCGCGGTCTAGTTTATAAGATCTGAACCGAAGGTCGAGGGTTCGATTCCCACTACAAATCAGTTTTTTTTAATACGTTTTTCAACCTAGTTTCATTTTAGATATCATAAAAATCTTTCCGATAGATTGGATGAGATTACTATATGGCAACAATTCCAGAAAATTGTACAGTATACAAAGAGAATGTTATATATGATGCGTTTGGGCGCTGATATAACTGCCCGACGTTTTTTTTTAATAGGCAACCCACTCAAACCAGGATGATGTGTGTCATCAAATTCAAGTCATAATGCAATTATATAAGTCAATATAATACGACTTTTTTGGGTTTTTTTAATAACAATTTAAAGTTTTAGATGATTATGCTTCAAACATTTAACAATCGATCCATAAATGGTAAAGTTCCACGAAGAAAGAAAATACGCAACATTAATTAGACGCGGCCAATATACGACCTTTGTTAAATCAAATCTGTCTTGTAAAGGACAACCGACAAATATATGAACTATAGTTTTATAATCCAGGCCACATTCGCAGCCGGTATACTCCACAATACCAATTCTGTAAAGGTAACTAGCTACCACGCAGTGGCCCGTCCGCAAACGACAAATGACAAACTCCCATCTTGTTCATTCTTATAATATAAAACTATAGTTTTAAAGGGAAAGTTTGTTGAATTGATTTATATCTAGAGTCCTTTTGTACCCAAGTAACATTCCAATCCATCGCCCATCGGTGCCAAATATCCTGTTTAATTTTATTTAAAAGGTCAGTTTCTGGCTGTGAAAAATCAGATAGGGGACAGCCGGCAGAACATGCTTCCTTTGCCAAGGAATCAACACATTCATTACTAGTGAAACTGTCAGACGTTATTTGTTTAATATAAGTTCAAGTCCCGAGTAAGAGCACCGTTGACAGAAATTTGCTTTCTAACGGTGGTATTTATATAGAATTGACCTATGAAATTAAATTAGATGAAACTCACTTTATGCTGTTTCTATGTAAATAAGTGAATTTTGATGTCAATAGTTTATATAAAGTTTTCTGTCAGTTAGATACATTTATGAGTTAAGTTTTGTTCATATTCCACGTAAGTAAAGATTTTTCAGTTTTATTTTGGAAACGGATTAAACTCACCATTAAGTGAAAAATAGCATTGAAACGTAAGTTCGCAATTGTTTTTTACATGTTTATTTGAAGTATTATATACTTCCATCAAAAACTAAAATTATATGATGTATTAAAAAATTACTGTTGATGATAAAAGGAAGACACGATCGCGTCAATCACAACGAACAATCGATACTTGAGAGAAACGGTAACTTAACGTGACAACACGAGGCATGGGTATTATGCGGTGGGTTTACTGTGGTGAAGTGCAGTCCATGCGACACTTGCTACAGTATCCGAGGAGTCCGGTGTCTTGCACCGGAAAGGACTTAATTCTTGAAACTTCAAGTTGTGTCAAGGTGGTAGCATTCTGACCGGAAATAATTTAGTACCTTTGCCTCGATAAGAAGAAGAAAATATATGACCAAGCCCTTTCGTTTTTTAAGTATGCAGATGAGGAAGCAACGTGTTTCATCATTCTATATTTTGAGTTACTTATTTATTTATTATTTATTTAACACTTTAATTGCAAATACAATCTGGTGGGATTATTGCCAGGCGGCAATCTCTTCCAACCAACCAGACAAAAGTAAATTAAGCAAGTTACGTAGTCGCACAAATCATTCAAATGACTATCCATCCCCACGAAATCCATAAACATATACGTGAGCATATGCCCACGAACCCCATAAAGATGGACAGTCACCCGAACATTCTTTTTAATATAAAGTGAGATATAATCAATCAAAAGAAAGGAAGGGATGGTGGAGAGGAAAGGAAAAGAAAAATTAGGAATGAAACACGTTATTTTACTGACTAGAAATTAAGAGGTTTTTCAGTCGCTTCTTAAAGCATGCCAAGGACGGAGTGAGTCCTCTATCGATTTGTAACTGATTCTAGAGTTTCACTACATGGACAGTTAAAGACGACGTAAAAAAGAGGAGCGGGGAACTGGAAAGGCCAATAAACAATATCTGTTTGAGCGTAGCGCTAATCTATGATTGGAAAGACGCTGAAAATTCTCGTCGAGATAAGAGGGGACGGTGGAACAGTTAAGGATGTTATACAATAGCGACAGTATGTGAATGTGGCGTCTATTTCTAACATTTAACCAGTTCAATGCCTTCTGGTATGAAGTTATATGATCGTACTTACGTAGTAGGATGTAAATGAATCTTAGGCACACATCTATGTGGTTTAAATCTGTTATGCTTACGTAAACCCATAAAGCATTCCGATTGATTGGGTTCCGTACACAGGACCAGTTTGACGGCAAATGATGTACGAGCGAGTTACCATATACGCTGTTAATTTTATGCTGGAATAATTCATTATGGAATACGGTGTTATGAAACTTTGGACTCAGTTTTTTGTTTTTTATTTTATTAAATGTAAATTGTTTACCATTATCATCCGCACAATTAATTCCAGTGCAAGATATAAACCTTCTTTACATTCCTCTCCTCCTTTATACCATAGTCACATTATCTCCAGTTGCTCCTAATCACTTTTCTGATGTCACCCGACTAAATTACAAGAGGACTTTCAATACTTTTTTTCTCTGTTCTTGGTCGCCCCTCCAGCACATTCTCGGTTAACTTATCATCGTTACATCTGGAAATATGCCCTGTCAAGTTCAATCTTTGGATTGCAATCCTCTCAGCGATATCTACGATTTTGGTCAACTAGCTTATACATCTATCTGTTTCAGGTCTCGTTATGAGATTTTTTTTAATAAAATAGATAAAACACTTATTTTTTACTGTTTCATTTAATATTAATCATAGTTAAGGCATTATCATTGTGAAGGTTTAAAGACATTGTAATTTGTTTTAACAAACACTGTTTATTCCACTTTTTGTAACGGTATAACCCTACCGGTTTCAAGGCTTTCACCTCATTGTCAAGGGAGCACAAACAAGACTATGTAGAGAGAGTCTTGTTTGTGCTCCCCTGATGATGAGGCGAAAGCCTTAAAACCAGTAGAGTTATACCATTATAAAAAGTAGGATAAACAGTGTTTGATGTAAACAAAATACAATGTTTCATTTAAGCTCACAACCGGTCTCAAAGACCTGTGTCTCCCTTAAATTCGGGTTAACATGTCTCTCGTGCAAAAGCCTTCCTTTTGACGCCTATCTACTCCCTTGCCTTTATTAGCCATTACTCCTCTCTCTATCTTCTGTATCTACTACAGTTAGAAACAATGTAATCTGTTTTTCAGCGAAATTGCCATAAACTGTTATTGTAAAAGATTTGTGCAAAATAGAAAGAAAAAAAAAGTTCTTATGCCCTTTTTTATTATTTATATCACTCCAGGACCACTCTTCCAACTGATGTCATAAACTTGAACACAAAATAAGAATGAAATAAGAAGAACTGAGAGTAAAAACAGTCGAAGACTACGCGGTTATCAAATTGAGGTAACCTTTATATCATAAATTTATTTTGATCTAAAACCATTTGACTAAATATAAACCTGTTTTTTATTTGAACGAGTACATTTTCAAAAATATTTTCTAGTTAAACTTTAAATGATTTGCAGCCCCTGAGAAACAAGTGCAAGTTTCGAAATGTTTTAGCAATTACTCAGCATCATTTACGGCAAATAATTAATTAGAATATTGCTCGCTGCAAATTAATTTTCAATATCTGGCACTGGATCCCATTTTAAAATTTAATTTACAGATATGAGTTATGGGAATAGCTAATGAAAAGAAAATTAGATGCATTTGCAAAATTTATTGAATAATACATTTATTAATTATTAATACATACATATTCGCAATAATATTATTACCTTTTAAATTCCACTCTGAAACCAAATTAGTAATTTTTATTTTTATGTCTTTGTGACATATTATTACTCGTATTTGGTATTAAACATAAATGTTTTTTCCGATTTTATTATGTGTTCAAATTTTTACGTTTCGTTTTTACGTTTTTACGTTTTCCCAATTTTTTTGATGATTTTCATTTCTATTATGTGATTTGTTTGATTGCTGCTTTAATTTGTACTTGATTCTATTTTTTTTGTAAGGACTGTGGCCATTAAAAATGTATAAATAACAATAATAAATATATTCCAGTCTAGTCTTATACTGATAAGAATTCATCTAGTACACACACGCAATAGACGTATTCTAAATACAACATTTTAAAGAACAAATCGTTTCCCTTTTAATATAGTCGTATTATGTTGGTGAACATTTCCATGTCTTTTATATGTTATTTTTTTTCAAATATGAGTTTTTGTATCAAAAAACAAAACCTCAAACTAAAAATAATATAATCACTTTATAAAATAAAAATTAAATAATTTAATCACTCTATATAACCCAAATAACAAACAAGACATAAATAGATATTTAACACAGTATATCTACTAATCAAAGGTCAGAATACATTCCTACAGATATTTATAGACACACACAAAACAATGTCTCCCATTCATACCCAAATAAATACATACCTGTTTAGCATATAAATATATAGTGACATAAAAAACACGGAGATAATAAAAAAAATGTATTAAATGGAACAATATTTTTTTCTCTAAACCTAATTTAGGTTTGAAAAAAAAGGATTTGTCATCCGACTCCCGCGCCTCAAAACAAAGGAACGTAGAATTTAAATAAAAATTCTTGAAATTCACCCTACAATGTCAGAGTATTCCTCTTTCATCCTGAATTTTCTTTTCAAACTCAAAAATATGTCCTTGCTGTTCAAAAAATGCCTTAAGAAACACGAAAGAATGTTTATGTGCGGATATTAAAGGACTAATGTCTTCAGCTTAGCATCTACTGAAATTTCAAATCACAACAAGGAATACATGGAAAATACACCACATCACACAACATGTATAGTAAATCCAATTAGGAAACTTTTTCTTAATCAATATATGTAAGAATCCATAAAGTTTTAATCCAAAGAAGATACAGTAATTTAACTACAAAAATATTTTTGGAAATATTTGTTTGTTCCTCTTTAGAGCTTCTCTGTTTACCTCACCCGACTTTACGCTGAACAGAGAAGAAACCCTCCAATACCACACCCTCGTTGGACCGTGAAGTTCTATAAAAGTCAACAAAATCACAACAATCCCTAAGTCGCTGCCCTGAGGGCTTACGAGAGTAAATCCGATCTACCCTTCCGTTATAAACACAAGCTCCCGAAGCATCATATGTTGCCTGACTAGTCCACCTACAGTTTCAGCTGGGAGTACCAAGGTCTGAGTGAATGTGATGGAATATAAGAAGCCTGAACGAGTGGACTTGTTCTTGCTAAATAATTAGTTGTAAGAATTGTTATCTAGTTATAAGTAATATGTAGTTGTTAATTATTTCTAATAAATCATACATATTAAGATTATAAAAAATAAAAATAAAATGACATGCAGGAAAATAAGATTAAGTAAGTTCATAACATATTTCTAATACCAAGTCACTACATGAGCAGCAACTGCAAAAGTTTTGTCATAGTACCCATCCTATTGGCACGATTTGGAACAATCAATTGTTTTCGATGAATACGAAATTGTATTACGTATATTGTCAGGATATTTTAACTTCTGTAGAAGCTGTTTTCAAACTATTGGAAGAAAATATCAATTTTATTATTATTAATTAGTTTATTATTGTTTTTAAGATCTTTGATTGTAATAAGTTTTAAGTATGTATTATTTATTGAATGAGAAATTTTTACTTTAAATTCTATAGAATTAATTTATATTATTTTATTGGATTGAATGTCTTTATTATTAAGGACTTTGTTGAGGTATACATGCGTGTTCATTTAAATGTGATAAAAAAGTTAATTATGTTTTTTTATTGCGTGGCATATGGACCTGGGACTTCTGGATCCTGGCTTGTTGTGTGCTGTAGTAAACGTATGGTACGTACATGTTTTTGACGGCGGATTTTATGAATCATATAAACATTTTTATATTTATGGTGCAATATTTCTGTATTCATTCACACTTAGATTAAGTTTTGTTAAAGTTATTAATGGATTTAAATAAATAATTATCTCAAATAATTTTAATTGGGTACAATCGTGTACCCATTTTTTTTGGTTTTCTTATATCAAGATAAAAAATTGGCCATCAACGACAGACAATTCTTAACAAGCGCCGTATTTTTTTATCAGCCCTGCCGTCAGAGCAATTCTTAACAATAGTTTACTTGTTATTTTTTATGATAGCTTTGAATTTCATTCTGTACTATCAGACCCTATTGTCCCTTGAATTTATTGAGTGCCATCTTTTACTATTCACAGTACAATATTTACAATTCACATTTGTTTAGCGGAAAGGCGAGCCTTCGAGTATTGTATTATATCCACTTTCGTTGGAAACAGTAAAAGTGGTGAAATTATTGCCATGTCACAATATCTTCCAATCAACCAGTAAAATGTTTAGTTAAATGAAAATTATATTTAAAAACATCAGGTTTCCAACGGGAATCAAAGTCGCCCCCCTCGAGCTGGAAGACTGACATATTCACTGAATTCATCAGTACAAGGACATACAGATACAAAAAAACTCACCATTTGGTGGAAGTGACGAAGTTGTCTTAATATGAGGTACTATTTATAAATTCTTAAAAAAATATATAATTGTAAATTTTAGCATCTGTTTTTGAAAGCAAAAAAAAAACATTTTTTGTCACGTATCATATTTGAGTTTCACGTATAGGCGGCGCTATCCGACTGGCGGTACTTAGTGAACCCTTTTGTATTCGCGTTTCCTCGTGTTAAAGTAGACGAACTTCAAATTATGTATTTAAACTAAGCTCAACTTGCTGCCTTGGAACTTAGTTTGAGATGAGATTAAACGCTTAGTTGCATTGAATTTAAGTTTAGTGTAAAATACTTGACGTATAGTACAAGTCATACATCAAACCTGAAAGCAGTAGGTCTTGTATAAATCTGAAAGTTTTGAAATAATTAACTTATTGTATTGCTCGGTGTCGGTTGCAATAAAACAAATCATTTTGAGTAGCAACGTAAACAATACGATATTAATGTGAAATATTTACATTTCAAATGTTTAAAGTTTTATTATTAGTTAATTAGACATTCCATCCCATTTTTCTTCTTCTTATATTAAAGGATCTTTCAAATTGAGCGGTTTTTTAAATAAATTTTTTTTATTCTTGAATAAAGCACACGATTTGCATTGATTTCAAAAACATTTTTATCGGTCATTGAAGTAGACTGTATGACGTTTAAACACAAAAAACAATCAGCCAAATGTCCACCTCTCGCAGCTCCAAAGATGTCCACTCTTTTGTCAACATTTTCGATGACATTTTGGCATTATTGCGGTTCTAACTCATCAATAACGCGATTAATTTCGTTATTCAGCTCAGGAATTGATTGGGGGGCATTCTTATAGACCTGGCTTTTCACGCAACCTCAGAGAAAATAGTCCAACGGTGTCAGATCACAATTAACAGATTACAGTAGGTGAACTCTTTTACCCTTCTTTTTTATTTTGTTTTTCAAGTGCCATCTACAGCCTAGGAGTATAAATCAAGGATTTTACTAAATACCCCACGGAAGTCATCGTTCAACCCTTTAAAGAGTATGATTTATGCAAGCGAACATTTTGAGGAAAAATAAATAGTTAACGCGTGTATGGAAATTAATGTTGTATTCACATCTTCATTATTTTTTAAGTGCTTCAGTCTTTACATACCATCACGCTGTCTCCCAATAGGGATAGACAAACATGAGAGATCATCAGACTTTCCTATCGCAACACACATTTTTAGCCTCTTCTACATCATCACAACTTCTCACAGAGCTCCAAATATTCCTCTGACTTTTTCAATTTCCTTTTTTCCAAATACATTACGCTTGATCCAACCATGCTTGCCCTGGTCTAACTTACCATACCTTCCACTCACATTTGCACTGCATATTTGTTTTGTTATTCTTTATTTATTTATTAGTTCTACGTGCCCAAATCATCCCATAATGGTCTTCTTCATCTTGCCCAATATATCAACCCTAACTTCATACCTATCCCGTATAACTTCATAACGAATTCTGTCGTACAGTCACCCTATGTACTCTTCGAAGTGCACGCATTTTTGTAACATTTACATGGCTCTTTTCCGTCTTGTTGCACGTTCACGTTTTACTCCGATACATAAGAATCAGTACTTAATCAATGTTATAAACTATCGCAGATTTTATCACTTTTCAGTTCGAATATATTTTTTTATAGCCCCATTGACTTTGTTTCTTATCGCTACATGCCGTTTAATATCCATCGTAACTTTTCCATCATCTCAGAAAATTCAACTTAACGACATAATAAATTCAGAAATTTGAATCTAAATAAGTGAAAATCGAAATGTGATAAGATGAATTTATTAAATGGGTTATATACATTATTAAATGGGTTATAAATGCCTGTATAAAATTACATGACGCGCGTAAATGATTCTTAAAAAACACATGGTCAAGTGTTTTATATCTATCCAACAACGCCCATCCTAGAGCTTTCCTTCATATAGAGCTTTCTTTAATATGATAGTGTCCTATTCTCAGCCTGCATAAGAAAAAAAGTTTGGCCAACCTTAAAAACACTTTATCTATCAATATACTATATTTATTATGAAAAGATTATCAAACAAAAAAGTAATAATTAATTGCTAAGTATAAGTGTGTCAGTTTCAAAATAACCTTAAGGTTAATTTAAATGTATTACATTTTGATTGATTATTTAGAATATGGTGATTAAAATATACAATATTTCAACAAAATTATTTAACACTTAAATGTTGAAACAATCTGTTCAACAATTTAACTAAAAGTTATAGATCTATTTCGCTTTACAAAAGCATTATCAAACTATTTAACAATGCTTATATAAAGCAAAGTACTCCCTGTTCACCCTTCCGAAGACGTCCTGGACAGGACTATAGCAACGGTCCTAGAAGGGAGGCTTCGATATAGACACGGATAATCGGTAATGGCTGATTTCAGATGAACATCGCAATGTTCAATGCTCAAACACTATCCCGTGAGGCCCATATCACTGAACTTCAAGAAGAACCAAGTCACATAAATTGGGATATCGTAGGGTTAAGCGAAGTGAGAAGGAAGGGAAAGTACGAGTACATGATAGAACTGAAAGATGGGCATCATCTGTATTTAAGAGATACAGAAGATGGAAGAACAATTGGAGTAGGATTTATCATCCACAGGAAATGGAAAGATCACATCATTAAAACTGAGAGCTCTTCTGATAGAGTGGCTTCCCTTACTTTGAAAATTAACAAGTGACATCAGATGTAAATCATACAGACGTATGCCCCCACGTAAAGTTACTCTGATGATTTTATCATCATATGGCACCAACGACCATAAAACCGATTTATTTGGAGTCAACTTGGGGAGACCTTCATTCAGCAGTGGATCGACTCTGGTTGAAAATGATGATGACGTAACAAATATGTTACTTTAATTGTAATAACTGTATGGATTAGATTTTTTTCACATTTAAGTGTCAAATAATCCTGTTATAAAATGGAGTTGTACAATATACATACAAAATCAATAAATACATCCAATATTGTTTTAAAATATGTTGATAATAATGTTAACAATGACTTTTCCTAAACTTAAATGTTGGTTTTATCATAAGGGGAAGAAATGGAAACTTTTTTTTTTTAAACCTGGCGAGTTTATTGCCATGTGGCAATCTCTTCCAACCAATCAGAAATATGTTTTATAGGCCCTAAGTGAAAACCAGACTGGAATCCTATTTAAAACAAATCTTGGTTCCAGCGGGGATCGAACCAAGTGTCTTACCACCAGGCCACGGAGGTCGTCGGAAACTTGAATGCATCATAAAACTAAAGGAAGTAAGATGAACGTTATAGAAATAAGAACGTTGTGAAGAATGTAGGTTCGTTATTTGCATCCCCTTATTAACATTTGGTCGTATTTTATCAAAACCAATTATAAGACCTCCCAAAAAGGACGTCTTTAAGTGCTTTTTAAAGTTGCACACGCTAGTCATGTAAAGTTTTATCATAATTAATACTCGGCCTTATTGGATCAATTTAGATCCAATTAAGATACTTGAAAACTTTTTATAAGAATAGTGTTCAGAAAGAATGCTCTGTCTAGAGCAGGCTTAAGGTTTGCATTATTCAAATTAAGGCCGCGTCTGTCGGTAACTCTCAGAGAACGGAATTCGTTCTATTCGTGATATGTAAATCTGATAGAGGGATTCCAAATCTGACAGCTGAATTCTAACAGACTTCTTACATATGCAATGTAAATTGTCCTGAGAGATGTTACATTGGTTAAAGGCTTAGTAACATTTAGAATAAATCCCAACATTTTGTTAGCCTTCCCAATAATGTAATCAATACGTAAATTGTATTTTAGTTTCCCATCAAATAGAACATCAAGATATCTCTCCCATACATTATTCGTTTAATTAATTCTAATTTGCTTAGTTGATCTGATTATAATTATTATTGACTGTTGAATTTGAGGCTAACAGCACCACAGTAGCTCAAGTAATTGGATATATTCCAACCCAAAAACTTTTGCCTCTTAGATATTTTTTTTGAATTAAGGATGGGACGATTATGAGACTAATTAATAAATTTTAAAATCTTTTAAACGTTAGTACTCAAATAAGTATTCATAAAATCAATCATACAGATGCGTGCATTAAAACGTTATATGCTTAAATATTTATTCATACAATTAACCATACAGATGCGTGCATTAAATCGGTATATACTCAAATATTTATTCATAAAATTAATCATACAGATGCGTGCATTAAAACGTTATATACTCTAATATTTATTCATAAAATTAATCATACAGATGCTTGCATTAAAACTTTATATACTCAAATATTTATTCCTAAAATGAATCATTCAGATGCGTGCATTAAAACGTTATATACTCCAATATTTATTCATAAAATTAATCATACAGATGCGTGCATTAAAACGTTATATACTCCAATATTTATTCAAAAAATTAATCATACAAATGCGTGCATTAAAACGTTATATACTCCAATATTTATTCATAAAATTAATCATACAGATGCGTGCATAACGTTATACGAGTACACTCAAATATTTATTGATAAAATTAATCATACTGATGCGTGCATTAAAACGTAATATACTCAAATATTTATTCATAAAATTAATCATACAGATGCGTGCATAACGCTATATACTCAAATAATTATTCATAAGATTTATCATGCATATGCGTGCATCGTGCAAAAAGGTGGCCATCTCGTTTTCATTGTATTTATACGCATAAAAACGCATTATAGTATTTTGGTGCCCATTTTGAAGTATTGAATGATATACAACATGAACTTGGCAAAACATGTAAACTGTAAAATTTATGGCGTTGAATAAAAAAATTGTGTAGTATTATAAAAAGTGAAATAAAGTATAACATACGTTTCGCAATTTGTGTCTATAATTGGAGCTGGAGTCGCAGTTAAATATTTAAAACTTCTGGAGTCTGTGTCGGAGATTTTATTTGCCGACTCCACTACACTGCATTTCACCCAGCAATTTACACTTATCTATTTTATTCTCGTTGGTTGATTAAAAGAGATTGCCGTTTGGTCATTAACTCGCTATTTGTATATTTTTCAATCAAGTGTAATAAGTAAGTAAAAAGTTACAATAAATTATAATTTAAATCAATACCTATTAAAGCAAAATTACGGAAAAAGGTCGCTAACTCAAAATGTTTTTAAAGGTCACCCTCCCAATTATAATTTAATATCCCGGTATTTGAAACAAGTGGTGTACCATCATAAATAAAGATCGCTACATTGTGATCGTATGTAAATAAATCTTTTGAATATTTATAACGCGACAATTTCACCTTAATGACGCTTTTCAAGAAAATATTATGGGCCAAAATTTACAATTTGGTGTCGAAATAATAATAATACAAATTCAGACAACCTTATTGGAAATTCTCGTTTCTTATAAACTCCTACCCTCACATCAACGAAAGGTCAAAAGGCACGCAAAGACAAAGACTATTGACAGATCACACCAGTCATTCAACTTTCAAAAGGTACCAAATAAAAGATTTATTTTTTGAATATTTGTTTGCTTACCAGGAAAAGGAACCATTTATAGACATATATTTATAAAATAAAATATTTTTTGTCCAGTTATTTCTTCATTTAAGTGGTTAACTAGTTCCAGGAAAACAGCACGTAAATCAAAGTTTCCCAAATTATTTCACCCCGTAGACCACTTGCCGATTTTTTGTTTTCCGTAGACCCCTGCCTGCCTAATATTGAATTTTTCTAAACTTCAAATGTGTTTTTGACAGCTGACACAGTGCTGTTTACCTTGATTAGTTTTTTTTGTAAAGTGGACAATTGTAAAAAAAGAAAAACATGTACAATTTTTATTCATACCTTTATTGAAAAGACACAAAATTCAAGTAAATATTTGGTTTTGGAACGATCAATGCCTAGTAAAATTCTTACATAAAATTAATACACAAATAATACTGTTAATGAGAGGGATGCACCTGATGCTCTGATAGCAATGATTTAATGTTTGGCTTCATATTAGTGAGGTATAGCCTTAAATCTCCAGGTTCAGTGATTTGCATTCGATTTCTCTATATAAGTTTTTTCTATGTGTAATATAAGTATTATGTACACACAATCTGTGTTAGGTGTAATAAAACATTTACGGAATGCCTAAATATTGATGATGATCTGCTTAACCTGTACACCGCGTTAAAAATCAAATTCCACGAATCCTGTGCGCGGCACAATTTCGGCGTTTTTTTAATTTCTAAGTTTAAAAGCGTATTTTGTTTAGAACCACTAATATTTGATTACAGCACCAAGTAAACATGACATTCAAGTAATTTTCTGATAATAAATAATCGTCATTACTCTTAAGGAGACTCATTAAATAAAGGAGATAAACTAAACATTACGTAAAATACACAAAAGAATGCTACGATCAAAGCAATGATTCATTACACTCACTCAATCAAATGCGTATATGCGTGCGCGTGAGAAGAGCACAGCACTGGGACGAGACGAGACGAATGGGATCGTCCAGTACGGGCTCAAGGATATGAATTATGAAGTGTTTTTTACTTCACAAACACTATAAATCTCACGCATACTGACGCGATAGCTGGAAATATTGAGAAACTAAAAAAAATCGGCGCTCTGTTTATTTAACAATATCTCATAAACTAATATATTATTTGACAAGGTTTTCAGAGATGTCGCTAGAATAAAGATTATTTCAAATTTTAGTTCCATTTTCATCCCGATTTTGTGTCATTCTTTTTAAGTATTTGTGATTTGAAACTTTGATTGTCGTCAGATCACAGGCGTTTGTGCTTCCCGCGAGGAACACGTTAAATGGGATCCACTCACGTGGACCCCCATTTACATCTCGTGCACCCCCCCATTTATATTTCCAAGTGTTCTAGTCTTACTTACTACATAGTTTTAATTATTTTGTAAGAGTCTAATACATACGTACGTACACATCATCATGTCTGTTCCCTTGCGGGGAAGACAGAGATAACATATCTCGAAACTTTTCTAGCCTACTACTCTACTCTCATATGTCTTGTTACGCACAATCTTATATTACATATTAATACTTCTTCCTTTACATTTTTTTAAAATTTGCTCCAGCAACATTTACCTAGATCAACCTTTTCTACGCACACCTCGCATTTCTGAATTGTCTACTCACTTAGTCATTCTTTCATATTTTTTCTCTCCTGTATTTTTAATGGATTGCTGGTTTTTTTTTTACTTCTATTTGCGATTTTACCCCGTGATTTTTGAGGATTTGTGAAGTAGTACCTAGAGGATTTGTGAAGTAGTACGGAATCAGATAGGTACTACTTCACAAATCCTCAAAAAGCACGGGGTAAAATTGCAAATAGAAGTAAAAAAAAACCAGCTATCAATTAAAAAAAATATGAGAGAATTACTAAGTGAGTAGACAAGTCAGAAATTCGAGGTGTGCGTAGAAAAGGTTGCTCTAGGTAAATGTTGCTGGAGCAAATTTATAAAAAAGGTAAAGGAAGGATTTCGTCTTTATACTTTGTATTTGATTTTTTATTGTAGATCGATATTGCGTTTGTATTTTTTGTGCAGTGCGCTTATGGATGGCCCCGTATTATGTTGGTAAATTGCGATTATACTATTTAGTGTCTGTTTCATTTTAAATATTTTTGTTGTAGTTGTGTAAATTTTTTTGTGCATTCTGTCTAACTTAATGTGTAGAGCACTCACTACTGGCTCTTTTGTTTCTTGTTATAAGGAATATTATACCGTTTATTGTTATAAGGAATATTATAGGACATATGTTTTTATTTATTTATTAACTAAATAAATTAATACATATGTCCAAACCATCTTAAAGCTCATTTCTTCATCTTACTTAAACCATGCATTGTAATTTGTTTTATCAAACGCTGTTTATTCCCCTTTTTGCAACGATATAACCCTACCGGTTTCAAGGTTTTCACCTCATCACCAGGGAAGCACAAATAAGACTAGTTTGTGCTCCCCTAATGATAAGGTGATAATACCTTGAACATTGTAGGGTTATACCGTTACATAAAGTGGTATAAAAAATTCTCGATAAAACAAATTACAATGTAATTTGTTTTATCAAACACCGTTCATTCCATTTCATCCGGTTTCAAGGCTTTCACCTTATCATCAGGGGAGCACAAACAAGACTGAATTCTATTCGAACTGGTAATGACATACACACTTCTCACAGTAAACATTCGGGTTGGTGACTGTGGGTGGAGAGAGAGGAGACAACCTCAGCCAACAGCGGCGATAATCTGGGAATATATGTGTTTGCCACATTGTTCATCCCGATCATCAGGGGAGCACAACAAAACTTGTTTGTGCTCCGCTGATGATAAGGTGAAAATCTTGAAACCAGTAGGGCTATACCGTTACACAAAGTGGAATAAACAGTGTTTAATAAAACAAATTACAATGTTTTTAAACCTCCACTATGTTAATGCCCGAACTATAAATAATATATTAAACCATGCATTCATTTTTTGTGTCATTTTTGGTGTATCCCGATTTCAATTCTGTAAACGTATTCTCTTAGTGAATTTTATTTACATGAGAAAATATGGTAGAGTGAATTCGCTTTATGATATTTGATTTTATTTATAAAAAAAGAGAGAAAATAATACTGTTTGGCTAACAAAGGGGATGTAAGAATTTACAGAAAATAAATATATTTGTAAAAGAAGATATTATTATTTATTTTCGAAATCTTCATTTTGAAAATACTTATGTGCTGAAACGTAGAAGCTCACTCTCTCTTACATTTTTCAGGTAAAGCTCACCTCGCAGCGCAACAGAGGAAATCTTAATTTGGTGAGTCATCCATTCTTTTTAATTCTCCTAAGTTGTCTTTTCAGTTTCAAATTTGAAGACAATGCCAAATTTAAATTCTTGATTTTGTTTCAAAATAAATCCTGTTGAAAACAACGATTCGGTAATTAACATACAATAAATAATTTTGTTAAAGAAGATATTTATTTTATTATGTTTTAAAGATCTTGACCTTACAAATCCATTTATCCTTTCGTGTAACTTATGACTGGGCATCGTGTATTTCATGATAGCTTCCAACGACTTCTTTCCATCCATCACTGTTATCCGTGGCTCAAAAGGCAAGTGTTCAGTTATCTCACTTGGTCAGTACAACGCATTGGGCTTATTCCTCTTGTGAGTCGTCCTTCTACGCCACCATAAACTAAAAACCTCTCCAAAATGTCTCATTGGCCACAGACAATTTGCTCACAGAATCAAAGGACTTATCGAAGGCATATTGTCGACAATCTGTCAGTGATTATCAGTTCTTTGATAATGAAGAAGTTAGTTCCCCATGCTCTTATCCATCATCACATTTCAAATACAAATACATTCTACGTATCTCGTTTGCTCTCAATATCAAAGTCTCTGCGTCATACATGAATATTGCGAAGATGAGAGACTTAATTAGACGTGTTGTTTTGTAGTTACGGTGATAATTCTGCTCTTCAATATGTTTTTCAACTTTGACATCTTAATTTGTTTTATGCAATTCTAATTTCTTTTTGCAAATACACTTAGGTATAGAACTACATTTTTGTTGCCATATTTGGGCCCGTGCATTATAATAAATAATATCTAATTTGGTGGACCATCCATTTCTTTTATTTCTCGCATCACCTTCAAATTCAAACATTCTGGTGTGTAAAGTTAACTCATTTTGACGTTATTAAATTGATTGAAAATAACATTATTAATTTGATTGAAAATAACGAATCATTGTATTTTATCATAACTCGTTATATCGTGAGTCAACTATTTTCAAAACCTACAGGCTTCTTCGCCAGGACTGAAGATATAATACATTGAAATATTTTCGTAAATTAATACCTTATGGAGGTTTCAACTATCAACGAAAGCTTAATACAATGGGTGGGAGGTAAAAGAATGAAAGAATATTTTTGAAATGAATGATGTCTGAGGAACAAATTGAGGAGACTCAGAATAATCTGTTGATAATTAATTAATTATTGTATAATTTCTAGTACCTTGAAATTTTCCACCCAAAACTTTTAAGGATATGTGTTTTCCATTAAGTGTTTGCATCTTGGTCTGTTCAGAATATATTTAAAGGGTTACTTGCAGCCTGGTGAGTTTATTGCCTTGACGCAATATCTTCTAATTAACCAGAAAAATGTAAAAGATGCCTGTAGTAAAAAACTAGACTGGAATCCTTTATAAAAAACTGGGTTCTACTGTGAACTGAACCCATAACGCGAGTTGTAAGAACGGTACCTTACCTACAAGGCCACGGAGGCTTTGTTTATATACTAAAAGTATCCAGTTGAAAGGCCGCGGTGTATGGTGGTGTCTGTAACATACTGAACTTCCGAGCGAAAGTTCGTTGGTTCGTACCCCGCTCTGGGCTACTCCCCTCTAACAACACAGGCACTTTTTCCGCCTAGTATTTGAGGGTATAAGAAAACCTATGATTCCGGTCATATATATTATTTTATTAAAGAAAAATTAGGAAGAAAGAAAAGTTATACATTTTATTCTCAATATATATGTTTTAAATATAGGCATCAAGTTTCTTTATTTCCTCATCGATGTCGGGGAAAATTTTTAATAAACTAGAAAAGAAAAGAAAAAATAACTTAAGCTCTAATTAAAGGAGAGTTATTTGTACCTTAATCTAAATTTTCTGTGCCTTCTTCTCCGTAACCAGATACGCCTATAAACTAAAAATAATGGTAACTATTTGATACATTGTTAAATATTTTCTGATACCTATGTTATTTTTGAATGGCTTGAAAAGCTTTATTTATAGTTGAACCATAACATTTTTGCAAATATCCGCAAACAGCAATAATGATATTAAAAATTAAGACTCAACGGTTTCCACAATATCACTTTTGTCTTGAGATTATAATGACAAGGTATTTTTTAACATTTTTTAAAGTGTTATTATCATCCATGGACGAGGGGCTCAAAATAAACAAAGTAAATTGTGTTTTCAAAAATAATACTCTTGTTAGAAAACAATTGGTAAGAAAGCTTTTTTGTAGCAAAATTAGAAACAATGTTTATAAGTGGAATTTACAAAGAAATATTTATCATAACAAAGGATAGCCCGTGGCATTTTTTTTTTAATTTGATGTATTATTAAACTGTTTCGTGATATCTCTTTTTTATAATTTACTATCCATAAAACAATATTTACAATTTAAAATCGTTTCAATGGCAAGGCAAATCGAAGAGTACACATACATAGCTCTTTTTAAATTAATAATTGCAATTGCAATTTCATACCCATAAAACTATGGGTATGAAACAATCCATTCATACCCATAGTCTTATGAGTATACTTAACCTATTTGCTAGGCAAGACCTGTAACAAAGTGGCCTTCTTCCTTGATAAGAAATCACATATTTTCTTAAATATTAAAACATTTAGCTGAAACATTCATAATCTACATTTATGTCCCTACACATACTTGAAATATATCTTAAGTTGTCATTTACTTACATGCCTATATGGAGGCATACAAAAGTTCCTCACTTTCACCCTGTCAAATAACCACCTGATTATATATTTTATTACATTTGAATGTAATGAATTTTGTCATTATAAAAACACCACTTCCCTTCGAAAAAAAAATATAATCACTCTGTTTGGTTTAATGTAAAAGTAATCACATAAAAAAACTTCTACGTTATCATATATAAAATTCAAATCGCATAATAATAATATCAACCACATTTACATCACATCCAGCTACTGAAAATACTTAATTTACTTCCAGTGCAGGTACAACTCCTGCAAACTTTATGCCTTCAGCACCTCTCTATATTTTAGGACCTTAGATCTTTAGCTCTTGTCCTTCCTTTTCGCCTACTTTTAAGTCTACACAATAGTCGTGCTGTATATGACTATGCCACATAGATTACTATAGGAATCGCTGCTAGTACGATTATTGTGAAGACTTAGAATTCTAAACAATAATCGTACTCAACATTTCAAACCTACGCAACAATCGTGCGTTACATGAATATGCCACATACATAACGAACCATGGGAATTACTATTGACGCGATTATTGTATAGACTAGGAAAAACTATCCTTGTTAGACACGATTATGCCATATAAATAACTATAGCAATGACTATTTTCACGATTAGTGTAAACTCTTCTAGTAATTCCAAGTCTACACAATAATCGTGATCTGCGGGATTAGGCCATATACCTGCCTATATGAATAATTTACACGATTATAGCGTAGACTAGGAAAAACTGTCCTTGTTGGACACGATTATGCCATATAAATAACTATAGGAATGACTATTTTTACGATAAGTTTGAACTCTCCTAGTTTTTCCAAGTCTACACAATAATCGTGGTCTGCGTGATTAGGCCATATGTCTATCTATTTGAATAACTACTTACACGATTATTATGTAGACTTGGAAAAACTCTCCTAGTTTTTTAAGTATACATAATAATCGTGTTAATCGTGAATATGCCCCATATCTAAATATGGAAATAACTATTATACTAACACGATTATTGAGTAGACTCAGAAAAATTCATAGTTTTTCCTAGTCTACAAAATAATGTTTCTCAACATGATAACTATATTTATTGGTCCAAATGAAACAAAAATAAATCAAATATGAATAGTGAAACTTAAAACTAGGCCGACATAGTAAAATGAAAACAGAGAGAAAAAAAAATAATGTATGAAAAAGTTATCGCCGTATTAAAAGTTATAATACTCGTATCACTTTTGCCAGCATACTTATGTTATATACTTTTCGTGTCCTTTCTTCTCTTCAGGGCCGTTGCATTATTTTTATAATGAAATCCTCATAAACAGGTCTCGTCTTTTGGGGAGATTTATATAAATTTATTTTTCAGATATAGAAAAATTCATAACTAGCAACGATCCAGAATATCAAATAAAACAATTTTTATTCTACTAATTAAATTTATCTCCGCTACACGTGTTTATACCTCCTATCTCGAGACTCTCTTTAGGCGTAACGATCTCGGCTTATTACGAGAGCAGTGCTAATGATGGACAAGTAAAATGTTTTTTTTTTTTAAGAATAAATATGACCGAAGTCATACGTATCCTTATACTCTTGAACACTAGGCGGAAGAAGTGCCTGTGTCGTACGAGAGGAATAGCACAGCGCGGGGTTCGAACCGACGACCTTTCGCACGGAAGTCCAGTGCGTTACCGCACCACCATACACCTCATGTAAACATCACATTTATTTTACGACCCTACTTGCATTCCATATATCTTAAGACACGTGTTACCTTTTTTGAATATTTAAAAAAAAACTGTTACTTTATGTTTCATTGATAAAAGAGTTATCATTTGGTATATTTTTTTCAAAATACTCGTCCATATACATACTCGTATATACGAGTATCACCACGATATATATAAAGAAAACAGACCTGCAAACATTTCTATTCAACCACTTGACTCGTCTATATTCATACGTCTTAATATGAACAATCTCCTTATTTTTCAGACTTCTCACTTTACCTTCTTTCAAAATCTGATATATTTGATTCAGTCACGTTTCCTTCGGTCTTCCTCTTAAACGCACTCTTTGCACACCCATATGGTCACTTAGTCATTATTTTGCCATCCATTTTCTCCACATGTCCAAATCATCATGAAGCTCCGTTTTTCATCTTCCTTAAAACATCTTTTACAAGTATAATTTTTCTGACAAATCCAAGATTCACTTCTATACTTTTTTTATAATATGATTAGTTTTAATAACATAACATCAATAACAACTTCTTATCTCAATGAACTGTTATATTTTTTTTTCATCCAATAACTTTTTATCTTTTAATTACATCGTAATTAAAAGATAAAAAGTTATTATTCTTGTATAGTATTCTATCCCAATAACTTTCTATATTTTAATAATATTACATTGTTAATTTAAAAAAAAACTGCCATCGTTTTTTATAACTAAACATTTAAAAATGTGCTCAAAATCGTTTGTTGAAAATTAAGTATACCAACAAATTGAAAAATTTATTGTTAAAAATTTGGAAGCTTGAATAACTTTTACATTATTCATTGATGTAATATTTATATTATAGAACTGCATTTTAAAACACAATGACTTTAAACTTAATTATGAAAATGATCTACACAATAAACATAAATTAAAGTTACAAGTTAAGCTAAATAAAAATATCCCAATTATTTGTTTGAAAAACCCTTGTGTCTAAATTGGTATCTTTCAAGTGGTTTTACAGCAAAATAGTATTGCAATAATAATGTTTTATGACGGCTGGTAGTTCGAAAATTTTCAACTTGTCAGGGTAGTCGGCTCCTGTTAAGTTTTCACGTTAATTTAAATCCACAAATCGTAAAATATTTTGTTACATAAACTTGGTAAGCAATGTACTGGTAATGCTTTTGTAAAACAAAACGGTCACGTTGTTTTATGTTTACAGTGTAGATTTTTTTTCATATTCAAGTTTTAAATTTTTCTGCTTAAAAAAATATTTTCAATAAAATAGTATTTTAACTTTAATTATAGCGCACTGTAAATTTTACCCATAAAAGCGGCTCTGCTTCTCCCATAAGGAAGTGGATGTCATCCCATAAGTTAATGCTTATCTAATATTGAAACTTTCTTCTTCTTATTATTATTCTTTCACCATTTTCTTATCGTCGCACTCGAGATCAAAATAAGTTGTCCTACTTCCTTTATTCAAGGAAAATAATTATGGTTTTAATACCATTTTTAATCCTTTATTGTGGATAATTTTATGATAACTCGTTTTAATAATCTTAAGTGTTTCGAAAGATATTTTCAATGTTAAATGTTTTTTTTTATTAAATGCAACACTTTATTAAAATTTATTTTCTTACAATGTAGATTCATTTGTACTATTCAAATATTACATATCAAATTTTGAATTAGTAGTACACATTCAAACAAAAAGCAAGACGATAGAAAGTTTAAACATTGAAACAATAACATGATTCATAAAAAAATATAATAAAAAAACACACATATTATGACATAGACAAGCACATATGAAGGAAAAAAGACTGACATTTTTTTTTTAATGTGAGTGAAAGGCACCAGAAAGAAAGGTGAAGGAAAGTATAGTTGGAGGAAATTAATAATATTTTGAAAGACGAAAATGTTAAAAATAAGAGAAAAAGTGAAAATCGCACAAGAAGGTTTACCGATGTAGAAAATGGGAAAGGTTTTTGTCGAGATAGGAAAGGCTGGCACTTTATCCTCTCTGCCTACCCCTTTGAGCAAAATTGATAAACAGTATGTATAATAATAATTAAATATGTTTTATATTGTTTATAGTTAAGGCATTAACATTATGAAGGTTTAAAAACATTGTGATTTATTTTATCAAACGCTGTTTATTCCACTTTTGGTAACGGTTTAACTCTACTGGTTTCAAGGCTTTTATCTCACCATCAGGGGAGCACAAACAATACTGAATTCTGTTCGAACTGGTACCGACATACACGCTTTCAGACGGTATGCATTCAAGCTGGGGACTGTGGGTGGAGGGAGGGAGGAAACAACCTCGGCGAGCAGAAACGAGATTTTAAGAGTATATGTGTTTTTCAGATGTTCACCCCAATGCGCTGACTTAGGTATTTCTAGGGCCTGTTACAAATATATTCCAAGAATATCGCCGCTGCTCCTCGAGGCTGTATCCTCCTTCCCTCCACCCACAGTCCCCAGCCCGAATGTTTACCGTTAGAAGCATGTATGTCGATACCAGTTCGAACAGAATTTCGTCATGTCTGTACTCCCCTGATGATGAGGTAAAAGTCTTAAAACTGGTAGGGTTATAACGTTACAGAAAGGGGAATAAAAAATGTTTGATGAAACAAATTACAAATATATTTTTGTATAATAATTATTTTTTTCGAAATTTTAATCAAAATATTGTATAATACATTAAAAAAGAGTTAAACTGAAAATTTTAAAGTTAAAAGGCATTGTTGATGATTTAATACAAAGCTTTAAGAAAAGGCAGATGGGGTTAAAAAATTATCCCTAAAATTTAATCATGATAAATGCCAACTACGAGTACTATGTTACAAAGCACCTGAAAAATGTCAGAATAAATACAATTATATTTCATTATCACTAATTTGAAGAATTTTTGTTAGTTTGTTAGTTTCGTAGTTTTTTTCATTATATTGTTTATGCCTCTGTATATGCCTGAAAATGTAAAAAAAGTATTATTGTGAAACGGTTTCAAAAAGGCACGTTTTCAGAGCACTAACAAAAAAGGTTTTTTTTTTAACTTTTTAATCATAAGAAAGCAGTTTTAAAGGTATTTGATATAATCGTAATTGTAAAACGAGTCATTAAATAATATATTTTGTTTGTTTACTTATTTAGTTTAAATTTAAAATGAATCTAATTTTATCTAAATTAACTTATATTTATCATTTTATATTCGAAAATTTAGATATTGTTTCTTTTTTCTACTTGAATAATACTTAAATATTTTCTTAAAATATAAAACACATATATAAAGAAAGTCCGGATACTCTCAGCTTCTATATTTTTTTTCTAATATTTTTTTTGGTATTTTGGTTGTTACGTTCAACCATTTCAAACAAAATTTTCATAAACTAACTTAACTTATCATTAACACGTTCCTTGTAAACCCAGACGGCAAAATATTATATCCCATAATTAAGTAATTACTACAAATTATTTCAACAACTCATAAGACTAAACAGATTGGAAAATCGTTATGGGCGTTGTATAAACTTTTAAATGACTTTTATTACTTTCAAGATTAAAGTGAAGAAGTAATTCTTGTCGGGACCAAATAGTTTAATTAACCTTTCTCTTTCTGTGCTAAAAAATCCGCGCGTTCCGGTGCTGTGTATTCAATACACATCAATACAAATGTTAAAATGAGCGATTCAAAATTATAATATTAATGGCCAATCGCTTAAATTAATTCAATTTGAACTCAAAATTGATAATATTTGAAATATTATTGAAAACATGAAAAAAACATCGGCCGACGTTAACAAAACGGGCAAAGAGACCACCTCAAATGGATTCCCGCGAGCTATTGAGATCTGAGACGGACTAACAGTGTGTATGTTATACCTCGAAGGAAGGAACAGAACTGCGAACTCAGTAGAGTGAGACGTAAATCGCATCGCTTTCTCACCCATAGCGGTTTTTTAGAATGAATATACCTACGTCACACACTGGCACACGTTTGCTTGTATTGGTGAATTTATTCCCGATTTTCACAAAATATCTCTGATGTGGCCGATAAATGCTAATTATATTATTATTAATATTATGTTTTCATTCAACGCGTACTGGATTACGGAAGAATACATAAAATCTGAACCAGTATTTATTATATTTATAGAGCTATTAAAGTTTTAAGAAGCAATGTGTACTAGTTACACATCACAGGGAAGGAAGGATTAAGAAGGTTTGTTTTTTTTTATTCAGATGCGTTCGTCTCGTAATGTTTTTTTTTCTTTCTGTTATAACATATAACACTATTTACAATTCAATGCTGAATTTTATTTGTAATCCTTTATATCGAAAAGGTCATTTGACTGTTGAAATAAAAAAGCATAGCATGTTGCTAGAATGGAAAAAACAGATCGGTGGAAATAATCTCGAAAATGACCCACATGCCAACAGTAAGCTCATCAAAAATAACAAGATGACATTAAAAACACAGCGAGAAACTGAATGTGGAAATCTGGTGCTCGAGAGAAATGGCAGTGGTTGGGTGAAGCCTTACTCCTGGAATGAAACAACGAAGGTTGATATTGATGATAAATAATTCAATGGATAAATGTAAGAGTTTTTGAATTCTTGTTAGCTTACAACCTTTTAGTCAACATAATTTGAAACCATAACAAGTGCATAATACTGTAAGGGAGTGTAAATAATAATATTTGATTATAAGGGTGTGCTTAAATACATAACATAGTGCCCGAATTAACCTTCCGTCCTCGTAAGGGAGGTTGGAAATGTTTATAAACGTATTTAGGGCCTATTTTAAAGGACATTTCACGTGTATACCTGAGTAGGTTTATAAGCTTTAAACAAACCCTTATGGTGGTTTCAACGTAAAGGACTTCGTGTGAGGTGATTCAAGGACTATTAATGTAAATTATTTTATTATTTGTTCACATTTAATTATTCACGTAATGCCGAGTTAGGTATACGTAAACTGATGCCACAGTAAAATTAAAATTAATTCCTTAATTAAAATACTCCCTGGATGTTTTTAAAATGTTATTTAACAAAGTAATTTATAGTTCAAACATTTGCGAAAGAATATAATATATACAAATTCATATCTTAAGAACTACTCTCATTTATATATCATAACTATGAACTACCTCAAATTTAATTTCCTATACCTATATGTTTTACAATAATTTTAATTTAGATTTTTTCTAAGAAATAATTAACACATACATGCTCCTTACAACTAGATTCTTACATTATTCTTGCTACTAATTATTGGTGTTAACATAAGTTGTCATTTTTTTTTAAATTTCAAAATGAGCACCAAAAGTAAAATAAAATGGTAAAGATTATATGCCATTCGAAAGAAAATTTTCTGCTCGACAAGACATTGTGTTTGCTTTTACGTTACATATATTATTTTATTTGATTACAAGCCTTTAAAATGGAATGTCAAGTAGACGAAAGTGAGCATTTTCGACACCTCCAGTGGACTTCGATGAGGACCGCTTAAACCATATTATTCATGAAGATCCCCTTCAAACCACTGAGCAGATGAAATCACATGACTGTATACCACCATCTTAAATCAATTTCGGCGCTGGGTTCCACATGTTTTGAGTGAAAACAAAAATCAACGTTCGACAATTTCTGCTCGCGCGTCATCGAGCTACGCATGGCCACAAGCAAAGGTTACTTTACCGCATCATTACTGGTGATGAAAAATGGTGATGAACAAAAAAAATTATGATTAAAAATGTTTGAAGGGTATCTTCGTGAATAATATGGTTTAAACGGTCCTCATAGAAGTCCACTGGTCGTCTGGAACGCTCCATGTGTTTCAGGTGGAAATTACCGTCTTTGAAACGCAAAAACCATCGACGAGCTGTCCTTAAATTCATAGCATCTTCACCGTACACTTCGCAAATATCACGAGCAGCTTTAGCAGCTTTATTCCTTCGATTGAACGTGAACAGAAGGAGGTGTCGAAAATGCTCACTTTTGTCTACTTGAAATTCCATTTTGAAGTCTTGTAATTCAATAAAATAATATATGTAACGCAAAAGTAAACACAATATCTTATAGAGCAGACAATTTTCTTTCGAATGACGTATAACCTTTACCATTTTGTTTTACTTTTGATGATCATTTTTAAATTTGAAAAATAAACGGACACAACTTATGTTAACACCTAATATTTAGCAAGTACATGTCCACTTGTTCAAGCTACTCGCATTCCATCACATTCACTCAGATCTTCGTGTTCCCAGCTAATTCTGCAAGTGGAATAGTCAGACAACAGATGATGCTTCAAGAGCCTGTGCTTATAACGAAAAGGTAGATCGGATTTTCTTTTGTAAGCCCCCAGGGCAGCGATAAGAGGATTGCTATCATTCTGTTGGCTTTTAAAGAGCTTCACGGTTCAAGTGAGGGTATTGTATTGGTGGATTCCTGCACGCTGTTCGACATGAAGTCGGGAAAGGTATGTTTTGTTCAGGAATGGGTTTTGAAAGATATCTTGAATGCCTTGTTCTGCACTCATTGAAGCTTCAGGTGATCCGTATTGCTTCCACTACCCCAAACGGGTGTAGCACAGATCAAGATAGAAAAATTTATACGACATTTTTTTTTAATAATTATAATAAAGCATTAATTCAAATATCCCCGTTTAAAGATAAAAGTCTCCTCGAAGGCGCTCCATCACCGATTAAAAATATAACAGCTCGACCCTTAACGCATACATTCTACTTCCAGCAAACATCACAGAGTGTGAATTCTACTGAGCTACCTGGTAATGCTAACGCGTGTTCTCAGCATTTTGTTTCTCTGACGTCTAGGTGTTGATCCGCTATGAGCTCGAGAAAAAATGGTTTACCTCCTTCCATACTTTTAAATTCATGTACACGGCTTTCATCTACTTCAAATTCATGCGTTTCGTCATGAAAAATCGTTTATTATTCATCACTCAATTTGCTAAAAATCTGCAACAAATTCCAGATACTTATATAGGCCTATGAAGCCTTTGGTCACGAACTTAATGTTTCCAAGATTCTGAATATTCGTAGTCATTTTTTCTTTAGTCAATTCTCTATACATTTCCAAACTATCTTAACGATCATTTCTTCATTTATTTATAACAGCAATTTAATCCAAGCATTCATTTATGATTTCTTCATCCATCTTCCTATTGTAAAATGATAATCCACTTTTTTTCCAATATGCTCACATATCATAAACAGCGGTATTATATTAATTATTATATAAAACACTAAAACCACTTAATTAAACCCCGCGCTGTTCTCACTTTTTCCGCCTAGTGTTCGAGGGTATAAGGATATCTAAGGCTTCGGTCATATCTATTAAAAAAAAAAACATTGACGTATTTTGCCCTTTAGAATTCAACTCCAACCAACCAGACAAAAGTAAATGAAGCAAGTTACGTGGTCGCATAAATCATTCAAATGACTATCCATCCCCACGAAATCCATAAACACACACGTGAGCCTATACCCACGAACCCCACAAAGACGGGCAATCACCCGAACATTATTTTTCATATAAAGTGAAATATCATCAATCAAAAGAAAATGAAAGGATGGCAGAGAGGAAAGGAAAAGAAAAATCAGGAATGAAACACTTTATTTTACTGACTAGAAATCAAGAGTTTTTTCAGTCGCTTCTTAAAGCATGCCACGGACGGAGCGAGTCTTATATTGGTTTATAGTGTGTCATTCATTCGTCAAACATGGCTTGACCAAATAATTTTGATATTTTAAATTAACTCAATATATAAATCATTAATTAAGTATTCATCTCTAAAATGTACATTAACCATCCTGTCATAAATCGCAATTCCACAAATTATTCTCAATGAACAAGTTTTCACGATATTTACTCGATTTCTTGAATTATTTTCCCACGTTTAACTTTGAATCCCTTATATTATTGTTTGTACTAATAATCTATTAAGTACCATTATTTATGCACATTTTGGTATTTAACATAATTAAGTATGCTTTGAAACAAACATTTAAATAGGCTTTTGAATTTGAAACTCCTCCGAGTAACAGATTTTAAATCAAATTAGGATGTTACTTACTGTGTAAAGTCACATAAATAAATATGAAATGAAACAATTTATTTTATCCCGGGCCCGGGAACAAGATCCCGGTAAGAAGACCACAAACTTCCACGGTTTTGCAGCTGAGTGAAATTTATTGCTGGAATAGTGGTGAATTTCAGCGCGACGGAGCATTCCATTGGGGGTGAAACCGATTCAACTCTTTCTCTTTCAATAATAGATTTGTTTTATTTATTAAAAAAAAAATACAGTTATCTCAATTGAATTATATTTTTTAGAAATATTTCATATAACCTGTAGTACTCACACAAGA
The DNA here is from genome assembly GCA_949825065.1 of Odontocerum albicorne. Lineage (NCBI taxonomy): Eukaryota > Metazoa > Arthropoda > Insecta > Trichoptera > Odontoceridae > Odontocerum > Odontocerum albicorne. The sequence goes on along the minus strand of OX463860.1, from coordinate 7,598,981 downwards.
TTATAACTTTAATTTATTCTAATAGTGGCCACTGTTTCATTTAAATTATTTTATCATCAAACAACGTCATGCCCCAATAGTTCCCCCTATTTTATTACCATTTAAATAGCATCATATTCAAATAGTGACCACTGTTTTATTTATAATTTCTTTATCATCAAACAACGTTGTATCCCAATAGTGCCAACTATTTTATTTATAATATTTTTATCATTAAACAGTATCAAATCCCAACAGTGCCAACTTTTTCATTTATAATATTTTTATCATCAAACATCGTCATATCCCAATAGTGCCCATTATTTTATTAATAATATTTTTATCATTTATATAACACCATACGTTAACAGTGTCCATTATTTGATTCATATTTTTTTATTATCTTATATCATGTCCCAATAATGCCCACTATTTTATTTATTTATTTTTATTTTTTCCACACAACAGGCTAAGCTCAATAACATTGAAAAATACAAGATGTGTTAACAAAAAAAAATTATATAAAATAAAAAAATATATATAAAATGAAAAATTATGTATATGCATACATATACACACACAAACACACACAAAAACTCACACATACACATATATTCAAAGTCACTTAAATACGTTGATGAGTGCTTTTTCAACGCGCTCAATCTTAGAAGAAAATTTACTTTTGCTTTTGGTAATGTGATATGAAATATATCAATATCCGAAGCAGTCCCGTTCAAAAGAGTTAAGACCCTTCCAATAGGCATAGCGGCTGGAAGACCCGTTCTTGCGTATGTTATTGAGAACAGCTCTATCATTTATATAACACCATACGTTAATAGTGTCCATTATTTGATTCATAATTTTTTATTATCTTACATCATGTCCCAATAATGCCCTCTATTTTATTTATTTATTTTTATTTTTTCCTCAAAACAGGCTTAGCTTAATTACATTGAAAAAGACAAGTGGTGTTAACCAAAAAAAAATATTAAATAAAAAAATATATATTAAATGAAAAATTATGTATATGCATACATATACACACACAAACATACACAAAAACACATATATACACATACACATATATTCAACGTCAATTAAATACGTTGATAAGTGCTTTCTCAACGCGCTCAATCTCAGAAGAAAATTTACTTTTGCTTTTGGTAATGTGATATGAAATATATCAATATCCGAAGCAGTCCCGTTCAAAAGAGTTAAGGTCCTTCCAATAGGCATAGCGGCTGAAAGACCCGTTCCGGCGCAGTCTAGTGTCATTTAACGCTAATCTTTGTAGTAATGCTGGACAGCTCACAATTCATCGAAAGAGTTTGACAACGTATACCAGGAGACGCAGATCTCTTTTTACGCTCAAGGAGTTATACCCGAATAATTTTACCTTTGTAATAGCACCATATCCCAACAATATTTTTTTATCATCAAACAACATCCTATCCCAAGAATGTTCACCTTTTTAATTATGTAATTTTAATCAATTAAATAACACTCTAACCTTATAGTATCCATAATTTCATTCATACAATTTTCATCATCTAAATAGCACCGTATCCCAAAAGCGTCCACTATTTTATTCATCAAATTGAGTCCAAGTATCTGATTTCTGCAAATTTTGCAAACTTGAATATTTTGGTAATCGGGGTTATTCGAATGAACTTCGAGTAATAGTAGAAGTTAGTTGTGATTGAAAATGGTCATTAAATCTATGAGCCATTATCTTATACACTATTCATTTATATCTCTGTATCACACCAATCATTTCTATTGTATTTAAATCAAATATATCTTATGATCAAGTGAACAAAGCATTGGTGATCGACTTGAGATTGATTTTATAGTCACATTAAATTTCATTATTCTGCGCCCCTAAGAAAACTCAAGCTAACATATTTATGGTGTTATTCAAAAATTAAATTGTGAGGAGAAACTTTTATCGCATCTCAATTTAAATTTAATTTTTCTTTGTTAATTCGTTTACTGATAGAAAAGAAGTTGAAATCCCACAGCATTTTTATTGCATTTTGTGAAAATTGTGGATACGAGTATTATCATTATACACAGTCAATTATCATAATTGATGCTGTTATCTACGATAGATAATCCCTCATCTTCTTCTTTCTAGTGTCATGTCAGGTCCCCCTAACGTTAAATAACACCTGACAGTAGGCATCTTTGTCCTCGGCAGCCCGAAAAAGATCCCCAACGCTCCTTATACCAGTCCAATCACGTATATTGCGGAGCCACGAGATTTGCCTCCTGCCAACACCTCTTCGATGCTCTATTTTGCCTTGGATGATCAGGTGCAGTAATCAATACTTTTGTTCTCTAAGTATGTTACATGACCCAAATAGGACACCTTTCGGAGTTTGATATTAGTCAGCAACTCTCTATCAACTTTAGCTCTTTGAAGAACTCTTGTGTTGCTGGCCATATCCGTCCAGGGTATCCGTAGCATTCTCCGGTGTATCCACAATCCCTCATAATCGAATTTAAATGTCAGCTATATTGTGAATGAAAGACACTTGTGAGAATATTAGTTTCAGAAGTATTGCACTTAAGAAAGCGCAAAGTCTTGACAGCTAAAATGCAAAGTTCCGATTTTGCCGTGTAGGTTGAATCAACTGCAGCCTTTTGTTAGGCAGAATTAAATAAATTGGTACTTTTATATTTTATCGCGCAATAAAAATTATTAATGTGCATCATATAAGCTATACTCAAACGAAACTTCGTATTTAAAACTGTTCAAGAGTAAAATCAATTCGGAAACAAATCCTCCAGAAATCGAAAAAGAGGTGTCCGCTTGCTTAGCGTGAATGATTAACCTGTAGACCACGGTCACGGACAGTAATCTTATACTATTAATATACTCGTAGATATTAAATATGATCATGTCATAGTTTAAATAATATCAACTATGGCATGTGAGTAAGGGAAGTTTTTTACCTTATTCCTTTTTTACCATTTTTTGGTACCATTTGGAGTTGTTTAAAGTGTTATAAAAATTAATCTAGACCACTATCATATATTGTAACAAAAATATTGATACGAGAATGTCGTACAATACACAACGCTCAAATATAAAAACAATATAGAACAAGTACAAATATTTTTTTTCAGATATCTATGGTACAGAACAAAGGGCGATTATCCAAAATATGCTCACCATGTCGAACTTCTCACGGTGTGTAACAATAATAGAAGCCTCGAAACAAGAAAGCAAAAATCCATTGTGATATTCCTATCCTACTTAAGGTTTTTCAAGGTTGCTTGAACTTTCCCGCGATTCTAGAAGCACTAAGTTTATATGTATCTAATAAATATAGCCGTGCAAGGAATCACCCTCTGTTCTACATACCAACTTATAGGACGAATATAATGGTTATACGCTCAGTCACGCGTGGTATATAGATATTGAACCAACAGAATGACACTATTGATATATTATCGGTAGGGTAAACTTTCCTAAATCGTACTCCTGCCTAAATCGTACCACTACGATAACTCAAAATGTAATGCTCATTCAGCGCCACCGGTGACAAAAACAAGAAGCCCTAGGCAGACATATTGCTTTGTATGTTGTTGGACGCTGTGCATTTGCTCTACAGAAAAAATATATAAATTGTAAGTATTTTTGCTGTTTTTCAGTATTTTTTTTACTTATTTGATAAGAGGTTTGTTCCATTATCGTTTGCATAAGTTGATGAAATGTATATACATACCGAACTATGTGTATTTCTTCATATTTTTGTATACTTTACGTCACGCGTGGACGCACGGTATTTAAACATAACCTATAAAAATGTGAATGACATGATTTGCCTTAATAGTACCAGTAAGGTTATTCTGAAATCGTACCGGTACGATATAGGAATACTTGGTTTTAAGTGCTAACATATTTTATTCATTTACATAGTTGATTATTATTCATGTTAACACTAATGTATTGTATTTTCAAGTTAGTAAACATGTTATTGAGAAAGATTTTTTTATAATTCTGGCAATCCACCCAATTATTTTAATTATTTGTTTCCTATTTTTAGTTAAGCTGAAAAATGACAAAACGTCAGTATAACACATGGTCCAAGGAGAATATGGAAGAAGCTATCAAGATGTATAGTGACGGAAAATTAAAATTCAACGAAGTGTGCCGGAATTATAAAATTCCAAAGCCAACATTCCGACGACACTTGAAGAATCTGAATACTTACGAAACTAACGGAAGACCCAAAGACTTAACAGAAGACATGGAAAACGAATTAGTTAAACATATACTAGAACTAGAATCCAGTTTTTTTGGACTGACAATTAAAGAATTTCGCCACTTGGCGTACCAATTAGCTGAAAGATATAAACTTCCGCACAGATTTAATAGAGACACTCAGTTAGCTGGCTGGAAATGGTACTACAACTTTTTAAAGACCCACCCGGAAATATCATTGAGAACTCCTGAAGCAACATCAATGGCTCGGTGCAAAGGTTTTAATAAAAAAATGTGACGGATTTCTTTGACAAATATGAAAAGATTGTAGATACATTCGAATTTACAGGGAGCCATATATATAACGTCGATGAAACGGGACTCAGCACTGTACACAAGCCATCTAAAATTTTAGCAAAAAAAGGAAAACATCAAGTATTGACAAGTGGAGAGCGAGGAACGAATACAACGTGTGTTTGTTGTATGAATGCTGTAGGTGAATTCGTACCTCCAATGCTCATATTCAAAAGGAAAAGGATGACAGACGATCTGACAAGAGGAGGTCCACCTAACACATTATACACTTGCTCTGACAGTGGATGGATTACATCTGGTTTATTCCTACAATGGATGGAACATTTTATTAAGTCTGTCAGGTTACAGAAATCAGATGAAAAGCAAGTGTTGCTAATACTAGATGGGCATTCGACCCATACAAAAAATATCGACTCAATTCATCTTGCCAGAGAATGTGGAATCCTTATGCTTTCCTTGCCAGCTCACACATCCCACAAACTTCAACCCCTGGACAAATCATTTTTTAAATCTTTGAAATTAAAATATACCAAGGCAAGCGAAACTTGGATGCGTACGCATCCAGGAAGTTTAATCAAACAGTCGAATGTGGCAGGAATTTTAGGAGACGCCTACCCACGAGCTGTGTGCATGGAAACTGCATTGCATGGCTTCGAATCGTGTGGTTTGTGGCCATGTAACCGTTTTCAAATAAGGGATGAAGAATTTGTACTTATAAATGACACCAAAGAAACTGACGAAATACCGTCAAGATCAGACACATACACTCGCAATGATATTTCAAATAACACAGTCTTGCATATTCCACAGATTTCCGCACCACAACTAACTGATGAACAGTGTAATTCTCCTGACATTTCACATCAAATTTGTACGTCAACCATAAGGTCTGAAATTGAACACCTGTCACCCAAAATTCAAATAACAGCGACACAAAATAAATCAAGAAATACCACAGCATCAGCAGGTCAAGTTTTAACTGAGAGTCCGTATAAAAATGAACTCGAAAATAAATTGAATGAGCCAAAGAGGAAAAAAATAACCAAACGTCTTGAAATGGAAATGAAATGAATCAAGAAAAACGAAAAAACATTAAAAAAAGAGCAAACAAATCCAATGTAACCCCTGATTTAAAAGAAAATATTAAAAAAAGAGCAAAAAAAGCCAACATCGGTTTGTTTTGTGGAAAATGCAACAAAAAAATACAAAAAAATAAGATGCAATGCATACAATGTGACATTTGGTTTCATGAACTTTGTGTTGGAGTCGACAAAAGAATTTCTATTTATATATGTAATAACTGCAAGATTTGATTCATGTAGTACCTACCCACATAATACTATATATTTTTTTTCAGTCATTTCTTTAAAAATATCATTAACAGATTTTAAACACCATTACTTTACTTTTTCCAACAGCTAATTTACCATTTATTTAAGTTTGATTCAAAGATTTGATTGTTAATTTTGTTCAAAGTACGATTTAAGAACAACGTGGTACGGTTTAAGAACATTTGAGCCTAAATCGTACTTTTTTTATTATTTTTATTTTGAATTTTTTTTTTAATGCCTATTTCTTTTTTTATATTTTTGTGTATGTCATTTCATAAGTAAATAATAATTGATTTTGATAGTATGTATTTGATTGTCTTATTTTCCTTCATAACCTTGTTGTTGAAATATTTGCTTAAGGGGTACGATTAAGGAAAGTTTACCCTACCACCTAGCAGTATAATAAGAATCCTTGCTGATATTCTTCCTAACGAATAAGCTAACGCTAGAAGCAGACCCTATTTGTGTTACAGGAGAAATCCGTGCAAAGCGGATAAAAAAAATTTAAAAAAATGACCGATTTCTTGTTTTAGTGGATCCTGAACATGTTTCAAATTTACAATAATTGATTTACGTAGTTATGTTTTTCTGATCTTACTTGGTGAGAAATACAATTTACGGTTCTAGTCCACAAAGAGGCCAGACGGGGACCCCTTAGTAGGTAAAAAAATATTTATTTTAAAGTTTAAAATTAACATAGGTATCTACGAGATTTATTCAAAATTAACATGTCTCACAATTTCGTTTCAATTATTTGGACTTTAACATTTTTGTATCTATCTTTTTTCATATTTTTTTTGTCTTTAGTTTGTAAACTTTTTATAAAAAAATTATTGAAATAAATGCTATATTGTGACATAACTTAACGCTTTGTGAGACTTAATAATGGTTGCAGCAGATTAACACTCTTGGTCATTATTTAACTTTAATATCTGAAGTTTTGTATGAAACATGTTAATATTTCAATATCAATGTTTTTTGTAACATGCTATACTTTTTTTATTAACATGCGCAGGGAATTTTAAAATTAATTTTGTGAAAATGTTCAATGATCGAAGATAATATAAATTAATGAATATGTTCAACATCAGAATTTTTGCATTAATCTTTTAAGACTATATATTTACTTAAATATAAAAAATATTGGCGAGCATATTGCCAGGTGGCCATCTTTTCTATTTAACCAGAAAAAATTAAAACAAACTCTGTAACATAGTTATATCATCGCGAAAAATGTTCAAATTATTTTACGAATATATCTACACAAAATTAATTAATAAAACATAAATACTACCAACGAAAGTACAATATTTTAATCGATGGAAGTAGGAAGGGATAGTAGAGTGGAAAGACAAACGGAAATGAAACATAAAGCATTACTCATTTGAAACTAACAGTTTTTATCAATTATTTTTATATGTTATTTATAGTTAAGGCATTATTAACATTATGGAGGTTTAAAGACATTGTTATTTGTTTTATCTAACAGTGTGTATTCCACTTGTATTTAAAGTCTCAAATATCAAATGGGAGGTTAAGAAGTTGACATGGATTCTTAGAAATGAAAATTTTGATAGAAATGTCTGTAGTTCTATTCTATTATAATATGATGTAATTCAAGCTGCTTAAAATAGTTTTAACTGAACGGAATAAAAGGACGAATACTAGAAGAAAAAAAAACAATATGTTTTTATTCTACGTCCAATGTTTGCGTGAAATGACCACAAAGCTTTTAGAATCGCCGGATTCTATTTTCACCATTAATCCTAAGTCCCATTGTGGACCTAGCTTATGACCGCAACCACCCCCCACAATAAAGAAACTCCACCAGAAAAACCGATATTGGATTCATAAAATTATTTAATGTCCTCTTTGGGCGTATATTGGGGGAGATTTCAAAAGCAATTTTCTATTGTTGTGAGAATTATCTAATAAACACTACATTATTTGTCTACATTTTTATTATTTTCTTCTTTGTTGGAAATACTGTGGCGGAATAAAAATGTAGGATTTTTGGGAATATTTCTTTGTATTGCTTTTTTTAAGTCAAGCAATCGTGCTGATAATGCTTAAAAGTATCAATATATATTTAATAACTAGCTTAAGCCCTTCCAAGGACTTACTGAAACAATAACCTATTATTTGTCAATTAACACTTGTTAACTATTATACTTACATATGAGTATTCGTATATGTATTTTTTTATTTCAAACGTCTCTTTGTATTTAAATCGCCAATGTATCTATCTAATCTGTGTCTGTCAGATGTACCTTTGGAAAACTTTAAGACTAGCGCTTATCTCATCTCTATCAAATAAACATATTGTTCCTGATTGATTCAACTCCGTGTATTATGACAGGGCATTTGCTGTTGCTGGTCCTGCGGCATGCAATTGTCTGCATCTAAGTGTCTAAATACGAGCGGCGTGCGAAGCTTTCGATAGCACTTTGAAGACAACCCTTTGAAAATATTTTATTACAATTTATGATCATATATGAACACAACACTTAAAGCCGAATGTGTTACAATTACATATTGGAATATCTACAACGGATTATTTGTAGTTCGTCTTCTCTGGATAAGATTTCTACGGTTTTCTCACCACGAAAAAGTTCCTAATCTAATGGGCGCAGCTATGTTCTTATTACATTTATACTAAGCTTATGTATATTTATTTTGTAATGTTTTTGGCTTGTCAACAAAATTGGTTTCAAATCCCGAGCTAGAGCACCCTTAAAGAGAGTTTGCTCTCTAAACGGCGCTGGATAAATTGTCCTTTTATTATTATTATTGTATGTACAAACACTGAAAGTGTTGACTGCTTCAGAACAGAGATGAGAATCTGTGCAAGTATTAACTGTTTCAGAAAAGAAATGAAAGTCTGTGCAAGTATTAACTGTTTCAGAACAGAGATGAGAATCTGTGCTAGTATTAACTGTTACAGAAGAGAGATGAGAATCTGTACAAATATTAGCTGTTTCAGAATAAAGATGAGAATCTGTGCAATATTAACTGTTTCAAACAGAGATGGGAATATGTGCTCAAGTATTAACTGTTTCAGAATAGAGATTAGAATCTGTGCAAGTATTAACTGTTTCAGAACAGATATGAGAATCTGTGCAAGTATTAACTGTTTCAGAATAGATATGAGAATCTGTACAAATATTTACTGTTTCAGAACACAGGTGAGAATCTGTGCAAGTATTAACTGTTTTAGAACAGAGATGAAAATCTGTGTAAGTATTAACTATTTCAGAAAAGACATGAGAATCTGTACAAATACTAGGCGTATCCAGAAAGTAAGTGTACTGAGGCTCTCACGACTGGATGGATTTTATTTTCGACATGTTGGCTACACTTCCGTGTAGCCTGATCCTTTCCCTCCGCAACGATACCGGTTCGAGGTCAGTACGGTTGAGAAGTGTCGACGCGACAACACGTTTCGTGAAAAATGTCAATCCAATCTCCCGCCAAGTGCGAAATACGCGGCGTCATCCGTTATCTCGTTTGCAAGGGAAAACCTCCGGTTGAGGTTTATAATGAGGTGAAAACTGCATATGGTGATAAAGCTATGAATCGTACGAGTGTGTACAAGTGGTGTCGCGAGTTTAAAAACGTCTGTGCATGATTATCAGAGGAGCGGAAGACCTTCAATTAAGACTGACGAAATTGTGGAAAAAATTGAAAATGCGCTCCGTGACGATCGCAGATTGACTGTGGATTCCCCTGCGCATTCCCCTGACCTAGCACCTTCAGATTACTATCTCTTTACCTCCCTGAAGCTGCACATGGGTGAAAAAAGGTTTTCAACCAACGAGGAGGTAAAGGAGGAGGTGGAGAAGTGGATGGAGGGGTTGGCGGGAAACTTCTTCGAGGAAGGCATAAAAAAGTTGATACCCCGCTTCACCACCTGCATTGAGAGGAATGGCGACTATGTCGAAAAATAGCTTACATATGTACTACGGTAACCACGTAATTTTTTTGTTTAAATAAAAAAAATTGTAACCTACAAAAACTTACTTTCTTTCTGGATATGCCTCTTATTAACTGTTTCAGAACAGAGATGAGAATTTGTGTAATTATTAACTGTTTCAGAATGGATATGATAATCTGTGCAACTATTAACTGTTTCAGAACAGAGATGAGAACGTGTGCAAGTATTTAACTGTTTTAGAACAGATATGAGAATATGTGCAAGTATTAACTGTTTCAGAACAGAGGAGAATGTATACAATATTAACTGTTTCTGAAATCTGATAAAAACCTTGTATTATTATTCTTATAATCTGAAATCAAAGTATTTTAATGCGAAATATTTTTGGTGAAAATCGAATCAGATTCTTCTAATTATTTTCCTTAATTAGTGAAAATATCAAATTTAATTTTCATATCAACTCGTCTTTGAAGTTCAAATTTTCGGATGAGAGTAATTCAAATTTATCTTTATGACAACATCGAGTTAAAAGTTTAACTTGTTGCTGTTTTGCAAAACGTTTTACTTAACAAAATTAGAAAAATATGTTTATCTTTTAGACCACAGTCATGTTGAATTGCAACACTTTCATCCACTTCATGCCAAGAAACAGATTGTACTATCTTCTGTCGGACTATTCGCTAAACATACCTTTGAGAATTTAGCAAAATACTTCATATTATGTTACACAAACTATAAAGGAAATTTTTAAAATACGTCATTTTTATTTTAAAATATTTAATGATCGATTACTTGTTTACATTAATTAACGCTATCCGTATTTTTCTATCTCCTATTCTGAGGATCTCTTAAAGCGGAACGATCTCGTTTTTTTTACGATAGCGATGCTTTGTCCAACTGGTATAATGTTTGTTGGCGATGGTCTAATGGTTATCACGTTAAACAAGCGTGCGTCTCTGGTTCGATTCTTAGCGGATTCACTTCCTCACTGGTTTTACTTTAGGTCATTTGACATATCTAGCTTATATGCTGCATATAATACATTTCTAAAACCTTTGAAGTTTCACAAAAAAAATAGCACTTAATAAAAAATCTCTGCCTGAATAAAGGTTGCAGCGAATTAAACTTACTGATCGTCTTGGAATTTTGATATCTTTACCATCGGAAATTCGGTCATCTTTCAAGAATGTGTGCTTGATGAAGCGCAACAGTATGCACACATTTAACAAATAAATGTATACGCGTCTTCCATTTGCTGAATGCTAAAAAATAATTTTTCATCACGAGGGATTACCTGATGTATTGTACTATAGTATGTTTAAGCGGAAGGAAAGCCAAAGGAAAATTTATGCTATTTGAAAAGAATTTTCTTAAATGATGGAAGAGTTATGAGAAATATCGAATTACGTGTAGCAACAGGAAATATAGTATGTGGGGCCCCTAAACATATTTACTCGGACCGTACAGTATCAAAATATGTTAAGATGATAGTCTACTGAAATATTTTAGTAAAAGCTTTGTGTATGGGTGGGGGGGGGGGATTCTTATTAGAATTTTTTTTTATCGTTTCGAAAAAATTATGTAGAAATGCGAGCACTGAGCATCCTTCAAAATATCATTCACTTGAACCATCTTTACCTAACACGCTTTTCACTTACATTTGTAGTGCACATATTTTAATAAGCCTTCCTTCATTCATTCGTTATACGTGCCCAAACCATATCAAAATGTTCTTTTTTATTCTTCAATACATTATTAACCTAAGTACACATTTTTAATAATTTCATAATTAATTACGTCACATATGCGTATCGTCACCCCATGTATTCTTCTAAGTGCATGCATTTCTTCAGCATATTCGTATCGTCACCCCATGTATTCATCTAAGTGCATTAATTTCTTCAGCATATTCGTATCGTCACCCCATGTATTCTTCTTAGCGTATGTATTTCTTCAGCATATTCGTATTTTTACCCCATATATTCTTCTAAATGCATGCATTTCTTCAGCATACTCCTATCGTCACTCCATGTATTCTTCTAAGTGTTTGCATTACTTCTGCATATTCGTACTATCACCACATGTAATTGTCTTGGAGGATGCATTTCTTCAGCATATTCGTATTTTCACCCCATATATTAACCTAATTGCATGCATTTCTTCAGCATATTCGTATTATCACCCCAAGTATTCTTCTAAGTGCATGCATTTCTTAAGTATTTTTTTGGCTCTTTGCATTTGTCGTTTTCCACATCCACGTTTCACTTCTTCATATCAAAGTTGTTACCAAAGTACTATTATGGACAATCATCTTAGCAAATTGTTACACTAGCTGGTTCAAGTACATATATGTTAATTTCCCAATGACTTGGTTTTCTATAACAACACGCTATATAAATAAGATAATTAATTAAATACGTTTATAAATACTAATACCATTTATAGCAGACGTCAGATCCAGATACAAAAAACATATTAAAGTTTTAAATCACCTTTCAATTACGCAGCATCGAATTTCAAACGTCTGTTTTAATTAGTATAATGAAAATTCTGCTTTTGAATGAACATTCATAATTGACTTTTCGGAAATTTAAACCTGTACGCAAATTGACTTTGAAAATATCAAATCTCTTCCGTGAGAATAATGGTTATAAAAGATAAATAATTATCTCAAAGTTGACTTCTTTTGAAGTCAGTGAGGAAGCCAAATTAATGAAAAGATATCAAATTGAATTAATGAACGTGAAATAGCTCCAAATAAAAGCTTCGAGAGATTCACGTGAAGCATTAAATTAATACAAATTTTAAACACCCACATTTTTTTATTGTTTTCAATATTTGATCTGAAAGTAAGTAGAAGCTTTTTTGTGTATAATACAATTTATTTTATTAGTTTATTTATTTATGACAAGAAATATACATATTTGCGAAAAAATAACAGGTAATTTAATTTGGACACACAATTTTAATGGATCTGGGTTTGTTGCCTTTCATTTGTCGTGTCCTCAGTAAACAAGGATTTTGCCTGTATCTCATCCAGGACATATAGCATGAAAAAAGAAGTCGATACTTCTTTCCGATGTTGGATTATATAAAACCCCGTTGCACATTCTCATCAACCTGACAAACGGTGACACTCAATTACATATGTATACATCACGCGAAATCACATTCCTCACACTTCATCACTCCACATACCAAAACATTCATCCCATAATATATCTACCGCATATAATCATAAAAAATATATCATCATCATCAACATCACTGTCAACCAGGGTAGATCCACTGCTGGATGAAGATCTCCCCAAGTTGACTCCAAGTAGTTCGGTTTTTTGCTCGTTGGTGCCATATGATGCTGCCATGCTTCCTGATTTCATCTATCCAGCGTACCTTCGGTCTTCTTCTGGGCCTATTTATGCCTATTGGGTACCATTGGATTATTTCGAATGTCCATCGGGAGTCTGATATTCTGGCTACGTGTCCGGCCCATTACCACTTCATTCTTTTGCACACCTTTACAACGTCTTCAACCTTTGTTATATTGCAAATCCAGGTGTTTCGTTCACGGTCTCTTTTAGCATATCCCAACATGCATCTCTCAATGCCCCTTTGTGCAGTCTGGAGCTTTTGTGAGTTCTTTACTGTCTGGAACTTTTGTGCGTTAAAAATTATATATGTATAAATATAAATATAAAACAACAAAAAACACGATACTCAAGAGATCACATAAACCTTTTACACAAGTTATTCCTCTTGCAAGCCAAAGTACTCAAACCCTTTTTAAAATTTTGAAATATTTAGACATTAAGATACAAACTATGAAGTTTTGAGAAGTTTAAACTATTGTTGCATCAAGATTCTGGCCTGAACATTTAGACTTGCATACCTTAATACATACTCCCAAAAACATCCCCTTTGATAAGCTGACGGAAGTGAGAGGAAAGCACAGTGGGCAGCGCTCTTATTTTGTATACTTGACGTACTTGATGAGATACTTAAAAAGATTTATGCTCACTATAACAAGAAACATACATTAGCAGATAGCTTAATAAAAAAAGAAAACGCAGGTAAGTTGCAAGTACTGAAGTTCCTTGCTTTATGGTATATCATATATGTCTGTTTACAACAGAATGTGCCTTTTGCAAATTGGCTTGCATAGTCATTTTTGGTGGCACCAACGTCAAGTATCCTGATCCCCTTACTTTCTATTGCCAGTGATAAATTTATCAACTCTTTCTGAGTCTCTCCAACGATCTGACAGAGTTTCGTTCTTACAATGAAACTATTGCGAGCAAAGTCTTGTTGGTGGTGGGTTTAATAAGTTTTAGCTAAAAAAAGACAAATTATTCTGCCTTCCTTAGCTTATCTTCCATCTTAAATCATTAACATGTCGTTATATGTAATAACGAAATTTTGCCAAATGGTTTTAATCCATTTTTAGTTTTCCCCTTGTGTGGGCATCATATTTTAATAATCCTGTTCTATTTTCAATCAACCAGTTTTGGACAAATAATAATTTTATATTTATATATATTTATTCGTCATAATATCAAAACAATATTTAGAAATAGTTACTTACTTTGTACGTTCTTTTATCAATATTAATAACCTAACAATGGGTTGCCGAATTCAATAAGGGCAAAAGGAGGAAAACAATATAGGCAGTCGATCGAAGCGTGGTTGTTATTGCGACAGATTAACAAATCAAACACACGTTTTATTTTTATTGAAGTATACTATATATTGAAACCAAAAGGAGGAAAACAATTTAGATAGTCGATCGGAGCGTGGTTGTTATTATATTACGACAGGAGTTTGAATCCTTGGGCTTACAAGAGGAATGACTTGTAGCAAAGGTTTGTATGAGCTCTTATGTGGGGTATTTTTTGTTCTTTTTTTCATGATTTTGTGCGATATATTGTGGGATGAACGTTTTGGTCTGTCTGGAGTGATGAAATGTGAGGGATTTGATTCACGTGATGTATACATATGTAATTGAGTGTCACTGTTTGTCAGGTTTGATGAGAATATGCAACGGGGTTTTATATAATCAAAAATCGGAAAGAAGTATCGATTTATTTTATCATGCTATATGTCCTCTGTGGAATACAGGCAAAAGCCTAGTTTACTGGGGACACGACAAATAAAAGGTAACAAATTCAGATCCCTTAAAACTGTATGTCCAAATTAAAAAACCTGTTGTTTTTTCGCAAATCATGTATACTTCTTGTCATGTGTAAAATAAATAAAAATAAAATAAATATAAAAATAACACTCGAGTATAAGGATCATACTTTGCATCTGGAGTTGAGTTACCCTGTAACAATACGTAAAAATAACACACGAGTATCATACTTTGCATCTGGAGTTGAGTTACCCTGTAACAATACGTAAAAATAACACACGAGTATCATACTTTGCATCTGGAGTTGAGTTACCCTGTAACAATACGTAAAAATAACACACGAGTATCATACTTTGCATCTGGAGTTGAGTTACCCTGTAACAATACGTAAAAATAACACACGAGTATCATACTTTGCATCTGGAGTTGAGTTACCCTGTAACAATACGTAAAAATAACACACGAGTATCATACTTTGCATCTGGAGTTGAGTTACCCTTTAACAATATGTGAAAAATTTTGATATTGCAAAGCAACTTGCATTTCGTCCTACAAGTTAGCATATGTGTTTGTTAACTTTTTAAGATATGTCCGTTAAAATTGTCGATAAATACAATTTCATTTTTCCATGTAAACGTTGCATCGCTAATAACAAATGAAGTATTTTACTTATTCTACGAGTACTTCCGAAAATGGTTTAATATCATAGTTACGTAAGTTAAAATAATAACAGTATTCTTATGTAAAAACTTTAACTTACGTTTTGATAGAACAATTAAATCATATAATTGTTTACCTTATAAAATATATATTCCACTATTACATAAGTTTACTTGGCTACATTTGTTATGATTTTGTGAAATAAATAAATACATACTATACATTAAATTGAATTTTAAAAAAGTGTCAAATTTATTTAAGTTATTACTTGAGAATTTATACTACAGCTTTTTTGTATCTACTCGTATATGTTGGTTTAAGAAAAAGTTTTGTAATTTAGTCAATAAATTTAAGCATTCGTTTTTACTTGTCTTAAGTGTATTTGTTTGTAAAATACAGTGTGGTGTCGTAAATCAATTAAATAAATAAATGTATAAAACTTTATAGCTTTAGGTAATGCACTTAATACTATGGTAATTCGTATTAAAATAATTAACTGTAGGAATTGTTTTCTAGTTATTAGTTGGTACGTAGGTGTTAACTATTTATAAGAAACATTATTGGAATATTTTCCGCTCTATGCAATGGTTGAAAACTAGGTAACTGTGTGTGATTTAATACCCTTGGTGTTTATTATTTCCTAACTTTCAGTTAAAAGCTCAGGCTCCCGAAGCATCATCTGTTGTCTGACTAGTCCACCTACAGTATTAGTAGGGACGACCAAGGTCGGAGTGAATGTGATGGAATGCAAGTAGCCTGAACGAGTGGACATGTACGTGCTAAATAATTAGTGTTAAAATCATTAGTTGTAAGAATTGTTATCTAATTAAAAGTAAGTATGTAGGTGTTAACTATTTGTAAGAAATTAAATATTAAGATTATCAAAAATAAAAAGACACATAGGGAATTAAATTTAAGTTAAATCGTAGTAATAATATATAAATAAGATAAGTTCTTAAAATATAAATTTATTTATAAATAGGTAAAGCCTTAAGTAAATGTTTGTGGTATAGGTATAGTCTTTGGCAAATGTTTGTGTTATAGGTATAGCCTTTGGTAAATGTTTGTGTTACAGGTATAGCCTTTAGCAACTTTCTGTGTTATAGGTATAGTCTGTGGCAAATGATTGTGTTATAGAGTACTTTATTAAATATAAAAAGGATTTTATAATACATGAGCCAGGTACACGAAAGTTCTCTATCCAAAGATCCTTGGCATATATGCTAATTTTCTCAATCTTTAATTTCGCTCTCTCGTTTCATAAATGCTTATTTTAGTGTACCATTTTTTTCTTCTGAATGCATACAGAAGAAGATTTTTGGCAAATGACATCACTTCAGCCTGATGGAATATCAAAGTGATTTTCGTTCTTCATCGATATATGTACATTGTACACCACTTTCAAAACTTGATTACATCTAGAATGAAGAATTTCAAAATAAAGTATTTTTATATACGCACAATTAAAGCAACATCTAAAAATGCTTAGATGTACGAGGCATATCCAGAAAGTAGGTGTACTGAATTTTTGTAGGTTACAATTTTTTTTATTTCAGCAAAAAAATTACGTGGTTACCGTAGTACATATGTAAGCTATTTTTCGACATAGTCGCCATTCCTCTCAATGCAGGTGGTGAAGCGGGGTATCAACTTTTTGATGCCTTCCTCGAAGTAGTTTCCCGCCAACCCCTACGTCCACTTCTCCACCTCCTCCTTTACCTCTTCGTCGGTTGAAAACCTTTTTCCACCCATGTGCAGCTTCAGGGAGGTAAAGAGATAGTAATCTGAAGGTGCTAGGTCAGGGGAATGCGCGGGATGGTTCAGGACATCCCATTTAAATGAGGCGAGCAGTTCCTTCGTGGCGTTAGCCGTGTGTGGTCTGGCATTGTCGTGCAGCAGGCAGACTCCCTTTTTCAGCATGCCTCTCCTCTTGTTCTGAATCGCCCTCCGCAATTTTTTTAGGGCCTCACAGTATCTTGCAGAGTTGATGGTCTCCCCTTGAGGCATATATTCAATTAAAATTATGCCTTGACAGTCCCAAAACACGGATGCCATGATTTTCTTGGCTGAAATTGTGGTTTTGAACTTTTTGGCGGAGGGTGAAGAGGTGTGACGTGACCGTTTTTAAACTCGCGACACCACTTGTTCACACTCGTACGATTCATAGCTTTATCACCATATGCAGTTTTCACCTCATTATAAACCTCAACCGGAGGTTTTTCCTTCCAAACGAGATAACGGATGACGCCGCGTATTTCGCACTTGGCGGGAGATTGGATTGACATTTTTCACGAAACGTGTTGTCGCGTTGACACTTCTCAACGTACTGACCTCGAACCGGTCTCGTTGCGGAGGGAAAGGGTCAGGCTACACGGAAGTGTAGCCAACATGTCGAAAATAAAATTCATCCGGTCGTGAGAGCCTCAGTACACTTACTTTCTGGATACGCATAGTACTTATAAACGACCATCATAGCCTGTTTTGCAAAACATTTGTCTTTTAACTAGCTCGGTGATTACGAGTTTGATCCCCGTTAGAAGCTCAGATTTTTTTAAAAAAAAATGTCTTATTTTCACCTGAGACCTTTTTGATATTTTAACAAATATTTTCAAATGTTACATATTTGAGAAGGTAAAATTCTTGAAGGTCTTTGCATTGCACCACAGAATAAACAAAACGAGTGATATTTCAGAGTGCAAAAATGTCACCTGTCCAATTGTAAGACTGTGAAGGTGAACCAAGCCGAAGCCAAGTCAGGTCAAGTCAAGCCGACTAAGCCGTTTAGCGGCACGCTTTGCAGGTAATTCAAACAAACGACGAACGGCTCAACTAAGGTCGCCGGTTCAGCCAATATTTGGATTAATGGATATCGTTTGCGCTGCTGACGTCACTGACCTCTATTGTTCAATTACTTCGGGCGGTAGTTCTGAAACGGTGGCTCTCAAACTGTTATTATTTTTATATTTATTTTATTAACAATACAGACCTAGCTCACAGACGTTGAAATTTTATATACGTACGTGTATACGTATACTTAAAATAAAACGTCCTAAATTAATATATAATAATAATAACTAGGGGCTCAACTCTTGGTCGCCCCAATGACTTACTCCGTATTGGCGCTGCACGCCTCCTTTTCAAAAAAGCCTCCACCTCGTGTCAAAAAAATAATATCAAATAAGAAGTTCATGTAAAGCAAGAAAAAAAAACTAGGTGACAATATATTACCTTTAGAGTGTATTGAAACTTACCTTATATAAAATAAGTGACATTTATAAGCACACACATATTTTTTTTTTTTTTTTTTTTTTTTTTTTTTTATCCACTTTGCACGGATTTCTCCTGTTACACAAAGAGGGTTTGCTTCTAGCGTTAGCTTATTCGTTAGGAATAATATCAGCCAGGATTCTTCTCATACTGCTAGACGGTACCGAGAATATATCAACCGTGTCATTCAGTTGGTTCAATATCTCTATACCACGCGTGACTGAGTGTTTAGCCATGATATTCGTCCTGTAAGTTGGTATGTAGAACAGAGGGTGATTCCTTGCACGGATATATTTATTGGGTACATATAAGCTTAGTGCTTCTAGAATCGCGGGACAGTTAAAGGAACCTTGGAAAACCTTTATTAGGAATATCGCAATGGATTCTTGCCTTCTTGTTTCAAGGCTTCTATAGTTACACACCGTGAGAAGTTCGGCATGGTGAGCATATTTTGGGTAATCGCCCTTTGTTCTGTACCATAGATATCTGAGGAATTTTTTTTGTATTTGTTCTATATTGTTTTTGTATTTGAGCTGGTGAGGAGCCCAAACCGTAGATGCATATTCTAATTTGGTTCTAATTAGATAATTATATAAATTTCGGAGGATATCGGTGCTGTTAAATTCTCTTGATATTCTCATTACAAAACCGAGTAGTTTGTAACAGTCCGATATCAAACGTGAGACATGGTTAACGAACGTGAGTCCGACATCGAAGGTTACGCCCAAATCCTTGAATTCAGAAACTCTGTTTAGTGCCACTCCCTGTATAGTATACTGATGGTGGATTGGTGAAAACGATCGACTATAAGATACACAGACACATTTATTAATGTTGAACAGAAGATGATTTTGCTCACTCCAGGAGACTAGGGAGTCTAGGTCCTTTTGTAACTGTGCACAGTCCTGAGGTGAATTGATCTTTTTGAATATTTTCAAGTCGTCAGCGAACAATAAACATGTCGAGTGACTTATGGAATTTTGAATGTCGTCTATTAATATGAGGAATAGTAGGGGACCTAAATTGGATCCTTGTGGTATACCAGATCTTGCGATAAATTCCACAGAAGACTTGTTACGGATTGTTACGTATTGAGATCTTTCTTTTAGGTAAGATGCAAATAATCCAATTAGATTATCGCTGAAGCCAAGTTTGTGCATTTTCTTAAGTAATATATCGTGATCAACTTTGTCGAAAGCTTTCTGAAAGTCTGTATATATTACGTCCGTTTGTGAAAGTTCATCTAAGTTTGACGCAATCTGTTGTGTGAGAGAGAGAAGATTAGTAACAGTCGATCGTTTTGGCAAAAAGCCATGCTGGTTTCCAATAAGTCTTGTTGATACTTGGTGGGTCAATTGGTTGCACAGTACAGTTTCGAAAATTTTTGGAAGCAAAGAGAGAACAGCTACAGGTCTGTAATTATGAGAGTCTAACGGGTCTCCCGATTTGAAGATAGGGCAGACCCTGGTTGTCTTCCAGCTTACGGGAAATGTATTGGTATTTATGCTCAAGTTAAATATGTAGCAGATGGGATCACACACGTATTTCGCACAGACTTCATGGAAGTTAGAAGAAATTATCATGGAAGATAATTAATAAAGTATCTTAATTGCACATACCTTTTATTGGTATGTGGACTTGTTGAAAAGCGTAACCAGGAGAAAGAATTATCTTTGATTTATATATGTGGGTTTACTTTTTATTTTGTTTTCTGCCATACGTTTTTTTTTATTTATTCTTTAATCTAGATATGCGAGGTTGTGGGATGGAAGCCCCCCGATGCCCTTGCGGTTGCGGCCATTAGTGGGGTGTATCTCGGCCGGGGGAATGTTTGTGGGATGAGCCCGGACCTTTTAATGTCTTCTCTTGAATTTTTTTTTGTCATCTATTTATTTTCTGTTTTTTTTTACATTCTTGTTCTACGTGTTCAAAGGTGTGGGCTGAAAAACGTCTGGTGTCCCCGTGGCTGGGTTCGCCCTATATTGGTGGGGTGCATCTTGGCCGAGGGGATGTTAATAGATGAGCCCAGACCTTTTGATAGATTCTGTATTTAATGTATTATCTGCAATTTATGTGTTTTTGAAGTGTTATTTAAATATATTTTGTACATACTATGTTGCTGTCAATAAACCTATATTTATTTATTTATTTCAATTATCGAGCCATTGGATTAAGAACAACTGTAGTTGCCACCTAACTTGCAGTTTGTCTTCGTAAGTGTTGCCATTCGGGTTGCCGTTTCCTTAGTTGGTACTTTGAATATACTTCAAGCATTACTAAAATACTCGTATCATACTTTTTGTATTTATTGAAATAGTATTCGCTGACTAACAAAACAAAAAATCGCAGATATTAAAATTGAAAAAAATAATTTCCTTTGTTATTTAACTGGACCAAACTTGTTGGGAGTTTTTTAAGAAAAAAATACTTGTTTAATTCCTACAGATTTAAAATAAAAACGTAATAATCTGATGTGCTGAAAAAAGACCCAAAGGTATTTAATAAAAGATTCCTAAATATATGAAAGAAACAAGTTTCAACAAAGATAAATTAGATTTTTGAGTGGACATTCCAAAAAGACCACAATGTAACCTAAACAAGAAATCCTTTTATTCCCAAAGAGAAAACTGAGTAAATAAAAACAAATAACAAAGCGAAGAAGATCAAGAGTGCGTCGTCCCTACTTTAAAGTGACATGGAACGTGCATTTCTTTTAGAAATTCAGCGTTGACCAGAATATAGTGTACGGCTGGATGTCGTGTTAGCGAGAAGAATGTTCTCTCGCCTGACCCCCAGCAACATTCACGACCCCTGTCCATAACTCCAGACCCACCCCGGGGCTGGAAAAAACGCTAAAACAAGGGGAAATGTCGTTGTTACAGCAAACGAGGAGTTGCGGAATCCGGGATGCCCAATACAATGGTTGCTTTGGACAAAAGATGCACTAATCGAGACAAGAGTTTGTAAAAAATTTAGTTTTAGATTTTAAATGTATTGATGTAGTGCTTAGGCTTGCAGAAGTGCTGACTTGTAATAAAGGTTTGTGTGGAGTCTTTGAGTGTGATGTGGTTTTGGTGATTGTGTACGGTACAGTGTGAGATAGACTATTTGGTATCTCTGAAATAATTAGATATGCGGGGTTTGACTCGCATGAAACATACATATTATTGACTCTCACTATTTATCAAGTTGATGGAAGTTTGTGACGAGATATGGTATAATAAACAATCGAAAAAAAACATCAATTTATTTATTCTTGTTATATGTCCTCAGTAAGATACAAACAATAGTAATTGGAGATGTGACAAATGAAAGGTAATAAATATAAATTATGGTGATGCGAAAGCCACACCATCGGATGAGAAAAAGGGAATAGGAATGGTACTTACGGGTGGATGATGAGGTCACAAAATCGGGTCGAGCTCTGCATCGGGCTGAAGAGGTCGGTCACGGTGGTTGAGAACTTATTAGCACTGGTTCTTCGTTGATGAAGCGTATTGGTTGTTATTGGTCCTTTTGAGGTATTCTTGGTGTCACCCGGATGACTGTCTGTGCCCAACTGAGCTGGTCGATGGGAAGTTGTTCGTCGCGCCAAAATCATAACAACCCGCGACAATACTATATTTTAGAACTTGTGAGAACAATATTTGATCGCGCGACAGGGCCGGCGGACAGAGCGGCCCAATTTTGGAACGATATTTCGCGTCACGCTCCGGCGTGAACAAATTATGTGTCCACTCTAAGTGCCTGTTGTTTTTTTTTTTAATTATGTGTACATAAAATTTCAAGCCATGTGTAAATAAATAAAATGTGCATGCAGTCTGAATGCTTAATGTCAAGAAATAGGTAGTGGCTGGACCAAGTAAGTAAGTTTGTTCCACAGTTGCACTAAGTAAACTACAAATAAGGAGTGTTGTGTTGGCATACAGAGGATTCTCTCATCGCCTGATCGAAGATTTAATTCGTATTATGAAATGAAAGGGAAATTTTAGCGAAGTTATAAAGGAGAATAGAGGATATTAATTGCGAAAAATTATCAAAATAGTCGACAGAGCATGAAAGTTCCTTCGCTGTCTGATTTAAAACCACTTAAATAACATATGTTCCGAAACTCTGACTTATTAAGTTTAAATTATAAATCGGAATCAGATTTAATTGCGGTGCTTTTGCTTTGCTTTAGACAAATATGCTTCCTGTTCAAACAAAATTACTCAGTTAAATAAAAAACAATGTATTGGATTAGAGTAAAAAAACGATTTTCTGTAGTATACTTATTGCATAAGATTAAAATGTTGGAATGAGTTGACCCTGCCTTTGAAAGAGTGGGTGAATAGTTCTACCTTCAGAAATGCTCTAAAATGTTACCTTCTAAATAGTTAATGATTTTTTTTGTGATTTGGATTTCTATTTGCTTTTCTCTCATTTCGCTTGCGGTAAATCGGGGGTTGTGTGTGGGTGTTAATGCGTTATCTTCTCAATATTTTTTATATAACTGCTTTTTAATCTATATCTTTTGTATTGTGGTAAAAGCACAAATGTTTAATGATGTATGAACATCATTTAACATTTGTGCATAAAATTAAGACTCCTATCAGCTTTTCTATTTTTTTTTGCTAAGGGTTTTTATAAATTAGGTTGTGGGCTGAAAAACAAACGGTCGGGGGGTGGGGGGTGGGGGGGGGGTGGGGGGGGGGGGTGGGGGGGGGGGGTGGAAAATGCCCGGAACTTTTAATAACTTATCTCTTAAATGTATTTTCTGCAGTTTATTTTGAGATATACATTTGCGATTTCGGAATAAATTTATATATGTACATACTATGCTGCTAGCAAAAAACCTTTATATATTTATTTGAGTTAATCTGATGTGGTATGGTTTTTTTCTGCCATTTATTAATTTTCTTAATCTACGTGTACAAGGATGTCGGCTGAAAAACAGCTGGTGTCCTCGCGGCCGGGCTCGCCCAATATTGATCGGAGGTATCTTGGCCGAGGGATGTTTTTACAAGTTGGGGTGATCCAGATCTTAGGATAGCTTCTCTTTTAAATGTATTTTCTGTTAGTTATCTTGAGATATATGTTTATAATTTTGGAATATATTTAAATACATATGTACATAAATAATAATAATAAATATGTACATAAATAATAATAATAAATTGATAACATAGTATGTACATAATGCATTTAAATATACTTCAAAAACACATAAATTGCAGAGAATACATTAAAGACAGAAGCTATCAAAAGGTCTGGGCTTATCTAATAACATCCCCCCGGCCAAGATACACCCCACCAATATAGAGCGACCCCAGCCACGGGGACACCAGATGTTTTTCATTTCACACCCTTGCACATGTAGAATAAGAAGAAGCGAAAAAAACACAGAAAATAAATAGATGACAGAAAAATATATTCAAGAGAGAAGACATTAAAAAGTCCGGGATCATCCCACAAACATTCCCCCGGCCGAGATACCCCCCACTAATGTAGGGCAAGCCCGACCTCAAGGACATCGGGGGGCTTTCAGCCCACATCCACGTACATACTATGTTACTTTCAATACACCAATATTTATTTATTAATTTATATGTGAGGTTTTGCTTCAATTATGCTTAAGGCAAATACAGTTCAAATAGCAATTAAAACAATATACGAGTTACATGTCTCTGAAATGATGAAATGCGTTTCCCCATATAGTATATATTATACTTTTTTCTAGTTTAATTTAATTTTTTTTCTCATTTTTTACAAGTTTGTGACATTTGCAAACATTTCGTTTTCTTTTTTCCATTCGTATTTTAATATTTTAAGTGGCTTTTTTTTCTTTTTGTATAAATAATGTAACAACCTTTCAACCACCAATTTCAAACATTTTGGATTCTCTTCATCTTGTCCAACATATTTTCGTTAGTATTAAAGTTAGTTAAGAAGTATTATAAATTTGGACTGTAGTATTCGACTTAAAACAGTCAGACTATATACATTTTTAAGATTATATAAAGAAGCAGAGTTCTTTCTGTCCAACTCGGAGTTATGATTTCTTCAACTCAGGTTTGTATCAATTAGAATTCCCTGATTTTGATATGTAATAAATACGGAATCACAAAATTATCAATTTTGATATACTCGTATAAACGAAATTATGCATTACATTGATATGAATATGCCTAAGATATAACAGCTTCATTAAGTAAGTCTTCATTCTTCTTCTTAGAATGCAATGGTGCACTCTTAACCTATTATTTACGAGATCACTGCACTTACCTCATGTATAGATGGGGGTTTGTGGACTCTCCCCTTTGTTAATGCGATGTTCTGCAGACCATTAATAACAATCTTGACGAGTGGACGCTGTACTCATTCCCTGACGGTTTGTAAGATGCCAACAGAGCGTCTCACGAACCGATGATGTGGCAAACAGATATGGCTACCCGTCTGTAGGGTGGAGTACAAAACGAAAAGAAAAAAATCGAGTCTTCAAATTTATAACCTGTGAAGCAGACACGTTACTCATAATTTGATATCATACGCTTCATTAATTCAGTTATATAATACTTTTCAACATATTTGCATTGGTGCTGTGCACATGTCAATGAGCATGGCCGGAAGACAATATTATCTTTTCCCCCCTTAGTTATGCCTTCAGATGTTTTAGAACCACTGAAATAGGCACAAAACTCTTAATTAAATATCGTACATGATTTCAGTAATACATCATACTTCTAGCTCGTAATATTATTTTTAACACAGAAACTTATTCACCTCACATTTTATTTTGGGTGTCATCAAGAATTTTACCCGATGCATTTGGGTGGAAACACACACCTTACCAACTAGATTACGGAGGTAGACAATCAATTTGACATATATAAAAGAAAATGTAATATAATGTTAAATAAATATAATACCCCTAAGGTCCTTAAGTTTCCGGTCTTGACAAGTTCGAGCGTATATGAAAAGCAAGCCTACAAGACTACGCTCATCGTATGGTCAGGCAATACAATAGTTGAAATTTAACTCTATCTTCAGTTTATTGCCAAGCCTTTAGACGTGGTATTTCGTTATATTCTAAAATGTTAAAAATTAATTGTATCTATCCATAACTATCCCATAAGAATAACGTACAATTATCACGTTTCTCTTAGAATAAGGATATGTTTAAATGCTGTATACGGAAAAGGTTCTCCGTATCTAAACGCAGTAGACCGCAGATAAATATCTTATATTGAAAGAATGTCGATAACTGCGTGATATTAAATAAGTATCATATCATTCAGAGTATAACGAAACAACACGTTTTCTATAGGTTCTAATTGACGCACTGTAACCAATCATGCTGTGATGGGGGAAAATAAATCCTAATATAATATAGCTTGATCTACGCCAGAAGATCTTCAATTCAATGTAGATATACTTATGAAGAGGCGTAAGGCTTGCTTTAAGAAGCGGCTGAAAAAACTCCTAATTTCTAGTCAGTAAAATAACGTGTTTCATTCCTGATTTTTATTTTCCTTTCCTCTCCACCATCCTTTCCTTTCCTTTTGATTGATGATATCTCACTTTATATGAAAAATAATGTTCGGGTGATTATCCGTCTTTGTGGGGTTAGTGGGCATGTTCTCGCGTATATGTTTATGGATTTCGTGGGGATGGATAGTCATTTGAATGATTTATGCGACCACGTAACTTGCTTCATTTACTTTTGTCTGGTTGGTTGGAAGAGATTGCCACCTGGCAATAAACCCGCCAGATTGTATTGCAATAAAAGTGTTAAATAAATAAACAAATAAGGCCCGGAGTTTTTCACGATTGGCAGTACTCTCACAAAAATATGGCATGCAGCATAACAATCCTTTAATTTCACTAGATTGGGGTAACCAACCGGTTCGAAAATGAACTGATGTAAGGCTGAACGGAGTTTGCTTAGGAAATTATTGATTTGGTTATTTATCATTGCTATACCATAAAATATGATTTACAGATTGATCCAGATGGCCACGAACATCACAACAGGGCAAAGAGACAAGATCGGAACCAAAGAGTTTGTCGTTAAATCTCCCATGGCCAGAAATAAATTGGGTAGTTCAATAGTTTAGCTACACCCACGGAGAGCCGAGACATGTCCTGATACAACGTATAAATTTAAATATCTGTCTTTCAATAGAGAACGACGACAAACGATGTTTCCAGGTTGACAACTGGGTCTTTAGATAGGCTTTAATAATCGCGTGAGGGATCATCCCTGGCAATAGGTGAATGTGGACGCCACCTTTACTTCTATGTTAAGGGTATCAACTTTAAGTGTAATATTTTATGACCATGATATGTATGTGGTGTCTATCCATAGATGATCTAACTTATTCAAGCAGAAATACTTAGATCTTATTTGTATAATATATAATTGGGTACTTAACCGAAATCCCTAGATGAAAGACAAACGACTTACAAACTAGTCTGCAAAGTTATTCTCAATGAATTTTAAATGGAAAACATTACTTAATAGCTCTTCTTCTGGCATACCTCTGCGCTGCTTGCTTTAATATAATTAATTATGAAATATCTTTTAATTTATTCAACACAAACAAACATTTGTATTGAATCAAACTTCGTTTGAATTGGAACTAAAAGGTCGCAGTATTTATATTCTTGTATAGTTTATATTTTGTTTTATGTAAAAATTTCATTTTCCCGGAAGAATGAGTCTCGTCTTTAAAAATTTTAATTTTTTTATGCTTTTGCAAATAACAACAAAAAGTCTGTAGGAGTTTTGAAAATATTCCCAACACGGGGTTTTATACAAATCTTTTGTTTTTCGTCCATTGTCCTTGGGAGGGGAATTTTTAAAGAGTAATTAAAATACTTGAAAAAATAAAACAATTTATAAAATTATTAGTCTGTTCAACAAGGGCACTTTACAAAAATTATTATTGATTGTTTTTCCTGATTTAAAAATAACGGTTTTTAACAAACATTTATACTTGTATATATAATTCTTACAAATAAAATACATATC
Organism: Odontocerum albicorne; assembly: GCA_949825065.1. NCBI lineage: Eukaryota > Metazoa > Arthropoda > Insecta > Trichoptera > Odontoceridae > Odontocerum > Odontocerum albicorne. The sequence continues at coordinate 7,571,141 of OX463860.1, read as the reverse complement.
ATTCTTACAAACAAATAAAACATATTCTTACAAACAAAAAACATATCTTTACAAACAAAAAACATATTCTTAAAAATAAAAAACATACCCTTACAAACAAAAAATACATTCTTACAAACAAAATACGTACATATCGTTGTAAGAGATTGCCGAATGATAACATGCCTGCTAGATTAAACTTGGTAAGAGTTAAACTTCTACTCGGGGGTTTTAGGTTTGTTTTCCAATGGTACCAAAAAATAATAATATTGAAATGTTCCAGTCTATTGAAAGCATTTGTTTGGTAACAACACTAACAAATGCTATGCATATGTTAGTCTTGATGCCTTTTCACGTGCCGAGTAGTATTGCAAACACGCACAACGACGAACCGCGAGATCTATGCCTACGTCATCAGCAGATACAATGGACAACTTGGATATCAGAGCTTACACTGAATACACGACATTAGTGTTTCGCATTCTTTAAATATTATTGAATTTCATTGCATGAAACTGATTTTCATTTTAAAATTCCCTGCACCACAGCACACAACAAAAAGGGGAGGTGCACATTTTTTACAGTTTATATGTGTAATCAAATAAATATAAACATAAGGTGAGTATAATGATAGGAAGGCAGTAGCTGCGGTTATGAGATTAGTTCTTCTACATATCTGCATGTGTTAAGGAAAACATGTTTCGTAAGAAAACTTACAAAAGGAAGACCAACTACAATGAAATCTTTGTTGATCTTCGGATATATTTATATATCTGTGGCGTTATGACAGAAATTGATATGTCCGTTTTACCTTAGTTTACAGGAGAATCAATATTAACTTTCATAAGCTGTTAAAATCAGTAAAAATAAGCATTTTTTAAGTTTTTCCAAACAGCATATCTTTTGTTTGGATAATGCTCTGACACACCAAGTTTTGATACAACATGCTGAGAAATATTTTCTATAAAGTGAGAGATTAAACACAAAATGACAAAAAAACGGACATATCAACTTCTGTCATAACGCCACAGATATATTATCATAAATTTTGATAAAACCTTTCAAAAAGGGTTGTTTACAAGTACAACTTTAAGCTGCACACCTTGAAAGAGATTAAAAGTATAAACCGAGATCAGGTCACCTGAATAAAAATTATTGACTGCATAACATTTGACTTTTTACATGTCTAAATACTCGTCAGGTAACACGTGCCTTGTACTCGTAGGCCACCGCATATAATATTTTATTACACAATATATTCTCTTATAAAGCCTGAATAACAAGCCTACAAATTGTAGATTTGAAAACTTCCATATGACTTTGACTTTTGAAAGGAGTATAGCGAAGAAGTTGTTTTTACCGGGAAGAATTAAATGCATATATGAGTTAGTTTTTCAATTGTGTTTGACTCATTATCTTCAGGGTTTGTCTTTTTTCACTGTACGAGTATAACACTGTTTATATGTCAATGTTGATTTTTATTGTTTTTTTTTTTTTTAGAAAACGTCATTTAAAAAACATTAATTAAAGACTCTCAGGAAAGTAGGTGGAATGATTTGTTGTAGTAAAGGAGATAGAAAGGGTTGAGATTAATTAATGAAAAAAAAACATATTTCAAGTTTAGTGCCATCGAATCCATTTCTCACGTGCATTCACCTTTTTCTTTTTAGCTCCCCTTCTATTCGGAGGTTGGTGATCATTAAAACTATCTTGACTGTTGAGGAAGCAACTTTAAACAAAACATGGCGCCACATTGAAACCACTCTCGTATTTTTTCAACCAAGAGATGCGCTTGCTTTCCAAGATTCTTCTACCCTTAATATTTTCCTGCAATATCAGTTGATGGATCATGTATTTTTTTCCTCGCATTAAATGTCAAAAATATTCTGACTTTCTCCTTTTGACAGTGGATAATACTTTTTTATCTTTGTTCATCCTTTTCAAAGTGTCATAATTATGAGCTTTGCTATTATATATCCCATGAGACTTAGCATTCTTCGATAGAACCATATTTCAAAATCGTCGACTTTATTTCTTATGGCCTGAGTTCCATGCTTCAACAGTGTATAGAAGGACGAATAATGAGAAGAAACGTTAAATTTGTAAACGTAAATCGAAATTTAAACCCTTGATGCAGATGAGATCTACATTTTGAAGAACATCTTTGAATAATGTCCAATCTTACTTTGATCTTTTAAGAATGGTGTCAATGATCATTAAGCCTGCATTCCAGGTATTTATATTGTTAGACTTGCTCAACAATTTCATTATTTATATCAAGAGTCACCCTTGTCTATCCTTTCCTTTTACTGACAAACATAAACTTTGTATTTGATATATTCGTTCCCATCCCCCTTTTGTTGCCAGCAATGTAAATCCTTTCCACTAACATTTGTAGACTATAAATTATCCGATTTTATACATGAAATATTTAAACACTAGAAGAATAAAAAAACAAACTATAAAGTTATACATTTGCATACATTCCATTCAACCTTTTCCCTGGCGGGGTACGTAGAGATGACAGATCACCAGTCTTTATTGATCCACACTTTTGCCTCTTCTTCATCCACCTTCCCATACAATATCTACAATTTATCTAACTTTCTATGTTTCTTCTTTCAAAATATCATTCACTGGTTTCAACCATATTCTTATTGTTCTTCCTCTCACATGCGTTCCACTCACATTTTCACTACATATAAATTTATTTTGTTAGTTTTTCTTCACTCATTTATTCCACGTACCGAAACCAAAACCAGTACCGAAAGAGTGCTCTTCTTAATGTAACTTAACACATAAGCCTGTTCACACTCATCTCTCATCACCTCATTCCATATTCTATCATTCACTGTCACACCATGTATTCTTCTGAATATACGCATTTTCAGCATTGGCTAAATTTTCATTTTCAGCATTCAGCAACTGGCTTTTTCAGCATTCAGGAAATGGCTGGAATACGCATTTTCAGCACTCAGCAACTGACTCCTGTCAGATTTTTCCACGTCTATCTTTCCCTCCCATACATCGTAGTTGGCACCAAAATATTGTAAACTATCATCTTATCGGATTTTGATACTGTACGGTTTGCTATATATTTAAAATAATGCTTTCAAAGTAATTGTGGTAAAATTTGCATTTGTATTTTTTTTAAATACACGTGTTACAGCATCCCCTCAGCCTCTGGGAGAGTTGAGTTGTGAGAAGGGTTCGATAACTCTAAGCGGAATTTACGGCGCCATCCTCGGGCGGAATTCTCGCTAATGGAGAACTATGTGCGTCTGTTTAGCCTTCCGCTTTTTTCTTGACATGTCTCTTCCCAGTTCTCACTTAGTGTTGACGATCATTTGGAACTATAATATTCATCGTTTAATTTAAATTTACGCTTTTTTTTAACAAAAAAGGAATAAAAATATTTCAGGCCTTTAATTTTGTTATTTTTTCTAAACTTAATATGTTTTTATTACAATTTTATTGCACATAGTATAACCTATGAGCTTATTGCTATTTAGCAATCAAGCAGTAAAATATTTGAAGGGCCTTAAATGCATTTTTTTTTATTGAAGGCGCCAATTTTTTTTATTAAATACCAGACTGGGTGGCAAAAATTCTTATAACTTCATACTTTTTTCTCCGCCTCGGCGTCTTAACCTCTTTTGATACATTTTTTTGTTTCTCTTAAACCTTTCCCCAGTTGTCCTTTACCACGAGTCCCAGTATGTTCAGTATTTAGCGGAATGCTTCTTGTCTGAAGAGATGATGATAGTAGTTGCTGGTAAATAAATAAAATACGTCAATTAGCAATGCGGAAGGAAAGAGAGAATGAATTGTTTTATTTATCGGTAAGTGGTTATTTATACATTTCAGAATGGGCGCGGGAGTGCGCCCGCGATATATTTTTATCTCGCTTCTGCGCGTGCCGAAATGGTCGATTGCAGTATTGCAGACATCGCAAATAGTATTGTGGGTAAACAATTTGTTTGCGGGATCGGCGAGACAGCGTGATGAATGTATCGTAAATAGTATTGTGGGTAAACAATTATATACAATATTTTGTCAAACATCCCTACAACTTGACCAAACACATTCGACATTCCCTTTTTCATTCTTCTTAAGACATGTGTTTTTAGTTTACATTAATACTTAATCAAAACATTTCTTGATGTTGAAGATGTTCAACGGGCTTTAAACATAAACTAAGTAGAATATTTTTAGTAAAAATGTGGGTTAAATACACTATGGGCTGGACGAACGAGGCCACGAAGTTATTCAAATGAGATACAATTGGATAGTTATTGAATTATCAATAATTTTTTATGAAGCATTATATAACACTTGCAATTTTGCAATATATTTTAGTAGGATTATTACAATTGAGAAATTTAATCCAATCTACCAACGGAAAATATAAAAAAGCTTTTTGTGTACAAACAAACTTACAACAATTTTTAGGACCATCGAGACTCCAATTATAATCCTCCGGGTAGACGTGTACCACAAGTATCTTAGGAACTTAGGCAGAGTAACATCATTCAGTCTCTGCTTGTCCTAAGTTATGGAACAACTCTTGGATTCCTTGTATTATGGTCCACTCTCGAGTGTTGTAGAACCTGTTTACTCTCAATATCCATTATTTGTTTTCTTCCAGCACCGTACCGACCCACATTTTTCTCATTAAGAATGAACTACACATCATATGTTCCATATTTTTTACGTCGTTCTTTACTGTTTATGTAGTGAGACTGTGAAACCAGTTACAAATCAATGTAAGACTTACTCCGTTCTTGGTATGCTTTAAGAAGCGACTGAAAAAACTCTTAATTTCTAGACATTAATAAAATATGTTTTAATCCTGATTTTTCTTTCCTCTCCGCCATCGTTTCCTTCTTCTTTGTTTGGTGATATCTCATTTTTACTTTAATATATTTATGTCCATAAATTTCATAAATGTAAATAATCTTTTGAATCCTTCGACGACTCCTCTCTATTCATTTCTGCACTTTGCGGCTCTAAGGGCGGCTGTTAATGTTAGTCTAGTTGAGTCTCTCACTTGGTTAGTCTAACCAGTCTAACGCATTAGGATTCTTTCTCTTGAACATCATTCTTTTACGTCTCGACTTTTTGTATTCATAAATCATTTTTCCAGATAACAGCCTCTAGGTTGATAATTTTGTCAAATCTTCATAGTCTCTTGGCAAAGGCCAACTGAAACAATTGGTCAAAAATTATTTATTATTTTTTTTAAAGTAGGCAACCCACCCAAACTAGGATGATTTGTGCCACCAAATCAAAGTCATGGTGCAATTGTATGAGTCAATATAAATAAACTAAAATGTGCGTCTTCAAAATGTGTGTCTAAGACTTATTTTCAACCTACGAAAGTACGATCATATAACTTCATACCAGAAGGCATTGAGCTGGTTGAATGTTAGAAATAGACGCCAAATTCACATACTGTCTCTATTGTATAATATCCTTAACTGTCCCGCGGCACCCTCTTATCTCGCCGAAAATTTTCAGCGTCTTTCCAATCATGGATTAGCGCTACGCTCAAACAGAGATTGTTTATTGGCCTTTCCAGTTCACCGCTCCTCTTTCTTTACACCGTCCTTTACTGTCCATGCAGTGAGACTCTGGAATCAGTTACAAACCAATATAAGACTCGCTCCGTCCTTGGCATGCTTTAAGAAGCGACTGAAAAAACTCTTAATTTCTAGTCAGTAAAATAACGTGTTTCATTCCTCATTTTTCTTTTCCTTTCCTCTCCCCCATCCCTTCATTTCCTTTTGATTGATGATATCTCACTTTATATGAAAAATAATGTTCGGATGATTGTCCGTCTTTGTGGGGTTCGTGGGCATGTGCTCACGTATCTGTTTATGGATTTCGTGGGGATGGATTGTCATTTGAATGATTTATGCGACCAGGTAATTTGCTTAATTTAAGTTGGTCTGGTTAGTTCGAAGAGATTGCCGCCTGGCAATAATCCCGCCTGATTGTATTTGCAATAAAAGTGTTAAATAAAAATAAAAATAAATAAATAATAAACTAATTTTAAAAAGTTACAGATCTAGAAAAAATTTCATTTCAACTGATTAAGCTTTAAACATTTGACGATCGATCTATAAGTGGAAAATAAAGAACAAACGCATCATTCATTGGACGCGGTAAAGATATGGTTTTTAGTAAATCAAATCTGTTTCACAAAAGACAACCGAAAAACACATGACCTATAGTTTCATCATCCAGGCTACACTCTCAACCGAGATTCTCCACAATACTCATTCTATAAAGGTGACTAGCCACCACGCAGTGGCCCACCCATCCACACACGACACATGACATACACTTATTATATTAAACCATGGTTTCAAAGGGATAGATTGTTGGATTTGTGGCGACCGTATGCGCGGTCACTGAACCCACGAGACGACCTTTGCACACCTTCACAATCCGAGATAATCAATAGACAAAGTCTACGCGTCGGTCATTCAACTCACTGCCAACCGAGAGCGCATTCCATGAGGAAAGGAGAAAGCAACACATCTTTCGCGCTGTCTCCCAAAACAAAAAGGATACCTACACACGACAACAAACGTATTGTAAACGCAGAGACGAGACAGCGATATATCGCGTGCGCATTCCCGCACACATTCAATAAACATTATAAATACCGACGTCTGTCAATAAAATTCCTTTTTTACACATTCCGATTTCGACGAGCTTTTATTTATTAACAATCATCCTCATCATCTCTCCTTTAAGGAACATACGTCCTAAAGATTGATTTATCAGAGATTTCTTAAGAAAGTATTTTAAACGTTAGATTGAGGTTAACAAATGATTGACAAAGAAATTAACTTAACGATTTAGATCTGTACCATTTTATATATCTCCATATGTCTATAGTTTCATCATCCAAACCTCACTCGCAGCTACGATTCTCCACAATACCCATTCCGTAAAAGTGGCTTGCCACCACGCAGTGGCCCGTTATTTTTTTTTGCCATACATTTTTTTTAATCTAGATATACGAGGGTGTGGGCTGAAAGTCCTTCCATCTCCTTGCGGTCGGGCTCGTCCTACATTAGGGGGGGGGGGGGTATCTCGGCCGGGGGAATGTTTGTGGGATGATTGCGAACTTTTTAATATCTTCTCTCTTCAATGTATTTTTCTGTCATCTATTTATTTTCTTTGTTTTTTTTTCTCTCTTCTACTTATTCTACATGTGCAAGGGTGTGGGGTGAAAAACATCTGGTGTCCCCGTGGCTGGGCTCGCCCTATATTGGTGGGATGTATTTTGGCCGGAAGGATGTAATAAGATGAGCCCAAACCTTTTGATAACTTCTGTCTTTAATGTATTCTCTGCTATTAATGTGTTCTTGAAGTATATTTAAATGTTTTATGTACTCGTACATACTATGTTGCTATCAATAAACCTATATTTATTTATTTATTTTATTTTTTAAATGAGCCTCGAAATAAGATAAACAAAATAAAACAAATATTATATATGAATGTAAAATAATCGAATACTGTATCAGTGAAATGAGAGTAGGAAATTTATAAGACACATTAATTTAAATTAAAATAAAATTCTCTCCGGGAACTTTTTTCGAGAATCCTGAACAAACTTTTCCTGACAATTTAAGAACCAATGCGTGAGAGAGACGCCTCTGATTGCTTAATTTATTGCCATTTTACTTTGTATTTTGGCGTATTCTCTTTTGCAAAAACAAAACGCTGCTCCTGAAGTAAATCTTTATCCGCAAATATTCCTTTCTCCGCCACAAAATTTCAAGATATCTCTCGTTACGCCATCTTCGGAATAAGATACTTTTACGAAACCTAGTTGTTTTGGATGTTGTTATTTCATCGTTGTGGAGTTTTTAGATCTCCTATTATTTAAAGGGATGTTGTAAGGGGATATTTTGAAGCGATTCAAGATATTGTAAATTGTAATATGATGTTGGATAATACTTGGTATAATCTCTTTCTCTCTCTCTCTCTCTCTCTCTCTCTCTCTCTCTCTCTCTCTCTCTCTCTCTCTCTCTCTCTCTCTGTTGCTCATGATATTATAAAACAGTTTTAAAATATTGTTGAGGTAAACTTTAAGTAAAGTGAAAACTTATCTAAAATAATATTCATGTAATTATTTTTCCAGGCGAAAACACTATTTACTACTTTTAATGACTGTATGGTATTTTTTTATTTAAGGGATATGAAATACAATCAATCAAAATATTAAATAAAACATACATTATTTTAATTTGAAATTGTGACACGGTTACTTTGATTAATTCCATTTCATTTATTCTATGTATGTAAATCATAATGCATTTCAACATTTGCTGTGTCATCGATGATGAGTTGTCAATAACTGAAGTACTCGTATAATTAATATATTCATCACATCATTATGTTTATTGTTCCTGATAAAATAGAGGAATAGAGTCTAGGCAATTTATTATTTATAGTACTACGGGGGAACCGGGCTAGAAGCGGATAAAAATACAAATTTAATTGGAGCGGAGAAGAGATAAATTTAACACGAAATGCATGGCCGCGCGGTAACGCACTGGACTTCCGTGCCGAAGATCGCCAGTTCGAACCCCGCGCTGTGGTACTACCCTCAAATGACACAGGCATTTTTTAAAAGATATTATACGAGTAATATATGTATATAACATTGTATAAGGTTATATCACTTCTTTTAAATAAATACGTACCATCGCGCCGCTTCCCTGTTAGGGTAGGCGAAGAAGAAAGAATGCCAAAGTTTCTTTTAGCGACACACCTCTTTTACATTCACATACCTACTCATAAAACTTCTACGATTTTTCTGACGTTTTACATTTTTTTCTTTCAAATTAGCATTCACTCGATCCAACCATATTTTTATAGGTCTTCCTCTACGACGCTTTATTATCACATTTACACTGTATATTTGTTTCGTTAATCTTTCTTCATTCATCCATATTTGTTTCGTTATTATTTCTTTATTCATTCGTTCAACATGCCCAAACTATCTCAGAGTGTTTTTTCATAATCTTACTCAATAAATCAGCATGTCGTATTTTTTACCCACTCTTTCTTCACGCTTCATCTCATTTACACACGAACTAATATACCTAAATATTGAACAACTTTGGAAACATTGCATAGCCTTGCTTTACTCATTTTTAAACGCAAAACTGATTAAGTCAGTCAATTCTACCGCTTTGGCACATACCATACTTTTTTTATCCAGGGACGCGATTGCTCTAGTTAAATCAATTAACTCCATATTTTTTCAAAATTTCCCACAATTTCTTCACGTTCACTCACTCAATCGAACCCATTTTAAAGGTCCACAAATTCATACTATTTTTACTCAAGCATTACCATTAAAACATACATTCAAACATTTAATCAAGCCATGTCCTTTGCAGGGTAGGCAGAGATAACCATCTTTAATTTTTCTTTCCAGGCCCACTACTTTCACTTCCTCGACATTATATTGTATTGTATTATAGTTTCGTTGTATACAGTACAACCTGTCGAACTAATTGCCATGTTAAAATCTCTTCCAGCCAACCAGAAAGATATTAAAGAAAGGCCTTAAGGGAAAAACAGACTGGAATCCTTTTAAAACAAATCTAGGTTCCATTGGAATTCGAACACGCAACATCTGGGCTGGGAGACAGGCGTCTTACCAACTAAGTCACGGAGGCCATCTTTACATTTATACATCTCGCCATGCACAACCTTTATTAAGCATTCATCTCACTTCACCTTATTTTAAATCTGTTCCAAGTATTTATTTATTTTTGTAATTTATAAAAAAACGGTACTGTGTTCCTTATAACAACACACATAATAAAAAAAACGTTAGTAAGTGAGCACATAACATACAAAAGACAAAATTTATCAATAAAAATAAAAACATATTTAAAACCTTTGGTTCTGCCATGTTTTCCATGATAGACCTCTTATATACTCGTATTTTCATATATCGGACGTCCAAATCGTTTTATCAAAGAAATCTGAAACACCTTCTGACAAATGTATTTTAAACGCTACAATAATACAAGTTGAGTAATTCTTACACATTTTTTTATATTTAGCAAATAATAAACCAAAAAAAGCGAATTTCGGCAGAAAACATATTTTTAAAATATCGCACGCGTGATTGTCAGAGATTAGGAGGGCTTATATCTGTCCGCTTAGCGGGGTGTATTATTGAACGCGTGTGCCCCCTCCAATCCTCCACCAATCTACCGGATCTCCCCCCAATCCTACTGCAATCCCTCCCCAATATATCCGATCTCCCTTCAACTCCCCCCTCCAATCCCAGTGATACAGTCCAGAAGGGGGGGGGGGGGTATCGATGGGGTCAGTCAGTGGATGGGGGATTCCGTGAAATGGATTTCGTGTGGTCAGTTGGGGATGGGGGGCTGCCGCACCGGCTAGTCGAATTATTTTTGGGGTGAGTGCACAATTGTAACGGAATCTATCATAATAAATATTATTAGATATATTTTTAATAATCTTACAAAATCCCTTCTTCAAGTTTAGGAACATTAATTTTTTTTTAGTTGAATGCGGGAAAGAAACTATTTATGTTTTTAATTGTCAGGTGTTTTTCTCTCTTTGACTCATTGAATTATCTTTTCTTCCAGTTATATTCAAGAGTCTGTGGAGGTGGTATATTGGTTAGCAATCATAACGATTAAAATTCTGGATATAAAATATTTATTTTAATTATTCATGAAAAATCTAGAAATGAAAAATAATTACACTTGATTCCTGCTGGCACAAACTAATAAAGCGACAGCTTTGGCTGGCTGTCTGCGGGACACTATATAGAGAAACAAACACATGCTAACCGAAAGTAAGGTCAGGATATATAAGGCATGCGTCCGCCGCATCATGACATATGGGATAGAAGCGAGAGCCGATACCAACAGGACAAAAAACCTTCTCAGAGTGGCAGAAATGAGAACCCTACGCTCCATCGCAGGCAGACATCTTAGAGATAGGATCAGAAATGAGACGATAAGGTATGTCTGTGGTGTTGAAGACATAGTGATGTGGGGAAGAAGCAGAAGGCGCTTTTGGAGGGATGATGTGGACCGCATGGAGGATATAAGACTGGCAAGTATCGCTTAGACTGAAAACCCTAACAGCAGGAGATTACCAGGAAGGCCGCCGAAAAGGTGGAAGGACAGCTGGACGTCATCATCTCAGGACAGCCTTCCATCACAAACTGGTCGTACGACCTAAACCATGAGAAAGAAGAAGATTCCGCTGGAATCAATAAATACTTGTTTTATTTAGTTTTTCTACATTGAACGGTCGATTTTGATTTATCAAATACAAATAAAATATATAATAAAATAAATTACCTTCATCCTGAGAATGACGTCTAAAACCCCTTCAAAACGTCAGAAATCGTTGAATCTCATTAAACATGGTGAAAATTAGGAAAAACATTTTTAACCAGCGAAAAACAGAAATGAACATCATCGAACATATCTGGCAGTTTTTCAGCAATGATTCTTGTTACTGAAAATACATGAATTTTTCATATAACAATTTAAACACAATATATAAAGAAATGAACGAAATTCTAATTGAAAACCTGAGTCTCAATAGAAAAAAAACTCACTTTAATGTCCAACATTAATAATCATAGTCAAGTATTAGAGATATGGGTGGCGTTTGTAGCTTTAGGAAGCTCTTGACTACCTACATTAGGAGGTCAAATTTATAATTGTATATTAACACTACATACATATAGTACACTCGTCGTCGTTGCTGGACCTCGTAGTCGAGGATCCCCTGGCCATTTCAACGTCAATTCAGTTAGAAAGCGAAGCTGTGCCGTAAAGTTTTTTTTTTTTTTTGTGAGTGAACTGTTGCGCATCTGCAAACTCACCAACCACATCACTGTACTTGATCCACTAGCATCACGAGTTCACTAGCTTTTTTTTTTCTTTTTTGAAAGAATACATTTGACCGAAATTATAAGTATCCTTATATCTCCGAATACTAGGCGAAAAACTGCATGTGTTGTTCAAGGGGAGTAGCACGGTGCGTGATTCGAACCAGCGACATTCCACACGGAAGTTCGGTGCGTTTTTTTTTCTTAACTGAACACTTCTCACACGGTGAACTAATAATTTGGAAAAATTATTTTTTTAGTAGTCTATGGTATACGAACTAATAATGATTGCAATTTTTTTAATCTAACACTGTTTATTCCTCTTTATGTAACGGTATAACCCTGCCGGTTTTAAGGTTTTCTCGGTTTCAAGGTTTTTTGAGGGGGAAAGCTTGAAACCGGTAGGGTTATACCGTTAATAAATTGTGTTTGATAAAAACAAATCACAACGTCTTCAACGTTAATGACTTACGTATAAATAATACTCGTATATATTAACTTATTATTGTAAATATAATCTAGAGCTGAAAGGTTAAATTAAATTCAACAGTCTAACTTTTGGACGGACTGCCACGTATCTTCAAAGCCTTTCTGTCTATACCCATCTATTACATATCTATGAACTATCCACTTATGGACCGCACTTATATTTGGGGAGGTTTTCCCGCTCAATTGAATATTTTTCCCATAGGCTGACTTTTGGGGAATAAGTAAATTCAAAAATATTTCTGAAATATAAAACTTTTAGGTCGTGCATCCCACAAAACCACCTTCTGTCGGACTGTTCACTAACTTTTGCTTTATATTTTTGGAATAATATTACAATGAAAAAAATATTTTATTCAGTTATGACTAAATCAACTACCTCCATATATATTTATTAAAAAAATAAGGCCGGCCTTTGATATTCTACCTAATTCAATTAAATTTAGATTATTTGGTAGTAAAGAGTTATAAATAAAACTGGTACATGAACAATTAATCAAATTAATGCATATATTGTCTTACTAAAAATTTATTAATTACTTATTCTTAATTAAAGTAGTGCCTCCATATCCGCGGAAGATGTTCGTGGTCCCAGTGGATGCATGAAACCGTGCATAAGACGGAACTTTAATAATACATACCTTATGATAAAGTTTGATTCCTAATTAGGAAAAAGTATCAGCCAAATAGAGTAACTGGATTGATGGTAAAAACATGAATGGTGGTATATAATAATAATAAAAACACTAATTTATTTTGTACTGTTAAGAGAACAGACACTCCTGAATATTGTGCTATTAAGAGAGTATACGCCCCTGAATATTGTGTTGTTAAGAGAGCAGACACTCCTGAATATTGTGATGTTGAGAGAGCAGACACTCCTGAATATTGTGTTGTTAAGAGAGCAGACACTCCTGAATATTGTAATGTTGAGAGAGCAGACACTCCTGAATATTGTGTTGTTAAGAGAGCAGACACTCCTGAATATTATGCTGTTGAGAGAGCACACTACTAAATATTGTACTGTTAAGAGATAATAAACTCCTGAATATTGTGCTATTAAAAGAGCAGACATTCCTTCTCGATTACTGTTTCAAATTAATCATCAACTACTAATGGTTAGCATTTTCGCTAAGCAAGCAGGCGCTCCAGGTTCGATTACTTGTGACTTCAACTCAGGACTTGTTTAACTTTTAGGACGTTTTAAATATGAATTTATGTTTCCCTGTTGCCTATATTCTGCATATCATAAATTATTATATCGTTTTTAACACGTTCGCTGCTAAAGACGCCCATGGGCGTCAACACAATTTTTGTAGAGACGCTGATGACGCCCGTTGTGCGTCATTCGATTCTCTTTGTTTGTATGGTACCGAATATTTTAAGATTTTAAGGTTTCCGTAAGATTTTAAGGTTTCGAAAATACCGTAAGATTTTAAGGTTTCGAAAATATGATTTTTTTCAATACCTCTACACTATTCTATAAATACATATCGCAGTGAATATGTTAAACAAACAACGTTATATGAGTCGTTTTATATCAAAAACAGCAATCTGTCGATTTTGCGTGAATTGAGTTAAAATCGAGGAAATGTTCCTATTGTAAAACTACACAATTTTAAATGTTTACATGGTAACAAAAACAACAATAACCCTTATATTGTACAACAATAACCCTTATATTTTACAACAATAACCCTTATATTGTTGTTTTTGTTACCATGTAAACATTTTAAAATGTGTAGTTTTACAATAAGAACATCTCCTCAGTTTTAATTCAATTCATGCAAAATCGACAAATTGCTGTTTTTGATATAAAACGACTCATATAACGTTGTTTGTTTAACATATTCACTGCGATATGTATTTATAGAATAGTGTAGAGGTATTGAAAAAAATCATATTTTCGAAACCTTAAAATCTTACGGTATTTTCGAAACCTTAAAATCTTACGGAAACCTTAAAATCTTAAAATATTCGGTACCATACAAACAAAGAGAATCGAATGACGCACAACGGGCGTCGTCAGCTTGCACAACATAGTCCAATACTCGCATAAACGTCTTCCATCTAGAATATGACTGACAATCATACTCGATGACGAGGGATGATATCCTATCGTACATTAATACACAATTCTGTATTCCGTCATACATCACCCCGTCATAAATTATGTTTAGTGTACGAATTTTGATTTTTCTTAATTCTACTAATACATCGCCACGCCATAAATTATTTTCAATGCACGTATCTTTATAGTATTATTCAATGTCCACAGATTTCTCCCTCGTTATAGCTAGGTAATCCAAAAGTTCTACCCAATCCAAAGTTCTTTTCTTCATTCTACTCATACATCATTCGCGCCATAAATTATTTTCAATGCACGTATATTTACAGGATTACTCCATGTCCACAGATCCCTCCCTCATTATTGCTAGCTAATCCAAAGTTCTTTTCTTCATTCTACTCATATAGTATATCATTCGCTTCATAAATTATTTTCAATGCACGTATATTTACAGGATTACTCCATGTCCACAGATCCCTCCCTCATTATTGCTAGCCAATTCAAAGTTTTTTTCTTCATTCTACTCATAAATCATTCGCGCCATAAATTATTTTCAATGCACGTATATTTACAGGATTACTCCATGTCCACAGATCCCTCCCTCATTATTGATAGGCAATTCAAAGTTCTTTTCTTCATACAACTCATATATCGTCACGCTTTAAATTATTTTCAATGCACGTATCGTTACAGTATTATTAATGTCCACAGATCCCTCTCTTATTATAGCTAGTTAATCCAAAAGTTTTAGCTTATCAAAAGTTCTTTTCTTCATTCTTCTCATATATCAATCGCGCCGTAAATTATTTTCAATGTACGTTTATTTACAGTATTATTCCATGTTCACACATTCCTCCCACATTATTGCTAGCCAATCCAAAGTTCTTTTCTTCATTCTACTCATATATCATTCGCACCATAAATTATTTTCAATGCACGTATATTTACTGGATTTTCCGTGTCCACAGATCCCTCCCTCATTATTGCTAGCCAATCCAAAGTTCTTTTCTTCATACTACTCATATATCGTCACGCTTTAAAATATTTTCAATGCACGTATCGTTACAGTATTATTTAATGTCCACAGATCCCTCTCTTATTATAGCTAGTTAATCCAAAAGTTCTAGCTTATCAAAAGTTCTTTTCTTCATTCTTCTCATATATCATTCGCGCCGTAAATTATTTTCAATATACGTATCTTTACAGTATTATTCCATGTTCACACATTCCTCCCTCATTATTGCTAGCCATTTCAAAGTTCTTTTCTTCATTCTACTCATATATCATTCGCGCCATAAATTATTTTCAATGCACGTATATTTACTGGATTTTCCGTGTCCACAGATCCCTCCCTCATTATTGCTAGCCAATCCAAAGTTCTTTTCTTCATACTACTCATATATCGTCACGCTTTAAAATATTTTCAATGCACGTATCGTTACAGTATTATTTAATGTCCACAGATCCCTCTCTTATTATAGCTAGTTAATCCAAAAGTTCTAGCTTATCAAAAGTTCTTTTCTTCATTCTTCTCATATATCATTCGCGCCGTAAATTATTTTCAATATACGTATCTTTACAGTATTATTCCATGTTCACACATTCCTCCCTCATTATTGCTAGCCAATCCAAAGTTCTTTTCTTCATTCTACTCATATATCATTCGCACCATAAATTATTTTCAATGCACGAATATTTACTGGATTTTCCGTGTCCACAGATCCCTCCCTCATTATTGCTAGCCAATCCAAAGTTCTTTTCTTCATACTACTCATATATCGTCACGCTTTAAAATATTTTCAATGCACGTATCGTTACAGTATTATTTAATGTCCACAGATCCCTCTCTTATTATAGCTAGTTAATCCAAAAGTTCTAGCTTATCAAAAGTTCTTTTCTTCATTCTTCTCATATATCATTCGCGCCGTAAATTATTTTCAATGTACGTATCTTTACAGTATTATTCCATGTTCACACATCTCTCCCTCATTATTGCTAGCCAATCCAAAGTTCTTTTCTTCATTCTACTCATACATCATTCGCGCCATAAATTATTTTCAATGCACGTATATTTACAGGATTACTCCATGTCCACAGATCCCTCCCTCATTATTGCTAGCTAATCCAAAGTTCTTTTCTTCATTCTACTCATATAGTATATCATTCGCTTCATAAATTATTTTCAATGCACGTATATTTACAGGATTACTCCATGTCCACAGATCCCTCCCTCATTATTGCTAGCCAATTCAAAGTTTTTTTCTTCATTCTACTCATAAATCATTCGCGCCATAAATTATTTTCAATGCACGTATATTTACAGGATTACTCCATGTCCACAGATCCCTCCCTCATTATTGATAGGCAATTCAAAGTTCTTTTCTTCATACAACTCATATATCGTCACGCTTTAAATTATTTTCAATGCACGTATCGTTACAGTATTATTAATGTCCACAGATCCCTCTCTTATTATAGCTAGTTAATCCAAAAGTTTTAGCTTATCAAAAGTTCTTTTCTTCATTCTTCTCATATATCATTCGCGCCGTAAATTATTTTCAATGTACGTTTATTTACAGTATTATTCCATGTTCACACATTCCTCCCACATTATTGCTAGCCAATCCAAAGTTCTTTTCTTCATTCTACTCATATATCATTCGCACCATAAATTATTTTCAATGCACGTATATTTACTGGATTTTCCGTGTCCACAGATCCCTCCCTCATTATTGCTAGCCAATCCAAAGTTCTTTTCTTCATACTACTCATATATCGTCACGCTTTAAAATATTTTCAATGCACGTATCGTTACAGTATTATTTAATGTCCACAGATCCCTCTCTTATTATAGCTAGTTAATCCAAAAGTTCTAGCTTATCAAAAGTTCTTTTCTTCATTCTTCTCATATATCATTCGCGCCGTAAATTATTTTCAATATACGTATCTTTACAGTATTATTCCATGTTCACACATTCCTCCCTCATTATTGCTAGCCATTTCAAAGTTCTTTTCTTCATTCTACTCATATATCATTCGCGCCATAAATTATTTTCAATGCACGTATATTTACTGGATTTTCCGTGTCCACAGATCCCTCCCTCATTATTGCTAGCCAATCCAAAGTTCTTTTCTTCATACTACTCATATATCGTCACGCTTTAAAATATTTTCAATGCACGTATCGTCACAGTATTATTTAATGTCCACAGATCCCTCTCTTATTATAGCTAGTTAATCCAAAAGTTCTAGCTTATCAAAAGTTCTTTTCTTCATTCTTCTCATATATCATTCGCGCCGTAAATTATTTTCAATATACGTATCTTTACAGTATTATTCCATGTTCACACATTCCTCCCTCATTATTGCTAGCCAATCCAAAGTTCTTTTCTTCATTCTACTCATATATCATTCGCACCATAAATTATTTTCAATGCACGAATATTTACTGGATTTTCCGTGTCCACAGATCCCTCCCTCATTATTGCTAGCCAATCCAAAGTTCTTTTCTTCATACTACTCATATATCGTCACGCTTTAAAATATTTTCAATGCACGTATCGTTACAGTATTATTTAATGTCCACAGATCCCTCTCTTATTATAGCTAGTTAATCCAAAAGTTCTAGCTTATCAAAAGTTCTTTTCTTCATTCTTCTCATATATCATTCGCGCCGTAAATTATTTTCAATGTACGTATCTTTACAGTATTATTCCATGTTCACACATCTCTCCCTCATTATTGCTAGCCAATCCAAAGTTCTTTTCTTCATTCTACTCATATATCATTCGCGCCATAAATTATTTTCAATGCACGTATATTTACTGGATTTTCGGTGTCCACAGATCCCTCCCTCATTATTGCTAGCCAATCCAAAGTTCTTTTCTTCATACTACTCATATATCGTCACGCTTTAAAATATTTTCAATGCACGTATCGTTACAGTATTATTTAATGTCCACAGATCCCTCTCTTATTATAGCTAGTTAATCCAAAAGTTCTAGCTTATCAAAAGTTCTTTTCTTCATTCTTCTCATATATCATTTGCGCCGTAAATTATTTTCAATATACGTTTATTTACAGTATTATTCCATGTTCACACATTCCTCCCTCATTATTGCTAGCCAATCCAAAGTTCTTTTCTTCATTCTACTCATATATCATTCGCACCATAAATTATTTTCAATGCACGAATATTTACTGGATTTTCCGTGTCCACAGATCCCTCCCTCATTATTGCTAGCCAATCCAAAGTTCTTTTCTTCATACTACTCATATATCGTCACGCTTTAAAATATTTTCAATGCACGTATCGTTACAGTATTATTTAATGTCCACAGATCCCTCTCTTATTATAGCTAGTTAATCCAAAAGTTCTAGCTTATCAAAAGTTCTTTTCTTCATTCTTCTCATATATCATTCGCGCCGTAAATTATTTTCAATGTACGTTTCTTTACAGTATTATTCCATGTTCACACATCCCTCCCTCATTATTGCTAGCCAATCCAAAATTATTTTCTTCATTCTACTTATTAAACGAGTCTCCACTTATCTTTCATGTGGTTTTTTTGTGGCCAAGTTGGTCAAACGATTGATATTTCTCGAAAGTTTCGGCTTCGATTCCCGATGGTGTTCGAAAAAAAAAGTAAAAAAATTACCCCAGTCTGATAACAATACTCGCGTGCGGTGACATTGCTTACACGCGCTATGATGATCTGCGAGATTCGTGCCTACTACAGTGTTTCTAAACCGAAATTAATAATCTCAATACACTTTCATATTTTCCCGAAAAATTCCACTGCCTCTCAAAACACGGACGTTCTGCTCGACGAGGCGATGAGAAACTTCTTTTCATGCCAACACACCATTCCACGTTTTACACATCTTCATTTATGGTTCACTTTACGTGATTATGGAATGAACTGTTAAAAGTTTTTTGATGTGATCCGTCCTTATTTACTATTTATAGAGAAATAAATTATTTTTTTTAGAAAATCTTTTTCTCATTTTTCTTCGTGACCCTTCCTTTTCTTAAAACGAATGCCTTTCTTACAGTTCTATCATTATTGTAAAGAAATGAGTGAATCATTATATTTATTTTTAAATTTAATGTAAATAGATATACTTTTGTGAAATCTGTCATGGATCAAATCAAATTAACCTATTTTAGATAACCTGGTCGGTTTAAAGAAATCGCTACAAAGCTATAAGCTGTCAGAATTATCCTGTGAGGCAATCTTTCATGATCAAGTATATTTATCAGCCGTGTTTGTATTGGTTGCGTAAGCTGTTACACTTCAGCAACCGCACAATCATGATAAATGAAACTCAAAGTTTTGATGCGGAAGACATCCAAGTTCCAATAGGGTCAGCAGGTTTAATCAACAGTTTCTGTTATACAAAGTTATTTTACATTACGTGATTTTTTTATATTGCTTAGTGGTGTTCTTAGAATTTAAGATTTGCAGCATATAGCATACATGTATACATACATACATATACAGCATACATACATACAACTACAGAAAAACATGAATTCCGATGTGAAATACTCTTAAGAATTAAATCAGCCCGGAAGTCAATCTGCCAGGAATCGAACCTGAAGTGCCCACTACACTACGGTCTCCGACTTCATATAACCACGTACACAAAATAGTTAATAGATCAAAATAAGACAGAATGGTTTAGCACTTAAATGTAAAAAAATGTCTGCAGTAAAATTAAATCAGAGTGACAGACCTGTTTCGCTTAACACGATATTTTCAAAGAGTTTCAAAATGCTTTTATAAAACGAAACAGGGGTATAATTTTAATTAATGTTTATTGTGTAGACTTTTTTTGGCATTTAAGTGTTCAATCATTTTGTTTAAAAATAAAGCTCTAAAATATAAAAAAAAATTGATGATCTCCGTCGTGACCTAGTTCGTAAGACGCATGTCTTCCGATCTGAAGGCTACGACTTCGATTCCCGCTAGAACACAGATTTATAAAAAAAAAAAAAAATAGGTTTTCAGTCTGGTTTTCTCTTAAAGCCTCATGAAATCATTCGGGTTGATTGGAGGAGATCGCAACATGGCAATAATCTAAAAGGTTGTACTGTTTATAAAGAAAGTGTTATTCGTGATTTGTACAGCGGTGACATAGCTGCCAGATGTGATTTGTTATATTAGTGGGTTTGAGTCCAAATTGGATCACTCTAGAGGAATTCGCTTTGTAAACGGCGTTATATAAAGTGATCCTTTGAATATAAAATTTTAAAAATATGAATAAAAGTTTTTTTTCAATGTATGAAGTTTACTTCTTTTTTTTAAATTTTGTTACAAGGCAATATGTGCGATTGTTTAATAAAATAAATTAGATTATGAGTATAATTATTTACTCTTTAGGTAATCCTATGTATTTGAGAAACACTGTTCTTGATGTTATACGGTTTGGCCTTGTTTGACGGATTGTTTCCCGGCACACAGTGAGAGCGGTACGCCAGATTGATTAATGAGACAACGCGACAAGATCTCCACACTTTTAATTAAATCACACTCGCATATCAAAATGTGCGACACGGAATTTTAATTTCGCTTTTTCATAATCATAAAAAAAAATATGAAAACACATGTAAAGAATATTTGTAAAGTTGTATTTAAAATTAAAAGAAGAAAAAATTAAAAATGTTTTGAATGAGAAAAATAATTATTCTCTTTAAAAAGTATGATCTTAGACGACGGAAAGTTGAAAATATATATATTGAATGGCAAGTTGTAAATATAAACAATGTCAATAGACCACTAAAAGACTTATACTCAAACTAAGCAATATAAAGATCTGCCTAAATGATGGCTCGCAACAAATTTTTAATGTCACCATAGAATATGTGAGTAGAATATGGTCTTGAAAAATGAATGAAAGGACAACGCAATGGAAACGTGTTGTTCTAAGAGAAATATGTGATGTATATACAATACAACTTCGCGGTTCTATTACCTTATGTCAATCTCTTCAAACCAACTGGAAAGATGTTAAAGAGGTTTCTTGTGAAAATCGGTCTGGAACTCCATTTGAAAAAAAAGAGACCAATAGGAATCAGACCCACAACCTCTGGGTTGGATTATAGGAGTCTAGCCAACCAGATCACGAAGACCGTTATGATTCAAGGGGTTGTGATAGGAAAGAAAGTAAATTGGGCGCTAAAAGACTTATACTTAGACCATTCAATATCTACCAAAATTATTAATATAGGGTGTGTCGATGTATGACAAAAAATTAAAAGTAATTATTAAGGATGAGACTGAGCTTATAACAGTCTAAAGTAGGATGAAAAATAACACATTGAGGTCTCAACGTGTTGAACAGATGGGCAAGGAAAGATTACCTAAACAAATTAACAATTCAATCATGAGAGGAACTCACGGAAAACCGATTAGAGTATGTATAGTTAGATCAAGTGAATACAATTGTAAAAGTAGATGATATGAGGGGTAAGAGGAAGAAAATGAACTTTATAAACAGTTTTATGAATGTAGAGAAATTATTTATGTTTTCTCTGTTTGGTTTATTCCAACAAGATAATGAACGATGGTATGTAATTTTTTTCTAATACTTTAAAAAGCCGAATGAATGTTGTGGAAATGTGTGCACTGAGAAGAATTGTAGGATGACTGTATACGGAATGAATGGGATTAGGGATGAATGTAAACTTAATACTGATGTGTTGAGTGAGATGAAAAGAACAATATGGAATGGTATGGTCATGTGGAACAACGGAAAAATATTAATTCAACAAATATGCAGTGTAAATGTGACGCACAGCAGAAGACCAAAGGAAGTATGTTTATCATAGATGTAGAGTTTTTAAAAGAATAAGTATTTTTTGAAATAATGATATTTTAAAAGAATGAGTCTTTGCTTACCTTGACAGGAGAATGGTCTGCATAAAAATTTATTCAAGTTCTTCTTCTTCAAAAGCTGTAGTTAATTTTAGATATTGTTGTCTGATAGTCACGTTCACTTGTTGCCCCAGTTCTTCGCTGGTTGATGGAAGTTTATTTATGGGTTGTCTAGAATTTGTAGTAGTTGTTAGGCCTACTCATTACGTGATCATACTATTGAAGCAGTTTTTATTTTCTCCTAAATAGTAACAACTATTCCCCATGTTAGTATTTCCGCGTAAGATCGAAGTAAATGTTCGTACTCTAAAATAAGGTTGATTCAATTTGCAAATATAGGCAGGAATGTTCAATATGGAAAATGTTCAAATGATAGCTGAACATTGTAATACATTAATTTAAAAGACACAACAATTAGGTAACTTGACGTCAAATTTGAGGGATATTATTAATAAAGACATTGTTGAGTTCAGAAGGGGCCTTCTCTGTCATTTCCACAATTTAACATCTTGATTTTGCTGTTGAATGAGAGACTGGCTTTACTATAGTTTATCTCAAGTGTTTTTTTTTTGCAACTTGCTTCATAATTTCGTATTATCCTTGTGAGGGATATTTTGTTTTTTTTTTCTTAATAAAACTTATATTGTTGATTAAATTTAATTATTTAATGAATTTTTTAGTTTCTGTACTGTGTTACACATTGGTTTTTTTTTCCATTTTATGTTTCAAGAGATATAACACTCATGTCCAAAAGTTTTTAGTTTTAATACGTGAAAACCTTTATGAACCATGCCAAGATACCATGCCGGCCACGACCACGACCACTTATCAGGATACGTTGTAGCTAAAATATAATACCTCTATATTAAGCATAATGCCAACTAGAACATCTAAACATTTAATTAATTGAAAAAAAACTTCACATCTACATGATATTTATTTTGAACATTTCAGAATATAACGAAATAACACGTCTTTCATCGGCTCCATTTGATATACAACTGAGAGTAAATGTATCAAATTTTAATTGCTACATCACCTGATATCTGTCACTACATGCTCTGTCATGTTCAAGCGAATAACTTTAGAACCTAAGCGGCATCTAATCTGGATTGTTGTGATTTTAGTAGATATTGATACATTTCTTTTTATTTATTTTTTTACTTCAATATATAAAGGACACTTATGTTATTTATTTTGTCAATAAATATATGATTGGTTCGACATGCCGTAAAGAGTCGATCTAGAGATGAGATAGGTACAGGTTTATCTTTTGCCATAAATAATGACTAGTTGAAACGGTTTGGAGCTTACTATAACGATAATACAAAGCTTTTCACCATACATAGGGTGACCATAACATTATTTAATACATAATATCTTACCATTTTATTTTTCAATAAGCAGATATTACAGAGCGCCCGACTTTAATATTTTTTTTTATTAATCCACTTATTAATCGATGGACATCTGAAATAATCCAATGATATCCATGAGGCATAAAGAGGCCTAGAAGAATACCGAAGGTATGCTGGATAGATGAAATCAGTAAGCATGGCAGCATCACATAGCACCTTCTTCTTCTTCCCAGTGTCATGTCCCCTCAACGTTGAATATCACCTGAGAGTAGGCAGTTTTGTCCCCAGCAGCCCGAAAAAGAACCCCGACACGCCTTATACCAGTCCAATCACGTATATTGTAGAGCCAGGAGATTTTCCTCCTGCCAACACCTCTTTGACCCTCTATTGGGCCTTGTGTGATCAGGTGCAGTAATTTGTACTTTTATCCTCTAAGTACATAACCCAAATAGGACAACATTCGGATTTTATTATTCATCAGCAACTCTCTATCAACTTTGGCTCTTTGAAGCACCCTTGTGTTGCTGACCATATCCGTCCAGGGTATTCGTAGCATTCTCCGGTGTATCCACATTTCGAATGCTTCCAGTCGGTTTATACTACCAACTTTGAGGGTCCATGATTTCACTCCATGTAATAACACTGACCAAACGTAGCATTTGACTAACCGATGTCGAAGTTTCAAGTTTAGATTATCACCGCAGAAAACGTTTCACATTTTATTAAAAGCCGCACGAGATGTCTGAGTCGAGGTCTTCCACTAGGATACTTCCGAGGTATTTTTTTCCACGCGGCACCGTTCAATGTAAGACGTGCTTCTGCGTGATCCTGCCGGCCAAACACCATGAACTTAGTTTTATTCACGTTCATGTTCAGCCCCAGCCTCACACCGGCTTCATTAATTCTATCTATAAGCGTTCGAAGGTCGTCAATACTGTCTGCCAGAACAACCGTATCATCTGCATGGCACATAGCACCAACGAAAAAAAAAAAAACTATTTGGAGTGAGCATGGAGAGACCTTCATATAGCAGTGGATTGACCCTGGTTGACAATGATGATGATGTTGATGACATATATTATATATAAGATCAAATTTATGATTGTATATGCATACTTTACACATACACTACCCCTAAAGCCAAATGTGTAACTATCGCATAATGAAAGATCTTCAAGGGCTACTTTATAGTATAATTCGTATTTTCTTAAGTTTTCAACGGTTTTCTTACCAAATATGTTTTTCAAACATGCAGATACGGAAAAATACCTAATCTTATGGCTATAGCCACCGTATTCCAATCCTTATACATTTATTTTAAATATTTATTTGGTAATATTTTTCATCTATTTGTAATGGTGGGTTTGAATCCCGAGTCGGTGCGCCCTTGAGTGGAGTTTGATTTTTAAACGGCACTATTTAAATTGTTATTTTATAATTATCATTATTTTAAGATAGAGAGAACTCGCATTTAGTAATTAAAGATACCTTTATGAAGTAGAAGCTACAATGTTTTCAATGGGGAATTCGATAAAACTTACCATCGAGGATGTACACGTGCAAAGAAAGCCTTTAAAGCTTCTAAGCGTCACGTGGGAGGACAACGTGAGGAATGATGCGATGCGTGCTAATGTCCTGACTGACGCACTTTTGCTCAAGATAGAGATGTTAGGATTATGTAGAGCCTGAAAAGTATGAATAAGTCAATAGATAGGCGATTTGGATTAAATTATTTTTCACTTTGTTGTTAGTACAAACTTTCAAACACTTGTTTTTAGACTGAAAATATTTCAATAAATTGAGATAATGTTCGTTTTAATAAACTTGCTTTGCACTTGAATACCCGATTTATACCACGACATTTCCCAGTGCCAGGTTTGTTTTTGATGAATTCTGATTTTTCTGAAGGGCTTACTGAAATTTCTATATCTAAATAAAATTTTAAAATTGTAACGATTTTTTTGTATTTGTTTAAAACACTTATATAAATTAGTATTGTATGAAAATTTTGCCAACATTCTTGTCTCACTTATCTTTTTGTCTTTGCACAAACCTTGCAAGTTCTACAAGTTTTCATTTTTATCAGTTGATGCAATACATATGTTTAGACATGCTCTTTGAAACACCCTCTTTCAGTTTGGAGGTCCTAAAAGTTCCTTATTCTATTTGAATCAGGAGACTATAGTTTATTTCTGATTTCTTATATCAAAATTTTCAAGATCTGACATCAGAAATCATTTTATGTATAGTTTCATTACCTAGGATATTATCCATGCTAGAATACAGAAAACTATAGTTTTATAGTTTAAAGATTTATTTGTTTATTTTGGAAGAGGTAACAATGACGTTAAAACACGGGGTCGGGATACAAAGTGGTAATATATGTACACATATATTCCCTTTATCTCTGTTCTTCTCAAATCATTTTCTTCATGACTGAGAGATGTTACTAGGTTCTATGTACTGGTACAAACATCCATAACAATGCCACTCTATGATTTTTGTTCCATTATTCAATTAGCATCTGAATTAGGAAGGCCAGCTACATCTATCATCTGGTCGATCCTCCCTTTCCATGTTTCAAATCAACACCAAACTTCGCAAGCCATCATTATTTGTAGAAGACGTGTCCAAGAACTAAGGGGGCCTTGGACTCAGGAAGAGGATCGTCAATCCTGGAACTTTAATTTCTCCAGTTTAAAGGTTTCTGATTGCATTGCCTACCATCTTCAGTATATTTAAAATTCTTCTTATTTTGTATGTTATCCTTCAACATATGTATATTGGTAATACGTGCTATTGCAGAGCTTGGTTGGAAGACAAAATTATCTTTAAGCCTTCTGATTTAGAACCATCGGACTAAGCACGTAACTTGAGGCGCCTCAGTCTACGTATTGACAACATTACCGGGGTTTTTACTACATAGAAATATCTTGGAACCAACTAGAAAGATATTAAAAAGGTCTTAAGGAAAAACCATACTTTTTTTAAATCTTGTTTCCAACGGAAATATAACCTGTGACTTCCATAAAATGAATTACAATATAATTTACGGTTAGGACTAAGGAAGGGGGTGTTTGAAAGAAGTATATTGGGAAAATCAGGAGACACGCTACGTCACCGAAGGGAAATTCAACCCTTTTGAGTTGTTGTTCAAAATGCGCTTACGACAAAGCTAGTCTTATGCTAC
This sequence comes from Odontocerum albicorne, assembly GCA_949825065.1. NCBI lineage: Eukaryota > Metazoa > Arthropoda > Insecta > Trichoptera > Odontoceridae > Odontocerum > Odontocerum albicorne. Next base: position 7,544,254 of record OX463860.1, on the reverse strand, counting down.
CTTCTTCTGTCAACTTCTACCTAAAATATTAAATACTATGTTCCAGTCACCCTATAGAATCGAATATTAATTTCAACAAAAATATGGCGACCACAGAAGAGGCTAGCACTTCCATACAGCTGGATATAATCTTCCATTGTTCATGGCGAACGTTCATCCGCTTTACAAGGCTACTCGACTGGATTTATCTTGATTTGCAGAGCATTAAACTAGGTTGTGTTCAAAATGAATTTTGATGCATGCATAAGGACTGATGATAATATTATCAGCGTATAATAATATAGGGATTACAAAGAATATGGTATTTGGTTTATAATATGTTACAATAGAACATTATGACCAGGGTGAAGCTTTATTCAGTCTAAAATTTGTTATTTTTTAAAACCATACCTGTTCGACCTAAAATCTCAAGTTTTATCCAACCGATTGCCTTCAAATTTAGTATGAAACTTTGATATGCTTTTTTCTATCGTTCATACCTTGAAAAATTCACAATTTTTTTACTCTTTGTTAAAAAAATTAAAAAAGGTTAAAAAAATGAAAGATGAATTCAGACAACCACTATTTTACGATTTTTTTTTCTTTTTTCTTTGGTACCAACTATAACGACATTATTTTTTATCAAGAAACTGTATATAATTTTTGTTTCAAATTTACTAAAGGGTTCCAATTATGTCGACCAGCTTGCTCTCTTTTTTTACGACAAGATATATTTTTATATATTTTTGCGACAGTTAATAATATTCTTAAATTTTCGATTATTTAAAAAACAATTTTTTTGTACATTCTCAAAACTTCTACAAACAAACTGTAAAAAATGTATAGGAAAAATATGTTTTGTTTTTTTTATTTAGTCTAAAAAACGCCCGAAATTCACGCCTCTCGAGTAGAATATCCCCTTAAGTTAAATAAATCGTAGGATCTTGTTCTGGTAACTATTGCTCGTTTAAAACCATAAATTTTATTATATTTCAATTAAATAAATAAATAAATACAGGTTTATTGATAGCAACATAGTATGTACATAATACATTTATACACATTTCAAGAACACATTAAAAAGAGAATAAATAAAAAATCAGAAGATATCAAAAGGTCTAGGCTCATCTAATAACATCCCCCGGCCAAGATACATCCCACCAATATACGGCGAGCCCAGCCACGGGGACACCAGATGTTTTTCGGCCCACACCCTTGAACACGTAGAACAAGAAAATAAAAAAACACAGAAAATAAATACTCGTAGATGACAAAAAAAAAAATGCATTCAAGAGAGAAGACATTAAAAGGTCCGGGCTCATCCCACAAACATTCCCCCGGCCGAGATACAACCCACCAATGTAGGGCGAGCCCGACCGCAAGGGCATCGGGGGGCTTCCATCCCACACCCCTACATATCTAGATTAAATAATAAATAAAAAAACAAAAACGTATGGCAGAAAACAAAAAAAAAGTAAACCCACATATACCACCTCAGGTTAACTGTCAGCAAGAACGAGAAAAAGAAAAGCTTCAAAGGAGTCCCAATTTTATAAAATGACAAATGGGAAATGAAATAGTTGAAACAACATTGAAATATTGTAGTTAGGCAGTAATACATTGAAATAGTTAAGCAGTTTTAAAAGAATGAATGAGAAGATTCGCGTAAATATTTAAAACTTAAAAAAACTACGTGGTCTATACAAACAGTTTGCTTCTAAGATGGTTGAGATTTCTCGTTAAATAAAATTTAGCATATTTAACAAGGAATCCCTTTAATACTCGTAGATCATCCCATAACCCAATAATTACTGTTTTATTTGTTTAAAGAAGGCCGTTGTTAAGAATAATTGGATGATAACTTTTGAATCAGAACAACACACGGGGCTTTCTAAAACGATTTATTTGGTTCATAATGAATATATATGTTATCTCCAGTTTGCATCATGGCTCTCACCAAGTCATAAATTAAAACCCTACAATGCATGACATCATGGATTTTGATGAAATTTATACTCAGCATATGAAAAGTGATGTATACAACGGGAAAAATAATGAAAAAAAATCAAAAATAATTTTTAGTGTTTGATTTTTATTGCAAAAATGCATGATGATATAAATTTGCTTCACATATATTTTGTTGATTTTTACCACGAAGATAAGTTTTTACATGAAAATATTGTGTAAATAAATAAAACATACCTGAATTGTTATTATTTTTCAGCTTCTAAAAGACGTTTATAATTAATTCTTGAAATGTAGTAACAAGTTGAATCCACCAATTGTTAGGATTAAAAATCATTTTTCGATATACAAACGCCTTTTTAATTTTTTTTTGCTAATAGTCAACACAAGTGACAGTTGTACCATATGATTTTAGTTTATTTTATTACCAAAAGACGGTCTTGCATTTATCATATTTTTTTAATTATCATGATGCAAATTTGCATCCCAATGCACTGTAGGGTTATGACTTTCAAACAGCGAGGAGATTGTGCTTGAGAAACGAAAGATCGAAAGGTCTCGCTCTTATTTTGCCGAGACATGCTCTACGGGTGCTCATTCTGCCGGGAATCTGTCTGCTTCTTAATATAAGAGATATGGAATGATATTAGGATGCACTTGAAGATATCCCTTTTTAGGAACGTCTTATCAAAATGTATGATTGTATATGGACACTTCATACAAACTAAAGCTGAATGTGTAACTATCATATCTCGGAAAATCTACAAAGGCTTCTATTTATTTTACACATGACAATAAATATTCATAACTTGCAAAAAAACAAAAGGTTATTTAAATTGGACACACAATTTTAATGGATCTGGGTTTGTTGCCTTTCATTTGTCATGTCCCCAGTAAACGACTATATAAAACCTCTTTGCATATTATCGTCAACCTGACAAACAGTGACACGCAAAATCAAACTCCTTACACTTCATTACTTCAGACAGACCAAAAAGTTCATCCCACAATATACCGCATATAATCACAAAACTTTGCTACAAGTCATTCCTCTTGCAAACCCAAGCACTTCAAACTCCTGTCGCAATAACAACCACGCTCCAATCGACTGCCTAAATTGTTTTCCTCCCTTTGCCTTTATTGAATTCGGCACCCCATTGTATGTCATGGGAGCTAAATAGGCATATTGCCTTTGAGCAAACGATGTTTTAACTCTAGAAAATTCTATGTAATTCATATTCGTTTTCTTACCAAATGTGTTTTCTTAACATATGCAGATACGAAAAAGTACCTTATCTCATGGCCCCAGTAATGCCTTCCTATCTATGCATTCAACTTCTGGTGATTTATTTTGTGATATTTTGAATCCGTCAATAATTGTCGGTTCTAGTCCCGAGCTAGAACATCTTTGAGGATACTTAGCTCTATTAACGGACTATAAAAAATGTTATTTATTTAAAAACACAAGTGTTTCTTTATACAACGCAATTGTAACATTCGTTCGGCGATACGTTACATTATATTACACATATCTAGAAATGTACATCAAGTGGTAATCTACACTATCTCTGATAGTGGTTGGAATGCGTAGAATTACAGAATCACTTATGATGCGAGATGAGCAAATTAATGCAAAGGAGAGGAACAAGAGTAATGAGACACGAGAAAATAATAAAGCTTCGGGGAGAACGAGAGAAAATGGCCATTTGCTATGTTGTACAAGGGGTAGGAACAATTATTATTACAACCCTCCTAAGCAGGGGTGAGATACAAATACAATTATAATGAGGGGTGATTTGTAGGCAATTCCGAAGGGATATAAACAAAAACATGGATTTTCGTTTTATTCTCAAAATTTTTTGGGCTTGAGCTAAATTGAGGCGGAATAATTGAAATATTTTTAGTATACTTTTTAATGAAATTTAAACTTTTTTATAACAATAATCTGTCTTTACTTATCGATATCAACATTCGTCTGGATGGACTTCTTGTTTTATCCAAAGCACTCTTTGGAGTAAAGACATGGATGCTGAGGGGAAAAAATAAATGTTTATTATTTCTTGAATCTTCGAAAAGACTATAGTTTCACTTTGTGGTGCCATTTTCTACATAAAAGGAAAAAATAAGTAAAATAAAAAACTTATTTTATATTTTGTGTTCACCACAGGTTTAATTTTCAATAACCAAACCAATTTTCATAATAGCCCTCTGCTTAATATGTTTCCAATTTAAAATCTCCCCTGTCTTTCCAATTTAAAATCCCCCCTGTCACACAGAACCGGAAGAACCCAGATTTCCTTTTAAATAAATTGCTGATTTATTTCCGGTTGGTTCAACGAGATTGTCACATGACAGTTAACACGCCAAATGATACTATTTACAACAAAATTTAACATTGTGAAATACAATATAACAGTTTTCGTGAAATATCATATTCCATTTAAATTGATATTTTTTTTAATCTACCAAGTTATAATGGAGACATGTTTTTTGCCATATCATTTTTCGTTTTCATAATTAAAGTTACGATTTGAATAATAAAACTCCAAGACAACATATTCTTCATAAGTAAAACAATGCTAAGTAAACGATGTTAGTTTATTTTATGAGATTGTTTTTAAAAAATAAATTTAATCACAAAACCGGCAAACTCAAAATAAAAGTCACGCTTAAAACATAAAATGATGTAAGAATAAAATCACATACACATTATTCGAACTTTTATAAGAGCTCCAAAGTCAGAAATTAAATTCGCTGAATTTAGTACGAGTATATTCCTGTGAGATATTGCCTCTGTTTCGTTAGAATTATTTTACGATCTAACGGAAAAAATATAACGACTACTGTGGAAAATATAACGGGAACTGGAATTTCGGAAGAAATCGCACAAAGCTCCCAGCAGGCCGAACGGACGAAGTTGTAATTCTAACGAAATTAAAAATTGTAACGCCCAGACTTGGATCCGTTATTCGCTACAATGGCGTGTTCTCATCCGGTGATTTTCGTTAGAAAATATATTGATAATTAAGATTGTTGTATAGTTTATAAATAGTTATATTGTAAGTCATAGCTTCAAGAAATATTTAATATTTTAAATGGTAACTTAAAAGTTTTTTAAATAAATATTTTTAATTGACGAGATAATGTTACGTCAAAGGAGATGGTTTCTTAGTGGTTAATAGGTCTCTTATTTGCTTTTTTTTTTTCATTCTTACATTACTGCTTAACTATTTCAATGTATTGTGTCGTGGTTTTTTTATGTGTGAACATCATTTCCCATTTGTCATTTTACTTTTATATAATTTGGACTCCTTTGAGGCTTTTCTTTTTTTCGTTCTTGCTGACAGTTAACCTGAGGTGGTATATGTGAGTTTACTTTTTATTATGTTTTCTGCCATACGTTTTTTATTTTTTAATCTAGATATGCGGGGGTGTAGGCTGGAAGCCTCCCAATGCCCTTGCGGTTGGGCTCGCCCTTCATTGGTGGGGTGTATCTCGGCCGGGGGAATGTTTGTGAGATGAGCCCGGACCTTTTTAATGTCTTCTCTCTTGAATGTATTTTTTTGTCATCTATTTATTTTCTGTGTTTTTTTTATTTTCTTATTCTACATGTTCAAGGGTGTGGGCTGAAAAACATCTGGTGTCCCAGTGGCTGGGCTCGCTCTTTATTGGTGGGGTGTATCTTGGCCGGGGGGGATGTAATTAGATGAGCCCAGACCTTTTGATAGCTTCTGTTTTTTAATGTATTCTCCTTTTAATGTGTTCTTGAAATATATCTAAATGTGTTATGTACGAGCATACTATGTTGCTCGTACATACTATGTTTCTATCAATAAACCTGTATTTATTTTATGTATATTTATTTATATGCTTTTGGCAGTCTCCACATAGGAATGCAAATGAGTAACTGGTGCGAATGTAGATCGTGTGATGAAGAGTTGTTGAATATGATTTTAGTGTGGTTATTGAGATTATGAGACGGTTTAAATTGTGCGCGGAAAAGCTTGGGGTAAAAGTTTGTGTAACGATTTGAACATTGAGAGTGAATGTTTTATGGCGAATTTGTGAAACTTGTGGTAAAGGGTTCAGATCACTTCGTTTCACACCTTGCCTAGTGAAGTGGTTCTCTAAATTCTCAAAATAGAAGGATTTTAGCATTGTTATTAGCATTTGTACTCCACAATGTGCTTTTCCATTAAAACGGTATGATTTTTTTCAATTATGTTTTATGAATATTTAAAATAAATTTATAAAATTCTCGTCACTTTAAGATGAAAATTACAAAATACTACAGCCATTCCATATTTTGGAATTAATGTAAGCATTTTATATGTATGATAATTTTGCTTAGTTTTGCGAGAATAATGTTTAATATCAAAACTCTATTTTTATAATGGATTGAATCAAATAAGTTTTTCACGGTTACATGGTTTTTTTTTTTCATAAATTGTTTTAATAAAATAATTTCCTTTAAATAAAAACTTCGGAAAATAGGAAATAAAGTCAACAAAAACAATATCACAGTTTTTTTTAATTAAATATAAGTAACGATATGGAACAGATTGTACCAAATTACGAAGAAAATGCAAAACAAAAAATAGTTAATTCATTTGTATGATACCCTACAATGAATTCGAAATGGGAATGAGGAAATATTGGAGAGTGGGGCTGGGAGACAACATTTTGTTTATAGAATTTTCGGTTTAACAATCGCTGGAGTAGGCGCAAAACTTGAATTTTGTCATCACACGTGTTGACAAAACTACCGCATGTCAAGAAGTAACAACTCATACAATTATGGCAAACTAAAGTATTGTTACCAGACGAACATTTTCAACCAGACTGGGATCCTTCTGATATTAGAAATATAATCCGGAATCCGAGGGGTAGAAATCGAGCATCTTACCAACTAGGCTAGAAGTTAACAAAATAAGAATAAATTAATATTCCATTGTCTCTCAGTCATTTGCTTCAACTACCAAGTGATCAAAATCAAAGTTTATAAAAATAAAAATGTAATTTATATAGCGCTCCTCAAGAGTGTTTTAACTCGGGATTCAAACCCACTACTAAAGACATATAAAAAATAGTATGCAATAAATACATTCACATAAGTTTAATGTAAAGATAGGAAGGTGGTAGACGCGGTCATTAGATAAGGTAATTCGTCGCATCTGCATATGTTTAAAAAACATATTTTTTAAAAAGACAGCAATTTTTTTTACCAAGGAAGATGTATTACACAGATACCATTATTTATTTTCTGATATCTGATAGTAACCCATTTGACCTTAAGTTGAGTCTAGTGTATGTATCCAGTGTCAAGATAAATATTAAGATAAATAATAAACAGTTTAAAATATTAAGATAAATAATTAACAATTCAGATAAATAAGAAACAAATTAGTGTCAAGATAAATAATAAACATACCAAAATCAAAATCTTTAATAAAATATTAATTTGCAAATGATTTTAAAAAAAGTTTTTATTCAATTTCTGGAATTCAACAAAAAAATATTTCTCGTCTGACAGGAACTCGCCTTTATTCGTTAAAGCAAGGCTATCCAACAGTAGCGGCGGGAGTAACGGCCGCTAGAAGCCACTAATTGTGTAACCGAAATCGTTATATTTCTGCCTGAAATTAACGATCATCAAACATCTCAAAATTTCAAGAGCGTGAAACAATAATTTTAAGTTCAATTTAGAGTATGTTTCTGGATATATTTTATTGATTTTTTTAATAATTATTTTTACAATTAATCCCTGCTCCTGTTAAGGATAGTCAAAGAACATAGATTAAATAACAATAAAAATACAATTTACATAGCGTTGTTTAGGGAGCAGAATCTCCTCAAGTACGCTTAATTTTTGGATTCGAATATATTTTGGAATAATTTTAAATATTACAATATACATTTATATATTATGAGTTTTAGGATAGGCAGGTGGTGTCTGCAACTATTTAAGTAAGAATTTACTTATCCCCATTTATTTAACTGGTTCATTGCCAGATACGAGAAATGCCGTCCCATAAATCAGATTTCTCGTGAATGCTTTGGTACCTAACTTTTGCGTCACAAATAAATATTATTGACAAATTTATAAATCAGCACATGCACTAACATCCATCTAATCATGTACAAATATTTTATATTGTCTCAAATCATCTTTGAACCACTTATCGACATATTTCAAATACAGTTCCACTTGACAGTTGTAGATGTCACCGTTCAGGGCTATCCTTTTTTAAAGTTGTAGTAAAAAAGCCTTAGTTCTTTGTTTTTTAAGTTCGCTATCTTTTTCTTTTTGTATGTTGGTTCTTTTTTCAATATTTTTTTTGTTATTTTACGTTATTGTTTTTACCTGGAAAACTATTCTGTTATTATTTTTTGAGTGCTTTTGTATACTTTTAAAACAAAATTATACCGAAAGCGGACTATTTAATGTACAAAAGTGAACATAAACTTGGTACTCGTACATATTTCTTCTTTGTTTTTTGCTGTGTAGGGAAATATTTTTTGCATGTTGGATATTGGTCTAGTGTACGATATGAGCATGTAACAACCCTGAATAAATGTCAAATTTTAAATTTGGAGTTTTATTTATAAAAACTATTTGAAGTGTTATATTTAACAATCTTTGATAAGTCAATAATTAGTTTTATGTAATTTTAAGAAAAATAGTGAAAATTGATTGAGTTATTTTTTTGCAAAACACGTTTAGCCGGACGGAATAGACCATATTTTTTTGTGGTAGAGTAAAGGTTAAAAAAACATATTTGGTATAAAAAAAAGTGAAAAAAAAAATTGCAACGGGAAGACGAACTACAAATCAATCATCGCAGATCTTCCGTTATTTCAGAGTAATTAATTTGGCTTTAGGTGGAGTGTGGTATATTTATGTAGTGCACCCCCCTTCTTTCTTTCATGTGACTTATTTTCTATTTCTATACATCCATACGCATTCCACCCAATTAGATTGATTCTGAACTATTAATTCATTCTATGAAGACCAAATTGACATCAAAGTTATACAACTCGCTGAAACAACGTAGCTGACACCCAGTTTAGTTTTTATTTAAGTTAATTCTAATATCTTTCTGGCTGGTTGGAAGAAATTCTCAAAAAGCAATTAGCCCGCAAGATTGTGTTGTAATTAGGGAAATTTTAACATACTTCCCCTAAAAATCAACATCCTCAGACAGAGAATGTCGCTCCAAAGCTATAAAACAAATACAAAACTAAATGTTTCCTCTTCGTTTTCCTGTGGTTTTCACCGTTATCCCCGGAAGTCCTGGGCCAAGACACAAAGTGTACAACTTCTTCTATAAATAACAATATCGTTCCACAAATCTCCCCTTCCACGAGCACTCCCAAGAAGTTCCGTTAATCTCGTGTAAAGTTCCACAAAATGGACACTTGAAATCTATCCTCCAATCTTGAACGGACGGTACGCCACTGCTGTGTTTAGACGCCTAAACGGACAACGGCAAATTGTAGAAGTTTTCTTTAGACAAGGATCAACTTTTCTTCATCTGATGTCCTTTAGACTACACACTGTTCATAAAATTTAAAAATGTTTTATTTTCACAAAATTTCAATCGTTTTTTTTTTATTTCCTTTTTTCGTGGCCTAGTTGGTATGATGCGTATCTTCCAATCTGGAAATTACATCGAAGATTCTCGTTGTTATTCAGATTTTTAAAACAGAATCAAGTGTAATTTTTACTCCATTAATATATTTACGTGTCTGGACCACCAACTATTTCCAGTAGAAGGCACAAAGATAGCCATATAATTAACATCAATCATGTCTTGCCCCGAGTACATAGTTCCAATCTTCAGACAAATAAGCATGTGTTGTGAGTCCTGTATATCCTTACAGTTTCATTCAATATGACTATCATTATGGAAACCCAATCATGTTCGTCTGGTATATAATAAATCCTTTTCGGAGGCTATGGTCTTCACTAAAGGCTTGCTTAACACTTCAGTGCTGAAAATTCATATTAACTTTTGCTTGGTGCTTAAAATGTCTGTCCTCGTTCTATATCCAATACTTAAGGTGAATTAAAAAAACTAGTGAGCATAAAGAGGTCTTAAGGTTTTTGGGTTATATGGCAATGGATTGCACTAGTTTTTTTTTAAATTTTGTAACAGTACAGTGATTATAAAATAAACTATTCAGCAGTACATAAATGTGTTTAACAATTTTCTCGTCAATTTGGAGAGATTACTACATTGCGGGTTATATTGCATATATCAAAAGTCATTTATAAGTATAAAGTAATGATTTGAATGTATTATGTGAATGTTTCAGCTGATGGTTTTAGTATTTAACATAAGACACGTTACCATACCTAGTCAAGTGTTTCCCTATAACAACGAAATGGTGTATTTTTGCATTGTCGTGGACTTATGATATACTCGATGGGTCACCTTTTCAGTAAAACAGTTTTTAAATGTATATATTGAAATGTGGATAATTTTCTCTCAGCTCCAAAGTGTGATCCTTTGACTGATTTGAAACATTTAAATAAAAGTGTCTATTTGTTATAATTTTATTTCTCCACCCCCCCCCCCTCCCTCGAACTTTACTATATGTCACAAGTCACAAACTTTGCATCATGACTTGAGTTGATTTTATTTATATCTTCGTTCTGTTTCCCTGAATATTTTTGCTTCTATTAAATATAATACTTAAGGTATAAATTGTACTAAAGGGTAAAGTTTTTAAACAATTTTTTTTGATATATCCTATTTCGTTTATTTTTTTCAAAAAATGAAAACTATAAACATTTCTTCAGTGAAATCTTATTTCAGTTTTTTGCTATTAATTTTTCACATATTTAACTGTAAATGCAGCTAGGCTCTGGAACTATTATAGCTGTTAACTTACTTTAGTCTCTCTCCATCATTAGACTGCTTCAAACAGCGATAAAAACATAGTGACAGCCTACAACTAACAAAGCCTATTTTTCCTGATTACTTATATCCCTTTTTTACCCTCTTCTTTTTTGGATTGTCTTTTTATCGTTATATAATTGGTTTTTTGTTCTTCTTTGGCACTTCAATGCTAAGGATAACGAATCACTTGAGAGGGCCTACGACCTTCTTCCACTTTCACAGCTTTCTCCTGAATGAGAGCCATTTGGTAATTAGTATTCCTGTTACAGTCTTCACTTTGTCCGACCATTAAATTGGAGATTTTCTTTTTTGACCTTATTTATAAAAGTCATCAGAGGCCATAATGTTTAATTTTTTTAAATTTTCTAATACATGATGGAGTTTTTTTATATTTTCAAACATAAAAAGCAATTTTTACATTAATTTACAAGTGTATGAAAACAGTTTATCAAGCTTTTGATTAATTAAGCAAGATCTTGAAGAGCACTTTGAAATGGTTTGATCATGAAAACGGATGAAGTGAAGATGAAAACCATTGAATGGATGAAGAAAAAAACTTCTTGTACTACGCCTTTTACTCATATTATCACTATATATTCATTTTATTAGTCTCTTTTCATCCATTAATTCTAAATTATCTTACCATTTGAATGCTCATTTTTATTTTACTTAAAAAAGAGTCTTTCTAATTGAGCGTTTTTTTATTGTTGGATAAAATACAGATGGCATCGAGAACTTGCCTGGGTCTTGTGACATTTGAGAAGTGTAATGTATGAAATTTATAAAAATGGAGTCGTATACAATACAACAACGCGATCAAATTGTTGAATTACTCGTATCTTATGTGGTAATCTCCGGAAACGGTGATGTTAATTGGCCACCAAGATCATGTGATCTGACACCGTTGGACTATTTTCTCTGGGGTTACATGAAAATCCAGGTCTATAAAATGATCCTTAATCCATTCCTGAGCTGAAGGACGAAATTATTCGCGTCATTGATGAGTTAGAACTGTAATTATATCAAAATGTCATCGAAGTTTTTAACTAAAGAGTGGACATCTGTGGAACTGCAAGTGGTAGTTATTTAGCGGATTTTTTTTGTGTTTGAAGGTTTATACTTTAATCACCAATTAAAAGTTTTTTTTAAATCAAAGAAAGTTATGGTTTTTATTCAAAAATTAAAAACAATAGAATTTAAAATAACTGCTCAATTTGAAGGACCCTTTACATCAGCATTAAGTTCACCTTCATCCATAATCACTCCATTAAGCATGCTGTCATACATTGTCTCCGCATTTCACTGTATTTATTCTGCTCATTTTAGACTTTTTCACATCAACGTGAAACAATACTATTTAAGTGTTCACATCAAAGTGAACACTTAAATAGTATTGTGGACTATGTATTCTCTTCACTACACACATTTCCGCAATATTTATATGGCGCTTATCAGTTTTTCTTCACAGCGAAGTTCACTACCCTAAATCAAGGTGGATACATAAATTCTGTTGTAAACTTTCATCTATCCAGATTAATATACAGTCCGGTTCTAGTAAACATGCATTAGTACCCCATTAACTTTTTTCCTATCGCTACAAGCCGTTCGTTATCCCTCGACTCTTCCATCATCTTAGAAATGACTACTCAAATAACAGAATTCCCCTACTTTCTTCAATATTTTATTTCCTTCATATACGATTATATAGCGTTGCCTTTTTTTCTCATTTGTATATCACCGTGACTTCAAATTTCGCCTTATTAATTATCAAATCTTTCTCTTCGCATCTCTCAAATAATTTACTTATAAAACTCTGTAAATGTCAACAGACCTGGCCGAATAATAACTTGATAAAAATGTATTCAAATCAACCTACTTTTGCTTCAAAATTATTATCTTTATATATTTTACCGTGTCTTAAACTTAAAATAAACAGTAATATTATAACATCTTCTCAGTAAGATACAGGCAAAAGTCTTGTTTATTGGAGACACGAAAAATGAAAGGCAACACACCCAAATTTATATATCGTAGATTGTAAGTCTTCATTAAATAACCTATTGTTTTCAAATAAATTATGAGTTTATATTCTTTCTCATCATGTATGTAGGTAAATTAATTTTTTTTAAAATTGCGTAAAAGTAACAAAAATTAAAACCAATGACAAGTAAATCGTCCGGAAAATAGGGACAAAGATAGGAGTTGTGTAAGAGTTAGGGATGACGAATATTTTGTGATGAATAGTACATTTTTTTTCTTCTTAAAATATAATTAGGCTGAAGACATTTGATCGACCTAGGAAAGAAGGTAGTAAAAAGATCGTTCCAAAGTCGAGCCAAGTAAACCGCAAAGATAACGTATATAATTATGTTTAGCGTGTTAGAATTCTAAATATTTGATAGAGAAAACTAAAGAGCTTAGAACATACATCTTTACATGATAATATATCCTCGTATACTATATTTTTTTTGCAATTTTGAATTTTGCAACGTTTTTTTTTTAATTAATCGATTTCTTGTTTTTTTTTTCCAAATAATGGTTGTTGTCTGTATCACAAAGAAACATTTCATATATTGGGCATACACCATTCATCAAAACCAGTAATTTTATACGTATTCAATCACCATAATTAGTAAAACACCCGGGGTGTAGGTAAGTGTTAGATTCCCAAAGTAATCCAATGCGTTTTAAAAGAGAATTGGAGTACAGTTTTCATTTAGAACCTCATTGACACATTTCTGTTTGGTTGAAAGTGTTTGCAACACAACAATTAGCCCAACAGGTTGTTTGTACTGTGTGCGTTGTAAAATAATACAATACAAAATACAGCGGATTCCACATCAAGTCAGCATGATACCCTACATTCAAATCAAAGTGACAAGAAAATAAAAATTGATAATAAATTCAACTTTTGTGGAATCCACGCATTCACGTTACGGTCACGAACCAGGCGTTACAAATGCGCCTACGTTACGATTGAGCTATGGGCCATGCTGTATCCGGTGCTAATCCACTAGAGATGTAGTTGATTACAAATGAGCCTTAAAGATGAGAACTGCAAAGTTTTCAAAACGTCGATATGTAAGCCAAACCACGCAATACAACACTCCAGAAGACTTTATATAAGTTATAAACAGAACAGCGAAAGACTCGAAACATATTTTATGTGTTAAATGCAAAAGAGTAAATCACGCACGTGGGGCAATTTCATTAACAATTTGTACCACAACTCACCAGTCTGAGAGAAGATCATAAAAATGGGCTATTCAACAGTAAAAAGACATTCCAATTTGTTTAATCAAATACTGTTTATTCCACTTTTTGTAACGGTATAACCCTACCGGTTTCAAGGCTTTCACCTCATCATCAGGGGAGCACAAACAAGACTCCCCTGATGATGATGTGAAAGCCTTGAAACTGGTGGGGTTATACCGTTACAAAAAGTGGAATAAACAGTGTTTGATAAAACAAATACAATGCCTTTAAACCTCCACAATGTTAATGCCTTAACTATAAATAATATAGTCAAAAGACTATTTATAAAGCCGTTTAGAGAGTAAACTCTCCTCTATGGAGCAAGGAATACATCAATGACTATACGTCACTTCATCCACTCTGTTACGTCTCTCCACATAGCTCAAAAAAATTATACACTTTGTGTCAGAGTTTTCAAAAGTAAAATATTAAAACGATTTGTAAAATAATTACGAGTGAATTTTCAATTTTTAGTGACCCTATATATATTTCCACAAAATCGTTTTACGAGTAATTTCACTTTATTGATTGACCCTCTAAACCGACGAAGCTGCCCATCAGATGATTTGGGTCTAAGCTGCCGAGGAGATCAGGTGTAGCCAGGACTTGGTCTCTTCTCCAACTAACCGCTGAATAATTCATTCCACCTAATGACCAAACTGGTTGACAGCTTCTAAAAACTTAACTGAATTATATTGTCTGAACTTGGTCATTGATTATTGAAAAGGTATCGGTTTGAAGATTAAATCGAACTATTGAAATTTCAAGTTCCTTTTTTTTTATTTCTAACAAAATTTATATTCAATCTATAAATTAAACTAAACGTAATTTTTAAACGTTTTCATTTATTCGTAAAATTAAAACAAGAAGAATTTCCAATTATGAAAAACAATAAAACTCTTGCTTTAATTTTTAAAACCCTATTTTGTCCTCATATAAAAATTTGACAAAATAATATAACAAATTAAAACCTGTCGAAAAACATTAAGTTATTGTTATTTGAGAAAACTGACATTTGTCAAATATCTACACTGTTTTACTAAACATGTTATTAATTTTCAACAAATTTACTGTTTTTGCTAAATTAAAAAAAAAATGCAAATGTGCATAGCATTCTGTAATGTTAACCTCGTTGTATGGGAGTGTAACATAATTATTGAAAGGGGATGATAAAAGCAAAATAAATGCAGTAGAAATGCATGTATGTATTACGTAAATTATCTGTTTTTACAGTATTTGAAAGAGTAAGAAATAATTGGATTAAAGACGACTGCTGGGATTGGATTATATGAGTAAAATTAAGAAAAAACCAAATGAATTGAGAATGAAGAAAAGAAAAGCCGATGAAATAATGCAAATAGATTGTTAAAAATATTTAAACTAATAGAAGTTGGAGAAGTAGGAGACAGAGGGCAGAGAACCAGAATTTTCTATCTCGACACATATCCTTTATATCTTCTATTGTACATCTAAAAACTTTCTCAAACATCACGTACAATTCTTCAAACTTCCTACATTTGCTTCTTTCAAAATTTCATTCACTTGATCCAACCATACTTTCCTTGGTCTTCGGCTACCACGTCTTTCACTCACATCAACTCTTTATATTTGTTTTGTAAGTATTTCTCAATTTATTGGATATATATGCCCAAACCATTTTAGAGCCTTTTTTTTCATCGAATTAAGACAAGTGTTACATTTAAAAGTCGTGTGATTTAAAAAAAATTATATAAAGATCTGTATCTCCTACATTTTATGTTTCTTGTATTTGTATACAGTTTACAAAGAATATTGAAACTCTAAAGCACATATTTAATCAACAGTTTCAACACGGCTCTGTTGACATATACTACATACTGACTTACTCTTAAATGGATATGGTAAAATGTTCTACACTTTATATATACATGAATACTACCGTAGCATTTCCTTGTTAGGATATGCAGAGAGGCCAGGGTTCAAAACTTTCCTTTTGCGACATACTTCATTTGCTTTCTCTACATCCATATATATTTTCATACAGTTATTTTGACGACCTTCGTGGATTAGTAAATAAGACAATTGACTTCCACTCGAGAGTTTTGGGTTCGATTAATAATGGTAACTAACTACAGTGTCAATGTCTGTTAAAATCGTTCATCTGGTCATAATACGTGCTAAGTGCGTGTGTTATTGTTATTACTTCTACACGAGTAGTTATTTTGTTAAACCGCTAGTTCAATGCCTACAGAATGCTTAAATACTGGGTCCAAAACAATATTGTCTCGCAGCCACGCTATTTATTATGTCCAAATCATTAATTCAGGTATGTTGAAGGTTATCTTTCGAAAGGAGAAGAATACAGATCGTTCTGTTTCACTTACTCCGTCCTTTTTCTTCTTTAAAATTTTTATCTGCTTTGTCAAACCATATTTCTTGATCGTTCTTAAACATGGCCATCATTTATTTAATATTTTAAAAATATATAAATTTTAATTAAAATTATAGATCTCAGCTCAAAATCAAACCAAATTATGGACAACATATCAAATAGTTACATTCTACGTATTGATGGGTTTCGAAACGGAACTTCAAAGCTACAAAATATCAAATAACTACCCTCCCCCTTCCGATATGCCACACTTTGAATGGATCAGCTGAAACACTCATTCGATATGGGTTTCAATTATCCAAGCTTATTTCAAAAACTTCACATATTGCAAACGATATTTTGCAATATATTTTGAAGCTTTCTTTTTTTTATAACGTTGGGTATTTAGAATCAAAACAAAATAATACCAATAACTTTATTTATGCAAAAGATAGATAGTGGAAAGTATTAACCCTTCCCTTACGGTGATAAAATTGAAACGCACGCTCCGGTGTTGGGTAGTAAGTACGCGATAAAAAATTAGCGATTTTAAATCGGAAAAATAAGAACATTCATAGATAATCCCCTTAATTAATTATAATTGAAGTTAAAAATATATTTGCTGAAAACATTAAAAAACCATCTGGCAACGCTCACGGAACGGGCATCGATCTGGTCTCGTTGCCAGTTCAACAGCTATTGCGGCGTGGCAGGGCTGGTGGCTAACTCGGGCGTGGCTTACACTTGCGAGGTTGAGACAATTGAGCTCCTCGCTATTCAGTGACGTATGCAAAAGTGAGATGCGAATATAGTGTCACGCTTCCCGCATACTCTTCACCTATCGTCAAGACCCAAGATCGAGGCGCTCACAGCGTTTAAATGCGAATTTGTTTTCGATATTCACGAAATGCTTACGATGTAGTCGATAAATTCTGATTATTATTAATATTATTTTTTAAATCAATGCGTAAATATATTATGGAGGAATACCTAAAATCTTAACCTTGTATTTATTATATTTATAGAGATATTGATGGTTATTAGAAGCAACGTGTAGAAGATACCCAACACAGGGAAGGAAAGGTTAATTTCTTATAGCGGTTTCTCTGAGTTATAAAGAATGCAATATATGACACAAAATATAAATACTAAATCAAAGGCGTAAAACAATAAAAACACAAAAATCTGAACAGTTACATCAACAATCACCATAAAATATATGCCCTGACCACTGCACTGGCATATTCGTTACATTAATCACGGCAGTTATATGAAAAGGTGTATGAATAAACAATATGTGTGTCGAAATAGGAAAGTCTGACACGCTGTCTTCTCTGCCTTCTCCAAAAGGGAAATTATGCCATGGTATGTATTTATGTTAATCATTATTGGTGACCTAGTTGGTAAGACGCCTGTCCTCTAGCTCGATGATTGTGGATTCAATTCCCGTTGGTACCTTAACTTTTTTTTAATATTTCCAGTCTTGTTTTCACTAAAGGTCGATTGGTTGCAATATGGTAATAAATTCGTACTGTATACGATGTAGGTTCAATAAAGTCAATTTTTAAATCAGTCTACTTAACACTTGCCTCCCTGTGATGGATAGCGAGTGACCAGGACTTATATTTTATTCGATTATTCGACGTTTTAATACACAATAAAAGGATTTTTATAGCTAATTACAAAAAAAAGCCTAGCAGATTTTGCATAATTTTAATTTAAAATATACATTTTTTACTGGACGCTTAGCGTCCAGCACCGTGGTTGGCGGATTTTTTTAGCACAGTAAGGCAAGTGTTATTTCCACTGGGATGTCCAATCAAAATATCCAGCATTTTTAGTCGATTCACCAGAAGAATGATTTTTTTGTTGTCTTTTATATTTCTTTCTTTACAATAAAAACTAATTGCAATGACATATTATTTTCCAACCAACTACAAGTTATTTTTTTGGGCTCCATTGGCACGCAACCTCAAAATGCCTTTAATAGGAGATAAACGTTCTACCACTAGGCTGTGCAGTTTCCCATATTTTTTGTAAAATTCAACAATCCGGTTGGTATAATTCGCTTCATTTGAAAAATAAAATAAAGTACAAGAATTGCTGGGAATCGAAGTCAGGATGACTTAATGCTTAGTAAGTATGCTTTCAAGTGGATCGTAATAGCGCTGACTTAATAAATTAAATTATTAATTATTTTTCTTCCCGTATAGTAATCTTAATTGGTAATTCGAACACATTGAAGAGCGTGACTGGAAATATAGTATTTTCTTCGGCTCCAGTAATAAAACCGTCGAGTTTAGAATCACTGGAGTAGACACATATCTCGTAGTTCATGATTGTACGTATTGACATTCATACCACACATTAAGAGCCAACTTGCAGACGTACTCAAAGCGTTTGTGTTTAATTACAGGGCTGTTTTTTTCTTTTTAGGCGCCATCGACAATCAAACCCGAAACATCCGTTCTGTGGTGTAGTTCATGACTGAACATTGTGACTCCCATGATAACCTCCAAAAACTCGTATTCGTCTATCACTACACTCCACGGCTCGACGGGTAGTTGTCTAGGGTAGTTCAGTTGCGTCTCTCACTTGGTCAATCGAATGCATTGAGATTATTCCTCTTATGCGTCGTCAATCTACGCCTCTAGTAACCACAACTCTCTCTTAACTGTCTCCTTGGCCACGAGAAATGTGTTCGAAAAATCGAAGGGCTCTTCGAAGGCATACAATCCATCCCTGCACTCTGCTCAAAGGGTAGTCCAGTTGCATCTCTCACTTGGTCAAACCAACGCATTGGGATTCTTCTTCTTGTGCGTCGTCCTTTCATGCCTCCAGTAACCACAAACCTATCCAAACTGTCTCCTTGGCCACGAGCAATGTGCTCAAAGAATTGGAGGACTCGTCGAAGGTATACTTCCTATCGACAATCTGTCGGTGATTTTCAGTTCTTCGAAAATGGAGGCATTAGTTCGCTTTGCTGTCTATGGAATGCGTTACATACATTCTTCTCTAGTACCACATGTCAAATACATCTATTCTACGTCTCTCGATTGCTCTCAGAATCCAAGTCTCCTCCCCATACATGAATATTGCGAAAACGAGAGACTTAACTGGGTGCATTTTTTTCATAATGTTGATAGTTCTGCACTTCCATATCTTTCCAGATTTGACATCGAAGTTTTTACCATTCCCGTTCTTAGCTTTTATGTTCTTTGTATTCAAATCACGCAATTAATTGGAAGTTTCTTGGATTTCGAAGCAAAATGTTTCTCTCAAAATTAAATACGTTTAATAAAGATAAAAGAGTGTCAAAAACATGAATTCATATTTTTCGTAATAAGGTTCTACACTGGAGCCCATTTGAGTTATGGATAGAAAAGCATTGAGTCTATTGACAGTATAAAACTGTATTGTTTATTTTAAACAAACACAGATTATTCTTAGCTAATGTTCAGTAAATAAATCAATAAGGATGACTCATTTTTGTGTTCAAAGTTATAACTTAAAAGCCCCATAGTATCATCTAAATTTATCACGTAAGACAGAAAAAAATATATAAACATATTAATAAAAAAGTTATTGTTTCAAAATATTGAATTTCTAACTAAAACATTATATCTTTACAATTTCGAAATTCAGTAATAATTGGTCAATAAAATACATTTTTATTTGCGATTTGCTGAAAAACGGAATGATTAATGAGCAAATAACGGAAAGCCCCGTAATAAATGGCAAATTTGCGAATTTATTTCCACTGTCAAAGTATTAGGGCAATAATTTAGCAAAGTTGCGCCAACCAGCGGACCGAATACGGTCGATCAGTAAGAAAATAATTGCTTTTCACCTATTTTTCTAAAATAATACAGTCACATAAATCACGATTCCTCGGTTAAACTCTTTGAAAATTATTATAACAAAATTAAACTTTATTTTTTCGATACTTAATTTTTAAGCCAAACTTTAAAAAAAAATGTAGATATAATAAAAAAAAGGTGAAGAGCATCCATACTTTTCGTTTTCTATATATTTTACACGTTAAATATTGTGAAGTGAATATCGATATTATATAACTTTCGGCTTCTTAAACCAATTAAAAAAAATCAAAAAAGTTTTTCTACTATTGCTTTAATTTTTTAATCAAATGCCAAACATAAGTTGAGAGCGTATGGATTTTGTGTTGTCTATGTTTGAATTGATTTTTTTTATGATTTATTTGTTCAAGTTATCTATGATACAGACATGTGCCAAACCTATATACAAATGTACTAATTTAGAACTAAAGGTCTTATCTAGTTTGTATCTTATAACTATAAGCTAACTTAATATAAATTTCCTACAAATCATTCTAATTTTTTTATTATAATAGTCTAAATATTTGATTTCTTATAAATAGTTAACACCTACATACTTACTTATAACTAGATAACAATCTTAAAACTAATTATTTAATACGTACATGTTCACTCGTTTAGGCTACTTGCATTTTATTGCCTTCACTCAGACCTTGGTTCTCCCTGCTAATTTAACCTTTCTCTTCCAGTGCTAAAAAAGTCCGCGCGTTCCGGTGTTGTGTATTCAATACACATGTAAAAATGAGCGATTTTAAATCGTAAAAATAAGAATATTCATAGCCAATCGCTTAAATTTATTAAATTTGAGGTCAAAAAATGATATTAATTGAAATTTAATTACTGAAAACATGAAAAAAACATCGGCCGACGTTCACAAGACGAGTGAAGAGACCACCTCAAATGAATGCCCGAGAGCTACTGAAGCGAGAAAAGTGAGCGAACTGAGACTCCATTTCTTGCGTTCCCATATACCGAAGTAGAGGGAGTGAGGCGTGAATAGCGTCGCATTCTCACCCATAGCGGTTTTTTTAGAATGAATATACGTTTTTTTTAGAATGAAAAATTTATAAATATATTTCGTGTTTAAGTTTTGACTGTAAATTTGTATTTGGAAACCAAAATTATTTATGCTTCTGTGGAATTTTGATGTCTTTGTAAATTGGTACAAAAATAATGGATTTGATCAAAATGTAAATGAAAATATTTTTAAGTGTCTTTTTTTAATAAGAAATTTAATTATATTTAGCCTTTCCCTTCCTGTGTTAAAAATCTGCCCGTTCCGGTGTTATGTATTCAATACACATGTAAAAATGAGCGATTTAAAATCTTAAAAATAAGAATATAGATAGCCAATCGCTTAAATTAATAAAATTTGAAATCAAAAGTGATTATAATTGAAATTTTATTGCTGAAAACATGAAAAAAACATCGGCTGACGTTTACAAAACGGGTACTAAGACCACCTCAGATGAATGCGCTAGAGCGACTGAGACCTGAGACGGACTAATACTGTGTATGTTATACTTCGAAGGAAAAAACACAACTGCAAACTGAGATTCTATTTCTTGCGTTCCCATATACAGAAGTAGAGTGCGAGTGAGACGTGAATAGCGTCGTTTCCTCACCCATAGCGGTTATTTTAGAATGAGTATACCTACGTCACACACTGGCACACGTTTGATTGTATTGGTGAATTTATTCCCGATTTTCACAAAATATCTCTATGTGGCCGATAAGTGCTAATTATTATTCATATTATTTTTTTCATTCAATGCGTAAATGTATTACGGAGGAATACCTAAAATATGGACCCAGTTTTTATTATATTTATAGATATTAAAGTTTTAAGAAGCAATGTTTACTAGTTACACATCACAGGGAAAGTAGGGTTAAAGGTGGACTAGTCAGAAAACAGATGATGCTTTTGAAACCTATTCTTATGAAGGAAAAATAGATCGAACTTACTTTCGTAAGCCTACAAGTGAGTGATTAGAGGATTGCTGTGGTCCTGTTGACTTTATAGAACTTCACGATCCGAGCAAGGATATGGTGCCGGAGGATTTCTACATGCAGTTCGTAAAAAAATATGTAAATAAAAATATGTAATATCTTGGATGCAAAAGGAAGTGTGTACTTCAATTAGATTAAAATTAGTTAATTATATTTTAACCAATTATAACCTATTTATCACAAAAATGTTAGAAACTTTGTAATTGACCTGTTAAGTTTCGGGTCGGTAGACAGAAGTCTTATCAATTAAGCCATGCAGATGGTTACACATCAGAGTAATGCAATTTAGGAACTAGTCCTTAAGGGAAGAGATGATGATGATTTGTTGATAAATAAAACACGTTTTGGATCTCAATGCGGAAGAAGAGTTTTTATTAGTAAACGTAGGTATTTATACTATTTCCGCATGTGTGCGGGAATGCGAGCAAGATATCCTTCGTCTCGTTTCTGCATTAGCAAAACGGTTAATGTCGTATGTAGGTGACAATTTATTTACGGAACTGGCGAGACAGCGTGGTGCGTTCTCGCTCTAGTATGGAATGCGGTCCGCTCCGGGCTATGGGTTGAATGGCCGGCGTGTGAACTTCGGACTTGTTTATTTAAATTTGTCGAGGAATGCAAAGGTAACTTCATCGGTCATTGACCGTATGTATGAACGCCCACAGTGTTCCGAGTGGGCGACTGAATGTGCGACGACCGCCACAGCAGCATTATCTCGATGAATACTGTTTTCGAATACGCTCAGATCAGATTTGATTACAACTTTGTGCTCAACATAATTAAATAACGCTTCTCTGCACCGTATACCCGTCGTGAAAAAAATAATTTCTTATAGAAATAACAACCTGCATATACCATGTATATAAATTTAAATTTTGATTAATTTCTAGCCCTCTTTTCACGATCCCTGAAAAGTTTTTGATAAACCGTCCGCCCTTTGATATTACTTCTTTCACCTTTTCCGCTAAGCCTTGTTGCTCAGTATTTTTTATCCATTACATAATATGCTTTCATTAATGAAAGATAAATTTATAAGCAATTAAACTTTTTAATGGCCCAAGTTTTTGTTGATTCTGGCGTCGTAGTCCTTAGTTTTCACGTCTCCTCGGGCTATTTATTTTTCCTTGAACATAAACTTAGCAGAATGGTTTGCTGAAATTTCCTGGTTATAATGTCAGTAAGTTATATTATTCTAAAGAAGGATCTAAGAACAGGCTTTCAACAGGAAGGCAACGTTTTAACACTGACTTTTTTTGAGAGGTTTTAAGGATACAAACTTGTTTTTATTATTTTTATATTTTGCTGTTTCGTAAAAAAATAAGAAACATTAAATAAAAATATCATCATTTGAGTCGTTATAGTTAAAATTTAGACATTTCTTTACGATGTCAAATAGAGAAAATCAATATTCCCCATAACAGTTTCTTTCCTAAAATATTTTTATAAAAATAATATTCAACTGTAATATTTAGTTTTTTTATTAAACTAGGCAAAACACTAGAATGATTCGTGCTCTCCTTTATAGTACCTACCAATTATTTTGACTCGAGACAATTATTTTCTCACAATTTGAAAATATTTTTAGAGTTGACTGAATTTGATCTGAAATGTTTTAATTGACTAAATTTAAACAATCCGTGAACAATTTTAACAGTTTCTAACTATGTTGTTCATAGTTAAGGCATTAACATTGTGAAAGTTTAAAGACATTGTAATTTATTTTTATCAAACACTGTTTATTCCACTTTTTTATTACGGTATAACCCTACCGGTTTCAAGGCTTTCACCTCATCTTCAGGGGAGCGCAAACAAGACTAAATGCTGTTCAAACTGGCACCGATTCACACGCTTCAACGGTTGGGGGCTGGGGGGGGGGAGGAGGGGAGAAAGGCATGGGACAATTTCGGCCAAGAGCGGAGAGATTTTGGATTTCACCGCGAGAATCATACTTTTTCAATCGATGATGCCAAATTCTTACATATCAGTGGCAACGGAAATAAATTGGACAGATTAGAGGCCCTAGAAATTTCTAAATCAGTACACCGATCGGAACATCTGTTGAACAGTTATTTACCCAAAATCTCTCCGCTCTTGGCCGAAATTGTCCCATGCTTTCTCCCCTCCCCCCCCCCCTAAGCCCACAACAGTTGAAGCGTGTATATCGGTGCCAGTTCGAACAACATTTAGTCTTGTTTGCGCTCCCCTGAAGATGAGGTGAAAGCCTTGAAACCGGTAGGGTTATACCGTCATAAAAAAGTGGAATAAACAGTGTTTGATAAAAATTAATTACAGTTTCTAACTAGTTAATAAATATATAACTAGTCATTACACTTTTTGTTCTTAGACATATAACTAGTATTCTTAAGCGTGTAACAATCATACCTTTAGATAGTTTCTTTCTTAAATGTATTTTCTGCTATTTATCTTGAGACACGACTATATGTAATTTTGGAATGTATTTAAATATGTACATACCATACTATGTTGCTATCAACAAATCTATACTTATTTAAGCCATTTATATTATCACCAAACATAAATCATTTAGTAAAAGAATAAAATACTTGTGTGGCGTCCACATGCTCGGCCAATGACCGGCGATGCGACCTTTGCATTCCTTGACAAAATCAAAACAAACAAATACAAAGTCCACACGCCGGTCATTCAACTCATTGTCATACGCGGAGCGCATTCCATGCCGGAGCGAGAAGGCAGTACACCTGTCGCGCCAAATCCCAAAATAAATTGTCACCTACACGATGTACGCAGCGTATTGTGAATGGAGAAACGAGACGGCGGGATATCTTGATCGCATTCCCGCACGCATTCAAGAATAGTATAAATACCTACGTCTACCAATAAAATGTCTCTTTCCGCATTGCGATCTAAACGAGTTTTATTTATCGACAAATCATCATCATCTCTCCCTTAAGGACATAGCTCCTAAACTTGTATAGAAAAACCTAAAAAAATCCTTAATTTACTAAAACTATCAATAATACTCGTATTTCTTGTAATTTGTCCAATCCAATAAACATTTATTTTAAAAAATTAAGCGCAATAATATATGTGTTTTATTTTTAAGTTTAGTAGGGTTATTTTGTCCAATTCAATACATATTTCACCAGTTTGCCAAATTCAATACATATAACATATGTAAAAAATAATAAACCCACAAGGAATATTTTATAAGTTTATTTGAAATATCATCGTCAATGCTTTTGTGCAAAGTTATCAAATCAGTTTATTTCATAAATAAATTTTATATACATTTTTCATGTCAGTTTCTTCAGTTTTAACATTCCAAAACCGGTAAAATGTTGGCTGGTTCCTGTTTACATATTCTAGCCAATTTATCTTTGAATAAAACCCAGTGTGCTAATAACGAGCAATAAAAACACATGTATTTTTTATTTTTTTTAGTCCGATGGTAAATATCACCGCACGGATGTTGAAAAAAATGTTTATATTATTTTAAAGTTATTTAATCTATGGTAGAGTGATAGTTTACTTAACTAAACATCAGAATCACATGATGGATAATTTATATGTAAAATGTTTCCTATTTAAAATCCCCCCCTTGGATATCCAGACCTAACCTGCCCTAAATATTCACTTGCATTTTTACCCGCCCCATTTACCATTGTATCACATCTCTCCCCCTACCTCATTCTTATTATATTATTAACACTTGTATAAGAAATATACTTTTAGCCATTTAATTTATCTTCACCTGACGATGAAGACGGTGATCTTCGAAACCGGTAGTAAACCCAAAAATAAACCTGTGGTGAACACAAAAATATAAAATAAGTTTTTTATTTACTTATTTTTCCTTTTACATAAAACATGGCACCACAAAGTGAAACTATAGCCTTTTCGAAGATTCAAGAGATAATTTATATTTAAACATAAAATTCTTTCCATAAAAACATCAATTTCCTGTTAATAATCATTCAGAAAATTCAGTTTTGCGATCATGAAAAATGATTCAATAAATTTTTGAAACAAGTATTGGGTTGTTTTAACCTTTCCCTGTCTGGTACAGAGTATGTGTTGTGTAAATGTAGGCCAAACATTTTGAAAAAGAAAACAAATTTAATTTCCACTCACATTTAAAATGAATAATTATTTTCCGAATTTGTTACGAGTATTAGCATTTCTGTATTTGACGTATTTTATATTTAACTGTTATTAAATAATTTAAAATCATCACTTGTTTTTGCAGATGATCTATGCTTAAATCAATACAGCAAATTGTTAAAATCTCTCTCCCCCTGGCTCCATCCCAACTCATTGTCTGCGAAGACTGTTGGGGCCAGCTCTCCTCGTCCTCAGGTTGTATGCTCTTCTGTCCCGGACTACGTCCCCCAGGCCGTGCCTCTGCATCAGGTTATCTTTTTGCACCACCCATGAATTATTTGGTCTTCCTCTGGTTGTTATTCGAGGAAGATCTATTCGTTATTCGAGGAAAAGCAAATTGTTAACAAAATAATTGGAAAAAATATCATCTGCTGTTGTATGCAGTATAACCTGAGGGGCTTATTTCCATGCGGCAATATCTTTCTTCCAGCCAGAAAAGTCTTAAATAAGCGTTAATTATAAAAAGCCCTGGTTAAATATGGGCGTCTTATTAACTAGGTCATGGAGGTCTTTTATATCTAAATTTAATCACAGTAAAATAATTTGAAATAAAAATTATCAAGTTTGATTAAAACCTATAATCTGAAAGAAAGCTCTCCTAAAACTGTGAATTTGATAGATTGATTAAAAATACAAAATGATTAAGTTCTCCGAAAAATTTAAACCGTCTCCATTTTAAATATAACAAATATTTGATATAAAATTACGAGTTGAAAAGAAAAATGAAAGTTTGTTTTGAATATCTCCTTTCCGAAAGTAAATTGGAACAACTGATTATAAAAGTTTTAATGATATTTAATTAATGAAGTTGGCGGCAGTGAATAAATCGTCTGGGGAGTTTGTTATTTTTTTTTTTGTTTTTGTATTTTTTTTTATTTATCGTTGTCTTGCTGATCATACTGTTTTTTTTAACCTGGCGAGTTTATTGCCATGTGACAATCTCTTCCAGCCAACCAGAAATATGTTTTTATAGGTCCTAAGTGTTAACCAGACTGGAATCCCATTTAAAAAAAATCTGGGTTCCAGCGGGGATCGAACCCGCAACCTCCAGATCGGCAGACTAGTGTCTTACCACCAGGCCACGGAGGTCGTTTTTATACATTGATTATTACACATTGATTAGAAAAAAATGTTTATATACATTGATTAGAAAAAATCTTGATGAGGAATCTTTCAAATACGATAAGGTGTATTTAAAAGATTATAAAAAATTTTATTGACGACCTTCGCGGCGTAGTTGGTAAGACACTTGTTTCCCAGCCCGAGGGTGGTGGATTCGATCGTCGTTGGAAAACAAATAAAATAAAAAGATTTGTCATGTTTTCCTCTAAGGGTTCTTAAACAGATTTCTTTGAGAGATTACTCTGGAATCAGTTACAAACCAATATAAGACTCATTCCGTCCTTGGCATGCTTTAAGAAGCGACTGAAAAACCTCTTAATTTCTAGTCAGATAAATAACATGTTTAATTCCTGATTTTTCTTTTTCTTTCCTCTCCACCATCCCTTCCTTTCATTTTGATTGATGATATCTCACTTTATATGAAAAAGAATGTCCGGGTGACTCTCCGTCTTTGTGGGGATCGAGGGCATGTGCACACGTATATGTTTATGGATTTCGTGGGGATGGATAGTCA
This sequence comes from Odontocerum albicorne, assembly GCA_949825065.1. Classification (NCBI taxonomy): domain Eukaryota; kingdom Metazoa; phylum Arthropoda; class Insecta; order Trichoptera; family Odontoceridae; genus Odontocerum; species Odontocerum albicorne. The sequence continues at coordinate 7,516,153 of OX463860.1, read as the reverse complement.
TTTGAATGATTTGTGATTTGAATAACTTGCTTCATTTACTTTTGTCTGGTTGGTTGGAAGAGATTGCCGCCTGGCAATAAGCCAGCCAGATTGTATTTGCAATAAAAGTGTTAAATAAATAAATTGCCACATGACTATAAGTTCGCTAGGTGGTACCGCATACAAAGAAAATGTAATACAACACAATAATAGAGAATGACTATTATCGATGATATCCGTGGCCTAGTTAGTATCTGGCGACACCTGTCAACATATATTACAAATAAAGGCGTCATCTATAAAAAAAATGTCCGGCAACTCTATTTAGCTTTCGTTGTATATTGTCATGTGGCAATACTTTGAAACTTATCAGGCTGCTAGATAAAGGTGTAAAGTAACAAACCTTTATATACCATTTAAAAAAAAGTAATTGAACCCGCAAACTCCTGGTGGGAGTCAATCGTCTACCAACTTAGTCACTGATACATCCTTTTGATATCGTAAACTATGGATTATTTTACGGCATACATATCAAGTATACAAATCATTACTTTTATTATATTACGAGTACATTTATTAAATTTTAAAATAAGTGCTTAAATATTTTGATTAAAATTTTGTCAGTTATTATAAAAGGTTGTATATTCGTATATTGATGTCATTTAATCTCCAGAATACAGATGTCACGTTACGTATGAACGATAAGAGAAGAGCAAAAGTAACAATTACATACATAAAAGTAATAAATTAGGCAGTCGATCGGAGCGTAGTTGTTATTGCGACAGGAGTATTATTATAATACTTGGGCTTGCAAGAAGAATGACTTGTAGCAAAGGTTTGTGTGAGCTCTTGAGTATGATATTTTTTGTTGTTTTTTTTATGAATATACGCGATATATTGTGGGATGAACTTTTTGGTCTGTCTGAAGTGATTAACTGTGAGGAGTTTGATTTCGCGTGATGTAGGTATACATATGTGATTGAGTGCCACTGTTTGTCAGGTTGATGAGAATGTGCAATAGGGTTTTATTTAACCAAGAATCGGAAATAGGTATCGATTTAGTTTTTCAAGCCTTTATCCTCAGTGAGATACAGGCAAAAGCCTTGTTTACTGGGAACACGACAAATGAAAGACAATAAACCCAGATCCATTTAAAGTGTGTGTCCGAATTAAATAACCTGTTGTTTTTTGCAAATTATATATATTTCTTGTCATGTGTAACATAAATGAATATAAAAATTAAAATAACTATTTTTTAGGCTTGTCATCTATAGATATAACATTATATATTTAGTGCAACGTGCAGCCTTTTGTCAACTATTGAAAAAAGTTAGAATAGTGTAATTCTTATTAGAATTTTGAGTGCGCACGAATACAAAATAAACGTGTCACAAAAAGTATTAAGATAGATAAAACACAACAAAAAAGAGTACGTAAATGCGTACTTCCTACCATACTATATACTCGTATATTATACTAACATGAGTCATGCAAGGGATTAGGAGACTTTTAAGGCCATACATGCAAAAAAATTATCTATTGAAAAAAAATATTTAAAATCACATTATGTATCCACTCAATACGCCTATAATAATAGATCTTAGAAAGTTTGAGAGGACAAGATCAACGTGAAGAAGGAATATATGATATACTGTAGAAATTCATGCACTTGGTGTGACTATGTTATGTGTGCCAAAATACGGAATGAAATTCTTAGGGATATATGTGTGTGTTAAGTAAGATGAATAAGAGTAATCTGAGATGGTTTGGGCATGTGAACAGCGGCGGCTAGTCTAGAGGTGCGTTGGTGCACTGAACCGGAGAAATAATTCGCAATAATTAAATTATACATTCGCAAACATGACTTACAATTTTTTTTAATATTTGTATAGATTAAATATGTATAAGAATACTGACAAATAGTACGAGTATTTTTATGTAAGTGAAAATTTAAATTTTTTTAAGTAAAATTTAAAAAAATATTCCTTTCAAATTGATCGGCCAAGTTGGCCAATACTATCGGAGAGACCTCCAATACGCACCGGACTGAAACGCAAATTCGTATAATAGGCCAACAGAGTATGTACAGTAAACCATGAGACAGCGATATTTCATATTCGCTCAGCGTCTCGAGGTGCGTTGGTGCTCAGCGCACCAACGCACCTCGGTAACAGCCGCCGCTGCGGAACGTGGAATGTGGAACGAATGAATGAAGATACATTAACAAAACAAATGCAGAGTGGAAATGCGAGTGGAAGGCGTGGTAGAGGAAGATAAAAGAAAGTATGATTAGATCAAGGTTTGATATTTTGAAAGAAGAAAAAGTATGATGTAAGTTAAATAAAAGGAGCTGTATTGGTAGGTGTATGGATGTTAAAAGACTTACTATGTTTGTCGAGATTGAAAAGTTTGGCGCATTTTCCTCTCTTCCAAATCCAGTAGGGAAATGACATGATGGTATGTATGTATGTGGAGAAGAAAAAAATCAACGAAAGTCATTTATAATTATAATAATCATAAAATAGCTATTTGTATAGAGCCATTTTGACAGCAAATTCTCCTGAAAGGTGCTATTAAACAGAATTCGAACCTAATTGATAAGGCTTCGCAACAAGTATGTCTTTAAGTACTTCCTAAAGTTGCATATGTCACCCATATTGCCATCACTAGGAGGCAGACCGTTCCACGCCATAAGACCAGCAACGGTAAAAGTTCTATCAAAGTACCCCACCCTATTGGATTAATTTGTAACAATCAGTTTATCAGATAAGAAAGAAAACAACCTTAATATTCTAAACACTTTTTTCCGAATAAACGTCTCTCAGACACTGAATTGAAAAGTGCTACAGTGATATATCATTCAAGGATTTAAATACAAAGAGACAATATTTAACCTTTCCCTTCCTGTGCTAAAATAAAATCCGCGCGTTCCGGTGCTCCGTATTCAATACACATGTGAAAATGAGCGATTTAAAATTGGAAAAATAAGAATATTCATAGCCAATTGCTTAAATTAATTTAATTTTAAGTCAAAAGGGATAATAATTGAAATTTAATTGCTGAAAACATCAAAAAAAAAAACCTCGGTCGACGTTCACAAAATGGGCGAAGCGACCACCTCAAACGAAAGCCCGCGAGCTACTGAAGCGAGCGAACTGAGATTCTATTTCTTGCGTTTCCATATAACGAAGTGGATTGAGAGTGAGACGTGTATAGCGTCGCTTCCTCACCCATAGCGGTTTTTTAGAATGAATATACCTATGTCACACATTGGCATACGTTTGATTGTACTGGTGAATTTATTCTCGATTTTCACAAAATATCTCTGATGTGGCCGATAAGTGCTTATTATTATTAATATTATTTTTTTAATTCAATTCGTAAATGTATTACGGAGGAATGCCTAAAATCTGAACCCAGTATTTATTATATTTATAGAGATATTAAAGTTTTTAGAAGCAATGTGTACTAGTTACACATCACAGGGAAGGAAGGGTTAATAAGATATTGTCCGTTTGGCATTTGTGATTGTTTATCCGTATTTATTTATTTTGGTTTGGTGGATATTTTTAATGTACGAGTACTATATATGTTGATGAGTTCAAAAGCAGGTCACTCCGTTTTCATTTTATCTAGTTTTTTTTATGATACAATCATTTGACTTTGATTGTTTGTATTTGAGAAATAATTTCTCTTAGTGTTGTTACCATAAACTTTGTTGATTTTAATAGCCCTGCATGTTCCAAAATATGCTCATTTTTCGAAGGTCATATATAAATATAATATAAACATACTTTGACACATCATAGGGAAAGAAGGGTTAAACCATATGTTTGATTCAAATAAACAAAAACACTGCCTGAGAGAATTGTTTAATGCATTTTTATTTTATTTTACATATGAAACAGAATAAACCCGAATCCATCTAATAAATTATTACGTAGCACAAGAAAAATAATCAAACAATTAATTTGAAGTACAACAGGAACAATAATATCATATTTCCAAATAAATTTTCTCTGATATGCCTAAAAAAATATAAAGTAGCTCAAATCCTCAGTTGATCCACCGAGATACGAAAGATATCGCTTTCGATAAGATATTGAATTAAATTTACTTAAAATTTTTAAATAAAATAATTTAATAAACAGACGAAAGTAATGATGAATTGACACTGGAAAAACGGTGTATAATTGAATTGCTCTTTCGTTATATAACGTAACATATAGTACAACCGGGCGGGTTTTTAACCGTATGGAAATTTCTTCCTTCTAACTAGAAAGACGAAAGGTCGGTCAGAAATAAAAATGTGTAACTCCATTGGCACGATATCTCTACTTTGGCACGATATCTCTACTGTTAAACCAATTTGTTATTTTAAATGTAGTTTAATATTTTTTTTGTAATAATTAGTTTTTTAATTGTTTATTTTAAGTAAAAATTGTCGTTTTTTTTGTGTATACGTGTAAACATGGCGCATTCACTGTGTTTTATTTTATTTCTTTTTTGACGTATATAGAAGAGCATGGCGACTTTGTTTGGTAGGTATCTCTCCCAATCATGTAGAAAGGTGATATATTGACCTTAAGTGGAAATCAGGACGAAGCTTATGAGATTCATTTAAAAAAACGTGGATGTGAAAGAAAAAAACAACAGCGTAATCCACGATTGGAAAACATGTATGTCTTACCAGCTAGACCCCGCAGGTTGTCATATTGGATCGATATCTAAGGACTATTTAGGGGAATGATTTGATAAGTTAATATAATTTCATGAAAATGAGCTTAAATAGTGAAGAGAAACCAAGTTAAAAATAACTTGTAACAATCTTAGACCCTTTCTTCGAAGTTTCTCTTTTTCACAAAGGTTTAACATATCTTAAGTCTACAGTGAAAATGCCAACAGTCAAATCAAACTAATAATGAGCACTACGACTTATTCAAATTGATATTATTCCAAATTGTAAATAGTTAGTTATTTAAGTAAAAACTTTAACTACCGCATTTCAATATTTCATTAATTAACCAAAAGAGGCTTAAAACTTACTTGAAACATTCGTAATAAGTTTATTGGTTAACTTTTCCTGAAAAAGGTTCACTTAGTTAAATAAGATTTAAATAACAAGCAAGCTGTTGAATAGAATCGTATTTAAATCTTGAAAATACGACTTTTTTCAGGTAACGTTGCAATATCTTTCAGCCAACATGTCACTTAGACTGACTTTGATTAATCAAAGAGGCTGAAAAAGTTGTTTGTTTCTTATTATTGTTGAAGAGTTTTCAGTTGTATTTTGTGTGAGGGCTAAAAACTTAGCACTTAAAACTTTTGCCTTAGCTTACGTACCTTCTCCGTTTTTTAACAAGTAAAAAACGACCACACATTTTTTCTTTTTACTTCTTACAAAATATTTTATGTCCATTAAGTTTGGTCAGAAGAGAACAGGGAAAACATTTCCTGAATGTGTATATATCTTGTCAACAATAACATCTGTTTAGAAAGAAGGAAGTTGAGAGTAGAAAAGCGAGTGTTTTTTTTTATTAAATACTTGTTTGGATAACGTATGGTGAAGAGATGAGAAGAAAAACGTTAAATCACTGAGAAATATTTTTGATCTCATCATTTAGAAGAACTCGGTAGCTTGATTGATACAAAGTTTGTCTTTCAACTCGGTGGCTAAAGGCTCAATTCCTGTTGGTACCCACGTTTTTCTTAAGAGTTACGGCCTGGTTTATACTCAAAATCTCGATTACATATTTCTGGTTAGTTGGCAGTCATCTGGCAATGAATTCACTAGGTTAGACTGTGTATAAAAGAAGTTAATACAATTTGATGTTAATCTGAATTAAAAAATATATCTTTAATACAGATTAAGACAGTAATTCTTCATTTTATGGATACCTCTATTGCTCATTTGGTAAGACACTTAACTTTGACCTGAGGGTTTCAAGTTCCGGATAGTGCCTGACCAAAATTAAATTAATCTTTTATAAATATACATTACAAATAAAGAAGATTTTACTAAGTAAAAAAGGATTGTTGGAAACATTTTATGTTTGGGAAACGTTAGAAGTATATAAAACAGAAGAGCATGTACAAGAATAATGAATGGTATTGATGTAGGTAGGCAAACACAGTGGTCATGGATAGTTGAGTGTAAAAACCTACCCTATTTGCCTACCCCAAAAGTGAAATTCCGTAATTGTATGTATATAGGTATGTATACATTGCGTAATTGTATAGTTTAACGGTTAAAATATCTTTCAAATTAGCTGACTTATAGTCAATCAAACTATAAATATATTTCAAATTAGCTGACTTATAGTCAATCAAACTAAAAACAATAAAAATAGGTTAAATAAATACAAAAAACATTTTCTGCACAAGTAAATGTACTTAATTTAAATAACACTTGTCAATATTAATAAAAATATTAAAAATAAACAGCTGTGACATTGATAAGAAGTGTTGAATCGAAGATTTTTTTTGCACGCCAAAATATCTCAGTAGGGAGAGCGATAGACAGAAGATCTAAAAGCCCCTAGATCGATCCTTGTTTTAAGCAAACTAGTTGCAACCCGTGAAATATTCACGGAAGTAAAACAAATTCTACATTTATGATAATATATATTCATAAATGTAAAACTTGTTTATATATATTATATAATTTATACATCGTCCCCTTTTACACCGGTTCAAAAATTGTTAGCTAGGTATTTAAAATTCGTTGAGTATAGTTTACATCTTTTCATTTATCACGGACCCACCGAGATCCAAATTTCGAATTACTTTCGGAGAGAATCCAAGTATTCCTCTCTCGCTCTCTTGTATTCAAAATTCAATTTTTGTATTCTTTCTTTGGCGGCAACCGTCGTACGGGCTTTGGACTATTTATACTATGATACTGTTTTATTTCAAACATTTTTTTATACAAGCAGAACCTGCATGAAACATTCAATTTTCTTTCTAGCCATTGACTCTTCTTCTGATCTAGTGACGGCAGAATCCTTTGCACACCAACGCATCACATATTTTCTTTGCAGTTCACTGAGTTTAATTTTAGAGAGATCTTCCAGGCTTTATCAGATGTACTTTATTTTTGATCGATATTAGGAATAAACTGAAGAATTTCCTTTTCGTAATTCCCATTTTTATCTGTATTTTCCTTGACATTTATCTTTTGTTGTAATTTTTGTTAGTTTTTTATACACTAAGTTATAGAAACGATCGTGGATACCGATAATACCCATGAATATAAGCTGGTTAATTGGAACAAGTTGTTTTTACTTTATTAATCCACTAGATGTATTTACATGAAAATGTTAAATAATAAATAAATAAAAATATCTATTAAAATTCATAACCGTGAAACTTTTTATTCGAAAATATGAATCTAACTTTGTGGCTCTAAGCCTTGTTAATTGAATATGTATATTCAGATTCCTGACCGTAAAATATACGACTTGAATATATCTATCTATTTTGCCTTTATTATTTTAATGAACGATTCAGATTTGTGACTATAAATCTTAATACATAAATATATCTATACAGATTCCTGACTGTAAATCTTAATACTTAAATATATCTATACATATTCCTGACCGTGAAATTTGTAACTTGAATATATCTATCCAGATGTGTGACTGTAAAACTTGTTTTTTGAATATAATATATCTATCACAATACATGGTGGTGAAATTTGTAACTTGAGATATCCTGATACTTGGCCAATTAACTTGTTCCTTGAACATACGAATATCTATCCAGATTCGTAGCCGTAACACTTGTTACTTGAATTTATTTATTCAGATACTTGGCCGTAAAACTTGTTATTTGAATATATCTATGTATTCAGATTCATGACCGTAAAACTTCTCATTTGCATATATCTACCCAAATTTGTGGTCGTAAAACTTATAATTTTTTTTTATATACGAACATATATCAAAATTTGTGACCCATAAACTTCTTATTTGAATATGTCTATAATATCAAGATACGTGACCGCAAAACTTGCTACTTGAATGCATCTATCCGGATTCGAAACCGTAAAATTTCTACATAAAAGAAAAAATAAGTAAATAAAAAACTTATTTTATATTTTTGCGTTCACCACAGGTTTATTTTAGGTTTACAACTAATTTTGAAGACCGCCGTCTTCATCGTCAAGTGAAGATACACTAAACTGTTAAAATATATTCTGTAGAAGTGTAAATAATATAATTTTTGTAATTTATTTTTATCAAACACTGTTTATTCCACTTTTTTGTGACGGTATAACCCTACCGGTTTCAAGGCTTTCACCTCATCTTCAGGGGAGCGCAAACAAGACTAAATGCTGTTCGAACTGGTACCGATATACACGCTTCAACGGTTGGATGCTGGGGGGTGAGGGAGGCACGGGACAATTTCGGCCAAGAGCGGAGAGATTTTTGGGAAATAACTGTTCAACAGATGTTCCGATCGGTGTACTGACTTAGAAATTTCTAGGGCCTCTAATCTGTCCAATTTATTTCCGTTACCACTGATATGTAAGAATTTGGCATCATCAATAGAAAAAGTATGATTCTCACGGTGACAATGATTAGCCATTTCAGAATAAATTAGATGATTTGTTAAGGCGGATTTGTGTTCACGAAATCTCTTTTCAAAAAATCTTCATGTTTTTCCTATATATAAATTATCACAGTCAGCACATAAAAGTTTAAACATACCACTGTTGCTAAGTGTTCCATTTTTGCCTTTCCCATTAAAAAAGAGTTTCCGGAGATTAAAATTAGTGTAATTACACAAATTTAGTAGATAGGAGAAGATAAGTGGAGAGAGATGTGATACAATGGTGAATGGGGCGGGTAAAAAAATGTGAAAGTGAATCCTTAAGGCAGGGGGGGATTTTAAATTGCAAACATATTAAGCAGAGGGCTATTATGAAAAAATTCTGACTGTAATATATCTATGACTCTAACATTCCGTTTTGTTACCGTATTTAATCTTATAACTATATTTTAAATATATTAGGCGTATTTGTATAGGATAAACAATCACTTGTGCTGAAGAAGGATTGAAAGAATGATCAAGAGGAATTTTTATGAAGTCAAATATTCCTCGAAACGTAATAATAAGAAGGGTGTTATACTCGTAATTTAAACAATATACTTAATTAGTAAAAGCAACCCATCGGGTATCGAAAATCAGGAAGATAATGCGATTAATTAAGCGCATCGTATCAGAGGCCACGGAACTGGAAGCATATTCCCTTCCCCTGATCATATCTTGGTTATTCTCGTAAATCAGCTGGTGCTTCGGTTAATGACGCTTGTGATAAATTGATAGATTATTAGCTAACTAGTAAATATGACATAATAATATTAGGATTTATTGCCTCGTCTTTGTTTATTACAATGCACGAGTAAACGTCGTAATTGTAATTTTATCCTTTATACTGAATTTATGTCACACTTGTTTTGTATTCAATGTCATGTTATATATTGATCTTGACTATGTCATGTTTATCTCAACACAAAAAGAGAAAAAAATATTAATTTCAATTTATCATTGATTTTGTTAAAAAATGTGACATTTTTTTAAAACGCCCTTCATCGCCGATTTTTTTCAGATATAACGGATTTCAGTTAACTTGTTCATTAAAACTACACCTTCACAAAATTAATAGTGAATGTGTACTATAGTGTTAAGTACCTGCATGTTGTTAGTTACGTTCTAGAATATGAACTTTTTTGCGCAGCTGCAATTTTGCACTATGAAACACTAATGCAAGAAGAATCGCACTTTATGCACCTTGAAACGATGTACTCTTTGACTTACTGGAATTGATAAAAACTCGTAATAAAAGATTTTTATCGTTTTATTTAATATTTGCTTTCTCCAACCTCGAATATAAATATTTAACAACACTCGTAAACGGTATACACAATCACTTTTAAACATTGATGTTTACTTAAAATTGAATGATTTCTTCTACATTTTTATTAAAAGAATATATATGACCGAAGTCATAGATATCCACTTCGAATACTAGGCGAAAAAAATGCCTGTGTCGTTTGAAGGGAGTAACACAGTGCGGGGATCGAACCGATGACCTTCCGCACGGAAGTACGCACATTCGCTGACTATTTTAGTTAAGATGTATATGATCTACACAAGTAAAAATAGAAATTCAATTTATATTTCATTTCCATTATGACATATGCGTACAAGTTGTTTAAATTGGTAAAATACAAAAAAAACTCTTAAATATTGTTTTCATTATGGACAATCAACCCACGCTTAGATAATTTATGTTATCATGTTAAAGAAAGTCAACAAATTAGAGTCAAAATAATAAAGGAAATTAAGGGGAAAAACAACAACATTTTTAGACAATTTAAACATTCAAGAGATTACCCTTAAAAATAATAATAATTGAACAAGGGGAAAAGTTCTTAAAAGAAAAAGTCTAATTAAAAAAAAATGTTTTGAAATTTGTTATGTTTTTCAAATTTCAAACATTTTATTTATGTACTTTTTCTGACAGTGCTTTTATTCATCATTCCATTATATTTTGTTTCTTTTATAAATATTTCGTAAAACCTTCCTCCCACAGTGACATTTTTATAACCTCCATTCCACAAGTTTCTCCCAGTTTCGCAGGGCAACAACAATGTTTTTAAAAGCTAAAAAAGGATCTACGGTTTACAATAAATCCCATATGCGGTAACGTAAATGAATGGAAAAAGTTACTTCAAAAACTTCTTAGATCCGACTTAAACTTTATGTGAACGTTTATTAAAGTCTCATTAGGTCGTTTATTTTCCAACATCACAAAGTATAATGAACTGACCAAATGGACACACGGCTTTTGGAAAAACAGAAAGCTTCCACGACCAGAGTTTCAGAGAAACTTTGCCTTAATGTGAAGGCAGCTTATCTGCCAAGCTGAAACTTTTGCCTGAAAGTCTGAAAAGCTCAGCGAAATTTAAAACAGAGACAGAAGGACGACGTTATGGTACTTGGAAACTTAAAAAAATGTCGACGCATGTGTATGTTAGCGTGTTTAAGTAATTTAGGGTAGCAGGGATTATTATTTTTTACTTGTCTCCGCATTTTTCTAGAGGGGAATATTTAACAGTTTAGCCTAAATACATTATACTTTGGTATATATTAGGTTCAGATTTTTAACGTTATCATCATCAATATCACTCTGTGTCACTATTGGAATAGGTTGACTAAACTAATCTCGACTTCACTATATCCTGGCGTGCATCTTTCATTTCTGCCCCTTCCATGTTGTATCGTATTATATTGAACTTTCATTATATACTGTACAACCTAGTGAATTGATTGCCATATAGTAATCTTTTCAACTAACCAGAATAGTTTTAAACAAGCTTGAAATAATAAAATAGACTAAAACCCTTTTTTGAAAAATATGCGCAGCAACGGTGTCGTTTCCAGTTGCTAACGTTAGGGAGATAACGTAAGAAAGACGACCTCCGTGGCCTAGTTGGTAAGACGCCTGTCTCCCAACCTAGAGGTTGCGAGTTCAAATCCCGCTGGAACCCAGATTTTTTTAAAAAGGTTTTTTTTTTCTTTCCCTTCTGATTTTCACTTAAGGCCACTTTAACATATTTCTGGTTGGTTAGGTAGAAATTTGGAAGATTTACCTGTAGTTTAAATGTCAAGTGTTGGTTGTTAGAATTCCAAACCTTAAGCCACTTTATAAGTATATTTACAGTAATTTTCGAGTAATTTTTCTTCTCACTTGGCGTCGGACCTTAAATCCGTCGTCGCTACTATTCCTTTCACACTTAGATGTATTCTTATGTAGGTCGCGTTGAATGGGGACTTATTTTGTATAACAACGACGATGGCCGTGAAATCAAACTGAACTATTGATCTAAAGAAAAACAAAAGAAAAACAAGCAACAAAAATAAAAAAAGTCGATATCCTCGATGTAGGATAGGCTATATATGATTGTCAGTCATCCTGTACGTGGAAGATGCCTATGCGTGTATTGATATATAGTGTGCAACCTGTTGCACTTCAGCGAGCGCGGTCTTGACAGATAAAACCAGAAGTTCCGCAGAATACACGAAAATGTAAAAACTTCCAGGAAAAAGGGCGTCTTACCAACCAGGTCATGTACGTCTTCCATACTCCACGTAATGCATACTCTTCTATGACAATTGTAGTTTGGTATATCACAAATTTAGTTTGTAAGTATCATCATCATTTTCATCATCATGCCATGTCCCCTTTGGGATAGACATAGATAATTTATTTCAACTTCATTCTATCTTGGAACACGTATTTCGCTTCTGCCACGTCAATACGCCTTACTTATTGTAAACAATTCCTTATTCACATTATAGTTTTGTATGAAATAGTTGAAATTTTTTAACATCATCGTCATCAACATCATGCCAAAATATCCTTGTTGGAGAGTATAGATAAAAACTAGTATACATATTTCGCTTCTGCTACGTCCATGCACCTCATCATACACAGTCTTCTAATATTAAGGTATTCTTGCTATCTGTTTTTCTTTCGAAATGTTATCATTTTGATCAATAAACAAAACACGTAAATTTGATTGAATAAATGACACATGGCAATTTATTTCAACAAAAGAAAAATATGTTAAAATACATCAAATAACCAACCATATTGGAACCTTTTCATGTGCTCCATTTAGAATCGAATCAGAAACATTCTTATCTTATTTTAGGCCTGTTGGCCTGTTATGGTCCTGCATCATTATTTGCCTCTTGCGACGTCGACTGCCAGCTGTCTTTCCCTCTTTTGGCAGATCGTCCTGGAGATCTGCTTGCTTGGGGGACACTGTCCTTGGCCATTCTTACGGCTTTTGGTTCCGCCATTTTGGATACGTCTTCGTTCCAGAACCTTCTTATCTGTCGTCCCCATCTTACAATATCTTCAACTTCGCACGTCCTTCGGATTTCTGTGTTTCGTACTCTATCACGAATGGTTTTGCCAGCGATACTCCTGAGTACCTTCATTTCGCTGGTTCGAAGGAGATTTTTAGTTCTAACAGTGTCGGCTCTGAACTCTATGCTGTATGTCATTATAGTGCAGACACAGGTCTTGTATATCCTCACTTTGCTTTGGATGTTTATATACTTGTTTTTCTAGATAGTGTTCTTTAAACATCCAGAAATAGCTGCGGCCTTTTGTGATTGTTCAAGCACTTCACCATAGAGGTCATTATTACACATTATGCTAGCACCCAAGTATTTAAATTATTGATATATACGAGTATACTCGTATATTAAGAATTTTATTTGGTCATGTAATTGATCACCCAAATGTCTTTGATCGACCCCTCGATCGCGACCGATCGTTTGACCATATCTGCATTAAAGTTTCAATATAATGTAATGGAAGCATAACCATAACCTTTAATATTTTTTACGTCCTGGAGGTCTGCTTGTTTGGAGGATACTGTCCCTGGCCATTCTTACGGCTCTTGATTCCGCCATTCTGGATACGTGTTCGTTCCAGAACCTTCATCTCTGTCGTCCCCATCTGACAATATCTTCAACTTCGCACGTCCTTCGGATTTCTGTGTTTCGTACTCTATCACGAATGGTTTTGCCAGCGATACTCCTGAGTACCTTCATTTCGCTGGTTCGAAGGAGATTTTTAGTTCTAACAGTGTCGGCTCTGAACTCTATGCTGTATGTCATTATAGTGCAGACACAGGTCTTGTATATCCTCACTTTGCTTTGGATGTTTATATACTTGTTTTTCTAGATAGTGTTCTTTAAACATCCAGAAATAGCTGCGGCCTTTTGTGATTGTTCAAGCACTTCACCATAGAGGTCATTATTACACATTATGCTAGCACCCAAGTATTTAAATTATTGATATATACGAGTATACTCGTATATTAAGAATTTTATTTGGTCATGTAATTGATCACCCAAATGTCTTTGATCGACCCCTCGATCGCGACCGATCGTTTGACCATATCTGCATTAAAGTTTCAATATAATGTAATGGAAGCATAACCATAACCTTTAATATTTTTTACGTCCTGGAGGTCTGCTTGTTTGGAGGATACTGTCCCTGGCCATTCTTACGGCTCTTGATTCCGCCATTCTGGATACGTGTTCGTTCCAGAACCTTCATCTCTGTCGTCCCCATCTGACAATATCTTCAACTTCGCACGTCCTTCGGATTTCTGTGTTTCGTACTCTATCACGAAGGGTTTTGCCAACGATACTCCTGAGTACCTTCATTTCACTGGTTAATGACATACAGCATAGATTCCAGAGCCGACACTGTCAAAACCAAAAAATCAGAAACATTCGAATTGGAAAACAAATGTCATATGTCTTGTTTTTGCTCCCATAATTATGAAGCGAAACTCTTAAAACCGGTATGGTTATACCGTTACGTAAAGTGGAATAAACTGTGTTTATTCAGTGTCTTTAAACCTCCACAATGTCAATATCATAACTATAAATATTATGCAAATGTCTTACTTACTAAGCGACAAATGTCGTCACTTTGCTGTATATCATCCTCGTAAATCCGATAACAGTATAGATTTCCTTTGGTACCTTAATTTTTAACCTTTCCCTTACGATGATAAAAATAATACGCGTGCTCCGGTGTTGGGTAGTGAGTACGCAATAAAAAATTAGCGATTTTAAATCGGAAAAATAAGAACATTCATAGATAATCTCCTCAATTAATTATAATTGAAGTTAAAAATTATAATAATTGAGATTTATTTGCTGAAAACATTAAAAAACCATCTGAAAACATTTTAAAACGCTCACGGAACGGGCGTACGTCTAACCTATTTGCAAGCCTAGAAGCTACTAGTGGCGCGGAACGTCAGTCGCATACCCCGGCCCTTACGCCTTTGCTTGCGACGTTGAGACAATTCAGCTCCTCGCAATTCAGTCTAGTATGCAAGAGTGAGATGCGAATATAGTGTCGCGCTTCCCGCATACTATTCACCTATCGTCAAGACGAGGCACTCGCAGCGTTTAAATGCGAATTTGTTTTCGATCTTTACAAAACACCTCGATGTAGTCGATAAATTCTGATTATTATTAATATTATTTTTTAAATCAATGCGTAAATATATTATGGAGGAATACCTAAAATCTTAACCTTGTATTTATTATATTTATAGAGATATTGATGGTTATTAGAAGCAACGTGTAGAAGATACCCAACACAGGGAAGGAAAGGTTAAACAAGGGTTCCAGACTGGTTTTCTCTTTAACTCACTCGTGGTTGTTGGGAGTTCGTTGTTTCTTTGTAATAAACCTACAAAGTTGTTATGTATTAAATTGTATTGTAATACGAGTACAATACAATAAAATTCATCCCTTACAATGCTTCCTCCTCATACTAATAATATGGTGAAGTAAACCAAATAACCAAAACTTGTTTTATTCACAAAACTTGTTTTTCTTTATTAAGTAATCTAATGCCAAAATATTATTTAACACAGTAAATGTTTTCGCTTATTCTTTAGTAAAAGAGGGTAAAATCCACTTAATGATGTTAAAATAGGGTTGTAAGAAATAATTTTATTTTATTTTTCGTTAAGGAAAAACTCGTTAGAAAAAAGTATGTGCGAATAGCTACTAAACGAGTACAGTTATCATTAATAAAATGTTTGAGGTTACGATGTACTGTAATGACGTAACACAACACTAAGTTAACAATAAACACGCATATTTATTGGCTTAATTTATTTAATGATATATTATTTATAGTTAACATTGTGGACGTTTAAAGACATTGTAATTTGCTTTATCACACACTGTTTATTCCACTTTTTTAACGGTATAACCATACCGGTTTCAAGGCTTTCACCTCATCATCAGGGAGCACAAACAAGACTCCTGTCAGGGGGTGGGAATGATGATGAGGCGAAATCCTTGAAACCGGTAGGGATACTTTTACAAAAAAGTGGAATAAACAGTGTTTGATAAAAACAAATAACAATGTGTTTAATAATGAATTGAATTATTTTTAAGCTTATTTACTTTCAATATTTAAATCTTAGACGCAAAACAATGCAACAACAAGCTTTAGGAAGCACTTGTAAATAACTATTTTTGGTATATGAAGACTACACATAAACACTACACTACACCTAAAGCTGACTGTAAATATCACATTTCGGAAGATCTTTAAAGTTTTTTTTGTAGTTCTCTGCGGTTTTCTTACCAAATATGTTTTTCGGAACATGTGAGTATGCGGGAAAGTATCTAGTCTATTGGCCGCAGCCACTCACTTACTATCCTAACACACAACTAAGAACAATATTATTTTAGTACAATGTAGTCTGTCAATATTAATGGTTTCGTGAGTTTGTCTCTGAACGATGTTATAAATATATATTTTTTTATTAAACGAAGAACTATATGGAAAAAATATTTGTCAAGGCTATACCTATATACAAATTAATTACTTAACTAATCTTATTTGTTTATTATAATTATGAACTAACTGAATCTTATTTTCCTACATGTCATTTTTTTTTTTTATAATCCTAATACGTGTATATGATTTTTTAGAAATAATTACTTCTTATAACTAGATAACAATTCTTGCAACTAATTATTAAGCAAGAATAAGTCCACTCGTTCAGGCTAATTGTATTCCATCACATTACTCAGACCTTGGTCCGCCCAGCTTGTAATTGTTTTTTTTTTATTATTAATAAAAAAAAATTTTTGAATGCCCATTATGTAAAAATAAATCAATCGTAAACTAAACCGATCTTTTAATATAAAGAAATTTTATTTAATAATCTTATTATCCGGAACAAAAATTGTAGGAACATTGATCTTGACAATCTTTCTGTATGGTGCCAAAACATGGACATTAACAAAAAGGGGACGTAAAAAGATAGACGGCTTTGGAGATGTGGTGTCTAGTGTCACATACTTCATGTGCGAATGAGGACCTTGAAAAGTTTGTTGGATAAATTCCTCATTTCTAGAACAGTTGCAATTTGAACAGCTTTTGTCTTCAATTATACAATGGGGAATCATCAGACACTTCAACCATATGTATATTATCAAATGGGATAAAATGGAGATATTGGAGATACAAGGGAAATTAGAAACGTCCTGATCAGGAAAAATATCACCAAAGCTATGGAGAGACCTACTAAGGAATGCGCAACCATCAGCTTACTCCAAGACTATAATATAAATGCTATTGAACTTGAAAAATGGAAGTGTATCATTGTTTCTGCAGTGCGGTTAATTCGCTCTATCCAGTTTAAGGATCACGACTACTCTATAAAGAGCCTTCTTCTTTCTTCTTCAGTTTCAATCCTGGGGATTGGCCAAAGCTCTGCATCTCCTCCTCCGCTCCGCTCGGTATTCAGCGATCGATCCTGTGTGTATGAGGTGCAGTCTATATCGTGGCATATTTGCTCCAGATACTCTCGGCGAGGGCGCCCTCTGCCAATCGATCCCTCAATCATTCTCTCCAGTATATTGTGCAGGAGATTTTCATGGCGCAGCATATGACCCATCCATTCTGCACGCTTTTCGGATATAGTGTTTGACAGGTGCCTGGTTTCTTCGATCCTGCTGAGAACCTCGTCATTTGTAATGTGGTCTCTCCAGGAAATCCTTAGGATTCGTCTATAGGTCCACATCTCGAAAACCTCCAATATTTTTCGGTCTCTTTCGCCTATGCACCATGTCTCGCAACCATACATCAAAATACTGTACACAAATGTTTAGACCAATTGCTTGCGGAGCTTTAGGTCCATGTTATTGTAGCGAACTAAAATATTATTGTGTAACACTTTCTTTGTATACAGTGCAATTTGGCGGGTTTATAACCGTACAGCAATCTCTTCCAATCAACCAAAAGATGTTAAAGATGTATTTAGTAAATATCAATCTGGAATTCTTTTCTTTAACCCCTAGGCGACGGGAAGGTTTCGTATTAATTTGCTATCTGGAACGGCGAGAATCTCAAAATCACTGTCTGCATTTTGTTGTTGTGCATTTCACTGCTTTGTGCTTTACCAAATATAATTAAAATTATTAAAAAAATCGTGTCGTATTGTTAAACATTATTGAATTGTTTGTGCATAGTTAAAATGATCCGTTTTTTATTTTATTTATATGTTAGATGAAGTTTAAATTATAAATTACCTTCAAAATGCTCCTCTCCATAAAAGAACCACTCACAGAGACTTTATTTATAGTCGCATCGTAAAAAATCATTTTACTGTGTCAAGAATGTACATTTAGGAATAAACATATTCTGTTTTATTGGGAGTTTTGTTTACACAATAATTATAAGGATTTTTTTAAAAGGTCTCTAAGATAATATTCCGCCATTTACACATACTTACACGGGCTCCATGGCGGCATTTAATAGGGTGACCCCAAGATTGTTCGGAGCTTCGGACACTTTTGATTAATAAAATTTCCCGGTGTGATGTATTTTAAAACAATTGGTTAGGCATAAACCAATACCACACTCGACACACCAGTAACGTGTCTGGACACGACGTTTAGGGCCACTTTTTGCGTGTCTACAAACATGACACTCCCTGTAAACCGATTTTCTTTTTGAATTATCTGTTTTTGGTATGTCCGCAACAAAATGTTTTTCGACCAACCTCAGTGAGTACTCGCCAACTCGATTAACTTTTATTATTGACCCAGGAATATGATACTTATGAACTAATTGTTTTATTACTTGTAAATGAAAATCTGTTAAACTAATATTTTTTTTAAATTTTAATTTGTACATGGCATGGGCATTGATCAAAACGACATCGATTGTTCGAAAAGCAACTTTTTTATACCACTTGACTGTCTTTCGGACACACTGGACGAATGTTATCAGCATGTCCGACCTATCAAAACCTCCCATATTTTTATTGTATTTAAGGACGCAATTGGGTTTCAACACGGGAGCTTTATTTTTCTAATTAGCTTTTCCCGTTTCCATCATTGATGCGTCGTGTGAAGTAGTCAACAGATGCACGTCTCTCTTGTCATGCCATTTCATGGCAAGTTGGCATCCAGCTTGTTTTGTGTCTACATCTCCTTTTTTGACTAATCCAAACGATGGCATCAATTTGCGGTTTTTTTTTTTACAGTACCGCAGGCATTGGTCTGCTTGGTATGTAAATAATTAAATAAAAAAGGGCTAGTATACCAGTTATCTATATACACTGTATGGCCTTTTCCTAAGTAATCACCTAATAATAAAACAACCACTTTTCCAGAAATCCCCAATTGCTTCGACATAGTTTCTTCCATATTTGGTATTAGTATTTCCGTTTTAGCGCCAAAATAAATTACGAATTTTAAAACAAGTCTTACCGTTTTACAATCACATAACACAAAAAAATTTATACCAAATCTATGTCTTTTCGCTGGAAGATATTGTTTTATGTACAACCTGCATTTGAATAATACTAACGACTCGTCAATGCAAATATTCTCGTTTGGATAAAAATGTTTTTTAAACTGGCTACACACTGAGTCAACAAAATCTCTTACTTTGTATGTCGTGTCACCTGGTTGTTGTTTTTCATTATCCGAGAAATGAAGCATACTTAGGATTGATAAATACCTATCCCTTGGCATTATTTCTCCAAATATTGGTGTCGAAATGAACTTGTCTAATGACCAATATTTATGGATTTGACCCTTTTTGTTTGTTGCCGTAAGCATGGTCAAGGCAATGAACACGTACATTTCTTCAACTTCAACATTTTTCCATTTGTGTAATCTGGAATTCGGAGCTAATATTGTTTTCAATTTTACAGTATCACAATATCGGTTAGTTTCAGTTGCTATATTACTCACAATGTCTCGACATAAAAATAACTCAAAATAATCTAATTCACAACTCTCTTCATTGATGAATTCACAATCTCTTAAACCAGATCGTTCATTAAAATTGTATACATCTGGTTGGAAGTTAATGCCACTTTCCCACTGGGGTGAGAAATTTGTAAAATTTATTTCACTGGGGGGATGTTCTTCTAATATTTCAGAATTGTCCATTTCACTCTCACTGTTTACCGGCGCGGCGTTATACCCGTATGCTCTAAGTTCACCAAATTTTGGGGAATATAATCTTCTTCATCGCTCATTGATAAATCTGAATCGCAATCCAGCGCAAAATTTTCGATTCCTTCGTCATTCATTTTTAAGCCTTAA
Source organism: Odontocerum albicorne (assembly GCA_949825065.1). Classification (NCBI taxonomy): domain Eukaryota; kingdom Metazoa; phylum Arthropoda; class Insecta; order Trichoptera; family Odontoceridae; genus Odontocerum; species Odontocerum albicorne. The sequence continues at coordinate 7,495,969 of OX463860.1, read as the reverse complement.
AAAACAGTATTTGTTCCAAAAAACACAAAATGATGCGTAACAACTAAATAATTAGTGTCATTCAAATAATAAACATAAATAAAATACTAAATCGAAAGGGATCACTACACTAAAGGAAATGTTTACAAAATAAATGGAACAACGAAATGTTTCATCTAATGAATACTCCGAGTCGAGTATAAAATAATGGGCACCCTAAAATAAACAAATACACGCGCAGATATTATGTACACACAAGCGCGGATATCGTGTACAGACAAGCGGCAACGGACAGACGTCGCACATGGAAAGGATGACTAAGCTGTGTGCGAATTCCCGAAATGCAATATTACTAATGATTGGATGTTTGTCACGGAAAATTAATTAAAAATATTTCTGTAAGTAAAAAGGAGAATATTTTTACAGGGAATTGTAGTAAACACTTGACTCTATAGTATGATAATTTTTCTTTTGGTTTTTTACCGTCAAATTAACGAAATACGTGGAGATAAACATGACGAATATTCTGAACTACAACGTGTAGTTGGTCGTACGCAGGGACCAATTTTCTTGCACTACACATTGTAGTTGGTCGTGGCCTCAGGGTTAAGCAGGAATTCAACGGGTATCAAACCTGCAACATCCGGGTCGGAAGACAGGTGTTTTACCAACTAAGCCTCAAAAGTCGCAATCAGTCAATCAATTGATTTTTTTCATTATTTCTTATTGTTTTTAGCAAAAAGTATACATTTTTGTTATGTGTACTTTATACTTTATATTTACTATCATATATCCCAATGCAAAGTAATCGAGTTTCAACAAAATTATTTTATATGTTTTCAGCACACACCTTTATATTGAGCATGCATAAACCTGTAATGTTTACAAGGTGTATTGGCACCGAATGTTTTATATCTCATGAAATTCCAGCTGTCAAGTGTCCAGCCTTCAGAATTTACAGGTCCAGAAAAGGCTTTAAACGACAACCTTTGTACATGTCACTTGTTTGTCAATATAAATTTGTTTAAATTATCCATACTTGTCAATAAGTCTAAAATTTTCAAAATCGTATATCAGATTTTTTTACATTTGACAGAATATAAGTTACGCACATGAACCAACTTGAAATACGAGGACGTAGTTTAACATTAAACAGTTAAGTATTTTAGTAATGATGTTAATACATACGAATTGCACTCGTGTAACAAAAGCTTTATACCATTACACTTAGTTTATTTTGCTAATTGAGAGTTAAACTCTTGTAAAGCTTTTAAAACAACAATAGCTATTGTGATGATTGAATAACATAACATATGTTATATTTATAATTTTTTTTGTACATAAATTGAATTTAATGTAACTACATTCAGCCACTTGTTCCTTTGCAATTAAAAACGTTTACTTTATGATTAAATCAATACCCATATTTGTATAATTGGTTTGTGTGAACTCTTGAGTGTGGTGTTTTTTTTATGATTATGTGCAGTATATTGTGGAATGAACGTTTTGGTCTGTCTGGAGTGATGAAGTGTGAGGAGTTTGATTCGCGTGATGTATACATGTGTAATTGAGTGTCACTGTTTGATGACAATGTGTAACGGGGTTTTGTATAATCAAAAATCGGAAAGAAGTATCGATTTATTTTTTCATGTTATATGTCCTCAGTGAGATACAGACAAAAACCTAGTTTACTGAAGTCGTCGTCGTCGTTGCCGGGCCTCACAGTCGAGGATCCCCTCGCCACTCCAACGTCAGTATTGAACCGTTCTCTTACGTCAATCGTGTGATCTTCTGTGAGAAAACAGCCCGATCCTGGATGCGCACTCCCTCCCGCAAATATCACAGACATGTGGACCCCTGCTGAGCCACCTGGCCATGTTGACGCGTGTTCGCAGCGCGCTGACTGTTTCTCACATGTCTAGCCGCTGAGACGCCATCAGCCCGATAACATACGGCTTTCCACCCCTCACGGTCCCGAGCCATCTGCTCCCAGTCTTCAGGCGCCCCGCACAAACTAAGCGACTCTCGCAGACTGTTCTTATAGCGCTTCCTCTGCCCACCAACTCTTCGTTTGCCCACCCCTTCTCCGTACAAGACGCGTTTTGGGAGTCTATGATCGCCCATGCGTATCACATGCCCGGTCCACCGCAATTTTATCTTTACAACCATATCTTCTATAGGTTTACAGTTGGAGCGTTGCAGGAATTTGTGACATAATCACTTCTGTGGATTTGAAGAATTAGGCGAATAAAACGCTGGTGGAACATTTCAAGGCTGAGGACATGACAAATGAAAGGCAACAAGCCCAGATCCATTAAAGTTGTGTGTCCAAATTAAATCACCTGTTGTTTTTTCACAAATTGTATATATTTCTAGTCATGGGTAAAATAAATAAAATTAAAATAAATACAATATTTATTTAGTTATGTTTATATTATTTGAGTAAAAAGAATAGCGTATATGAATCTATATCACAAAAAGATGAGTATGCGAATGTATGTGAATATTTTTTATCTTTTTTATTTTTCATGCCTTATCACTCGTATTTACTTGCGACTTAGTTGAATTTAATATGTAGTTATTCAGGATATTCGTGCACTTCATTCGTTTATTTTTTAGATCAATAAGACCATCATAATGTGTGAAAGAACAAATAGTTATAAATACAACAAAAAAATAGAGTTTAATAAGTGTGTGCCTATATATGTAAAGTCTAATATAGGGTCTTTCAAATTGAGCGTTTTTTTTAATTCTTGGAAAAAATACAGATGGCGTCGCGAAATTGCTTGGGTCTTGTGACACTTGAGAAGTGTAATGTATGGCATTTATAAAAATAAAGTCATATACGGTACAACAATGCGTTCAAATTGTTAAATTATTTTATGAAAATGGGCGTTCAGTGAAAAATGTTTTTAGAAAATATTTACGGGTTGCGTAATCGTCTATCTAAAAGCACTATCAATCGAATTGTTAAAAAATTTCAAGGAACTTATTCGGTGAAAGATAAAAGAAGAGAAAGATATAGCCGTAGCGGTCGTTTACACGATCATATTGATTTGGTCCAGCATCGTGGAAGTGTTGCTGAAGACCCAGAAATGTCCATTAGTTGACGTTCACAACAAGTTGGTCCATTAGTTGACGTTCACAACAAATCCACGACATGGCGTATTTTGCGAAAAAAATTAGCTCTGAAGGCACATATAGTATGGTTCAAATAACACAGGAACTAAGGCCATTGTATCAGGCAAAACGTCGTGTATTTGTCAATTGGGTCAAAGAACAACCAGATAAATTAAAAAATACGCTCAATTTGAAAGACCCTACTATATAAATGTTTATAAATTTCTAAATAATGTGGGAGTTTGTGTATATGCCTGCCGATTTATGTGTGTTTGTGTACATGCATGTTTATTTTGAATGGCCTTTATAAAAAAAAACTTTTAATATGTGATTAAGATTTCATGAAATGTCGTAAACATTTTTATTCGAGTACTATTTGAGTTTTACTAAAATAAAGTTTGATTTATAATTAAAAAAATATATATTTTACTGACTAAAAAGTGGCATCTTAAGGAAGTATACATTTCCTTGTCTTCAGTAAAAGAGTTTTAGCTTTCATTGCCCAGAGGGGCAATTTTAAATAAACTCCCCTTGTTATGCCTGTATAGCATGAAAACTATCAAGTTTAATCATAAAACGATGAATATTTCAGTTAAGAAATTGTCTTGAATACTGTTAGCATTTTTGTGTTCGTGTTTTAATAAATATTAAAACAGCACCAGCAAAATGGTATAACAATGCATAAGGTTTTTCCATCTACATCGTCATCATAAACATCACGAGTACGAATTGATATAAACAACGAAAACGGATCATCATTTTTTTTGTATACGTCTTTCGCTTCTCCCACGTCCTCATGCCATCATGCTTTTCTATGATACTTATATGAGTATGAAGTGTGCAATTTTCATACACAATCATAATTTTTGATAAACACTCTGTATTTTTTAAAGCTGTTCATGCCACAAATATATCTAACTAGTTGTAGCCCGTGAAATATTCATGGAAGTAAAATAAATTCTACATTTATGAAAATATATCATAGTTATCACGGACCCACTGAGATTCAAATTTCGAATTACTTTCAAAGAGAATCTTAGTATCCCTCTCTTGTATTCAAAATTCAATTCTCGTATTCTTTCTTCGACGACAACCATCATATGAGTTTTGGCCTATTTATATTATGATACTTAGAAGCAGGGCATTTTTTGCTACGGAACCTGCAACGTCAAATACCCTTTGATTATATCCCGCCCTTTTGAATCGATTTAAAACAGTCATATTTAAATAGAGATAAAACTTACCTCAAACATCTACTCATCTCGGAAGGAATATCTTACAGATTTAGATTCGAAATATACAATGGAGACATCTTATTAACGGAATTGAATACAAAGAACTAAAGCTTGAAATTGATATTTGTGCTAATGTAGATTTTTCAAAAGCGATCTAATATGGCAATATGTATGACTAACATATATCTGCCTAACCGCTGTAATCTTCTCATATCTTATATACACCTTTTGAGACTCTTTTATCATCCATTCTTTCTACGTGGCTACTTATGAAAATATATAAGAAAGTCTCTCATATGAGGAATGGATCAAGTGAATAGAGCAATAAGGTGACTGTGCCACTTTGATAACATATCAATAATTGGAACAAATTATGGATGCAATAAAGTAAATCATATTGAATGATTTCATTAATTTATGTAAAGGTTTTTCACATGAATGTTCGTTATTATATGAATGAAAAATGAATCGAATGCCCGTCATTTAATTAAATCTTATGAAATATAGAGAGACATGATTCATGAGGTTGGTTGTGAAACATCTCAAGAAGGTATCAGTATTGAGAAGTGGACATAGAAGAAGAACATTCGTTTAAATTCGAACAATGTATACAACATAAAATAGACAAACTCTTTTAACCATCCCGAACCATAAACTTACAATATTGAGAGAACCTTCTCATACTCAGCCAGCAAATGCTGGAATAAATTGCTGCAGCCCTTGAAAGAACAGGTTAATAGTTGCGCCTCCAAAAATGCTCTGAAAAGTTACCTTCTAAATAGTAATTAATTTTTTTTGTGATTTGAACTCTTATTAACTTTATCCCTTTTTGCTGGCTCTGAATCGGAGGTTTTGTGTGCGTGTTTGTACGTTATCTTCTCATAAATTTTTATATTGCTGCTTATTTATTTTTATTTGTATTGTGGTTTGTATGTGTCAACATCGTTTTCCATTTGTGATTTTATTTTGATAAAATTTGGCCTCCTATCAGCTCTTCTATTTTTTTTTTGCTGACAGTTAATCTGAGGTGGTGTTTGTGGGATTACTTTTTATTTTTTTTCTGCCATTTGTTAATTGTATGTTCTTATCTTAGTCTACATGTACAAGGGTGTGAACTGAAAAGCAAACGTAGCCTCGCTGCCGGGGTCGTTCTTTATTGGTGGGGTGTATCTCGGTCGGGGGTTTTTATAAAATGAGCCCAAACTTTGTGATAGCTTCGATCTTAAATTCATTTTCTACAGTTTACCTTGAGATATATGTGCAATTATGGAATGTATAATATTTATATATGTACATACTATTTTGGTGCCAATAAACTTATCTTTATATATTTTACATCTTACGAATATATTAACGCATGTTATTTTGCGTTTATTATTTGTTTTATGTAACCTGCCAGCCTTAAGACGGACATACACCTAGTAAGGCAGGAAACTATTTTCCATATTTGATTGCAAAACATTTAAAGTATCCATAAATAAAATACACATTAAAAAAACATCGTCAATGAAATAGTGAATGTTTTTAATGTTTTTGATGAATTTAGTTTAATACCGGACTGAAGTTCCACGTAGTGCTTTTGAAGAATGATCCATACTGTCGGTCACATCGTAGAAGAGTGTCTAATTTATTATTTCCTCAAAGGCTAGAAGAAGATTCATAGGGTTACTCATATCATTAATGCGAGACTTGAACATACGACTGTGAAAGAGAAACTATACGAAATAACAAGAAGAAGTTGAACACACGAATCTTTCTAGAGTTGTCCAATTATTATTAATAAAAAATTACAAGATTTTACAGTACAAAACATCACTAACCTAAGTTGTCTGACCGTTTTATTCATACATTTTTACTTGAAAAATGTATTGGTCAAGTAAATTAAGATTTAAACAGTAGCTTTACCCGATACGATACTTGGGAAAGAAATAACTCGACAAATTGAAAATTCTTTTACAGCATTGAAAGTTTGACTTTTATAAGCACATTGAAACTTAGTCCCTTGAAGAACTTAAAAGTTGAAGTTGGACTTATATTGACATCGTTATTTTGAAAAATAAAATTCAATATTACTTTGTCGCTATAATAGAGTGCTCATTGTAAATACATTTTGGTTGTATTCTTTGATAAACTATTTAACATATATACTGTCATAGTACGTTTGTTCTTCTAAGTTAATTGAAACATTATAAGTATCAGTACTTATCTCTGAAAAATAAAAAAAAATGTTTTTTACCTGTTAAAAATTGGTAAGGATTATATAGTAAGTGAAATAACTTTAAAAAAATCAAATATCTGGAGCCGCACAGACGCAATAAGATTGGAATTGAATATTATGTAACCAAAAGGATATATCATGCATAGTTTTAATACCGACAAGTAATTATAGTAATACGTAATGAAATAATAAATGCCTATAAAACTGATTTGCACCATCGTAAAATTGCTTCAAACTGAGAATTACATAATATAACGTCACGTTTCAGTGATGTAGAGAGTTTTCTTAGCTCTCCATATTGTATTTGTGAAGTCACTAGGGCACTCTCATCCAATACCCCCTTTTTCAGTGAGTAATCCACCCAAACGACAATGAATTATGCCATGTTACGACTATATTTGTTAAATTGCATACTTCGCGTCCTCGAAATTGTTAATTCGCGACATATCATAATTTATGAAACTTGTGGTGTCGAGACCATGTGCTTGCCTTGAAAACAGGAAGATTAAAATATTATGAAATACTTGAATATTTTAAAATACTAAAGACAATAAAATAAGGGTAACTACCCTTGCAGTCAGGTACATTTTTATTCTATGACAACATTGTCACGGGCGACTTAGGTCGAGATTGGCACCCCTGCTCCTTTGTACTTCCTTGCCAAGGGGAGGCCGGCTAGCTGGCTCGCCCCATTCCGTGCTGACCGTGCTGAGATACAGACGTTGGTCCGACACTGCTCTTCCTCATATATCACAGAACTCCAGGACGCCATCTTGATTACGGGTGAATATTATTTCTCCTATTTTGAATGTGGATTTCATCGCCACGCTAAATACCCACCGAGTAAAAAAAATAATTTCAAATTGTTATTCAAATCTTCCTTGCCAAATACAACACATTTCTTCTTGCCAGTTTTAAACTTTTTTTTTCGACATTCGTCGAGTTTTTTTTATATATTCTTTTTTCTTTTTTTTCTTTTTTTTTTTTACAATATAATAAACTGTTTCATTACAAATTGTTCTTGTTTAATTGTGTCGCCTGTCCCAGCGAGATTTGAGAGAGACTTATTCAGAGTTAAGAGAACCCAACGAATCCCAGAGATCTAAAGAGTTCCTGTCTCGTTAAGAAGCCGACTGACCTGTGCGGGCCTGTCGCTCCTTGGTAAGATTGATATTTGGTGAATTGATTTAAATAATCAATTGTGTACATATAATTATTGTTTCCTAAATACAGCAGAAAGGCGTGACATAATTGGCCCCCGAACGCGGGGCAGAAAACTCTGTATCTCTTGATATCTCGCTGGACAAGGTTTTTATTTATAATTTGTTTGTTTTAAATAATAATTTGTTTACAGGAAAGTGTTTTATATGTATTTTTTTTTCTGTGTTTGCAAATTTGAACCACGTGTCTCCCGCGTTTGTTTTCGCTGTTCGCGACCACGCGGCCATCTTGTTGTCGCGTGCATACAGGCTCCGAGTTGGAAAGGCCGTTTTTCGAGTTTTTTCATTATTTGAATTGTGAATAGAATTTTAGTTAATCAAAGGAAGAAAAAGAATAGATTTTCTAGTTAACGTTCGCTAAAATATTTCGTTGTAAAGAGAATTGTGTCCTGATTTATTTGAGACCAATCTCATATTAAGAGAGTTCGTGGGTAGGCAAAGCGCACGAAACGCCTATCTTTCGTGAAATAATTCGCTGTTCAGTTGGCCAAGTTTTTCGGGTTTTCTTTCGAGGATTAATCATTTCTTGGTGCTCGGTTTGTCGAAATATGGAGAATTTCAACGGTTTAATATTACAAAGAAGTGGAAGTTTCGCTTAAGTTAGATTCCTCTTTTACTTAAAAAGATTCCGTTGGAGCAAGTTATTTTTGGTTTCGATCTTGGTTCTATGGACGAATCATGCATTGAATAGTTTCTTTCTGTAATGGATCTATAAACGATACAGTTGTTTATAGAGATTGAATTACATTTTGGTCTATAGTTGTTGGTAAATTTGAACTACGTTGTTTAGAGAAACCTTGTTTGTTTAACAAAGCGATCGAGTTAGAATTGTTGTTTTGTTAGTGAGGTCTTGATTTGCTTTGGTGGAGCCCTGTTTTATTGTTTTATTTTTGTGGTGGATGGCTAGGCAAAGTGTTATGTGCGCCCTACTTTCGTAAGAAATATTCCAATCGCGTAAATGATCCAGTTTACGAATTTTGTTTAAGAATAAATAAGAATTATTATCTCAGTGGTCAGTTTAGTGATTTTGCGGATCGTAGTAGAACAAGAAGGAGATAAAGGATAGGAGTTCAATGTTTAGAAAATTTAAATTATGGAATGGTCGTGCGTAATGGACGGACGCCATTTTGTTTTGCGGCTGGAAATACTGTCCGATGTTTTTCTTTGAGGAAGTTGATTCGCACTTGGTATCGTGTTTTGAAACAGATTAAATAATACAGGAATTGCGTCGTAATTATGGATAGTTTATTTTGTTAACGGTGCAGCGTGTCAAGCAGTAAAAACTTGTAGAAGGCTCTAGATGTGAAAAGAATTGCGTCATAGTTGTTGTCGTTCGATAATATTGGCTGTTCTTGTTGACAGAGGGATTGTTAGAAAGGGCTGTTGTATCTTATTGATAATCAGTCAGTCGATGCTGAGTTTTCTTACATGCGCTGTTTTTAAACACTGAGTGGAATTACGTTTTAGATAAATTCATTTGTTCTCGTATCAATGTCTTTTGATAGAGAAGTTTGTTATCTGGTCTGAATTGAATTTCGGTTGGTTAGATTCCTTTGTTTCTGACAATACATCTGGATAACACGGTTGGTTTCGAAATTCGAAAAGAATTTCGTTTTGAATAGATTCCTTTGTTTTGTGTCGGTGCATTGGGTACAAAGCAGATGGCTTGTTTATCCTTGAAGTAGAAGTAATTAGACTTCCTTCAACTAGCCATAGTTCCTGTGAGATGCAGCATTAACCTTCTCAGAATTAAGGTTAAAAAGGTAGTGATTGCCAGGTAGTCTATAGGGTTTTCCTAGAAGGGTATGGGTCGGAAGACTTTAGGGTAAAGTGCAGACTAGACAGGCTTATGGATAGAAACAGTTGAGTCCCTTACAGATTATATTCCAAGAATAGAGAATTTAAAATCATTCTTTAGAGCCACCCTTGTCAGATAACGAATTATCGCGGGTGTAAGAAGTGATAGCATAAAGATGGCGCAGTGATTGTCTGTCCAGTCGTGATTAGTTGAGGATTTGTGAAAACTCTGCTCAGTTTTCGAGGTAATAATTAAGGAAGATAAAAGATCTCGCCTCGCTTCCTTTTACGTAAGAGCGTGGCCAAGTAGTCGGTAGTCGAGTATACCATTCCATGTCATAAAAGTCAGGAGAGAATTAGTCCGGATTCTCGTGGTCAAAGCACATAGAGGGAGCATGGCCAAGTAATAAATAGAGTATAGCCTCTTTGTTGTTACAATAACGGTAGAGTTATTTGTGTATTTTCTCTTTTGAAATTAGAGAACGTGGTCGGGTGACCGGTATTTGAGTAAAAAGCTGTTTCTCGTCGTAAGAGAGAGATCGTAATTGAGTATTCTCTCTTTAGAAACTAAAGAGCGTGGTCGAGTGACCAGTAGTCGAGTATAGAACTGTTTCTCGTCGTAATAGGGAGATCGTAGTTGAGTATTCTCTCTTTAGAAACTAAAGAGTGTGGTCAGATGACCACTACTTGAGAATGGAACTCTTTGTCGGCGTAACAAAGAAATCGTTAGTTTGTGTTGTCTCTTTTGAAATTAGAGAGCGTGGTCGGGTGACCACTACTCGAGAATGAAACTCTTTGTCGGCGTAACAAAGAAATCGTTACTTTGTCTTATCCTTTGAAATTAAAGAACGTGGCCAAGTGACAAGAAGTCGAGTAAAGTCACTTTGTCGTTTTGATAACGAGTGAGTTAGTTTGATATCTCTTTTGAAATTAAAGAACGTGGCCAAGTGACAAGAAGTCGAGTAAAGTCACTTTGTCGTTTTGATAACGAGTGAGTTAGTTTGATATCTCTTTTGAAATTAAAGAACGTGGCCAAGTGACAAGAAGTCGAGTAAGGTCACTTCGTCATTGTAATAACGAGAAAGTAGTTTGTATTATCTCTTTTGAAATTAGAGAACGAGGCCAGGTGACGAGAAATCGATTATAGCATTCGTTGTCGTTGTTATAACGAGTGAGTTAGTTTGTGTTGTCTCCTTTGAAATTAGAGAACGTGGTCAGGTGACGGGAAGTCGATTATAGCACTCTCTTGTCTTTGTAGAAACGAGAGAACTAGTCTGTTATCTCTTTTGAAATTAAAGAACGTGGCCAAGTGACAAGAAGTCGAGTAAAGTCACTTTTGTCGTGGTAATAACGAGAAAGTAGTTTGTATTGTCTCTTTTGAAATTAGAGAACGAGGCCAGGTGAGCAGAATCGATTTTAGCACTCTTTTGTGTTTGTAAAGAACGAGAGAGTTAGTTTGTTATCTCTTTCGAAATTAGAGAACGTGGTCAGGTGACAAGAAGTCGCTTATAGCACTCTTTTGTCGTTGTTAATAACGAGAGAGTTATTTGAGTAATCTCTCTTTAGAAACTAGATAGCGTGGTCGGGTGACCAGTGATTGAGTAGAGAACTCTGTCTTGACGAAGAGAGCGTTAGGGGAGTATTCGCTCCTTAAACTAAAGATCGTGGTCGGATAACCAGTGATTCAGTAGAGAACTCTGTCTTAATGAAGAGAGCGTTAGGGGAGTATTCACTCTCCAAACTAAAGATCGTGGTCGAGTGACCAATAGTTGTGCATAGAACCCTCGATTGTGTTAATAAACGGAGCGTTAGATGACTACTCGCTCCGTAGAACCAAAGAGCGTGGCTAGGTAACCAGAGTGCGAGTATAGCCTCTTTGTCGTTGTAGTAACAGGAGAGTTAATAGTGTATTCTCTCATTGTAGACTGGAAAGCGTGGCCAGGTGATAGCTGGAGATTATAAAATTCTGGTCGTTTTACCAGAAACGGAGTTGGGAACTCAGTTTTGAACTCGGTTGGAACTGGAAAGCGTGACCTAGAGTCAAATTATTTGATTTACCATTCTTGTCTTGTAAGAAGGAAGGAATACCGGGGTTATTCTCTTATAAGAATACGGCTGAAGTTTAGTAGCTGCATAAATATTATATAAATTGACTATTGAATACAGTATAGCTTAGAATAGACCTTATGCGGTGAGTCCGTCGTCACACGATAAGGACGCGAACATATGATATGGGTCCGGTCCTGAGCACAGCTTCTGTGCCCGGGTGGATTATAGATAAGCTGTTAGTTGACAGTGTAGTGATGGGTTCGTCAGCGCCTAATTGGGAGTCATTCATGGTTAGGAAAATGGTTCTTAAAATAATTAAATTAAATATTTTGTTATAATACCTTGAAGGTATACACTGTCGATTCCTTGGTGAATGTCAGTTTAGTATGTCAAGTGACGTCACCGGTGCGGATTTATTATTGCACAAGGGTGAATAAATAAGTGGGCTGGCCGTGGGCAATCTCGTATGGATTCATTTCCATATGTTTTATGTATGGGCTGGTATTCAACCCGGTGACTTAACCAAAGAATACCTGGCGTTCAATGAACCTAAGCCTGGACCACGAGTGGCGGAATGCTGAGAGCCTAGAGTAGGATTATATGTATCTCAACGAAGGACCTAGGTCCTTCTGAAGTAAGAATTCATGTAATACATAGATGATTAGTACCGTTTGTAGAAGGTACACGTATTACATTCAGGATCAAATTGCTCTTGTGTAGCTTAGGTATTGGGTTACCTAACAGCTGTTGTGGTTTATTTAGTGGTAATTGTTACCTTCTCATTAGATTCCCTATCGGAATTATTGACTGCAGAAGTTAGGGCATTAAGTGAAGAAATTCTTGGAAGTCTTCAGAATTTCGTATTAGGGAAGGATTGTCTTCCTAATTGTTGTCTTATCTAATAAGAATTCGTGATGTATTCCGAACTTCTTAACGGAGGGGTGTACCCTTCCCTCGGGAGTAGCGTTCCAAAGATTGTACTGAGGATTCAGTAGAGTATCCATCGTGGATAATTGCTTTGCGCAAATGCTATCGCTGGACGGTGGTCCGCAAGTTTAATAGCAGTAGAATTGTTCAGTAGTGCTATGGAGTAGGTGTTGCTTTCCACCGAGTTGAATTTTGGAAAAGATTGTACAGATGGTACAGTGGAGTATCCGTTTCGGATAGTTGCACGTAGCAAGTGTTAGTTTTTGGACGGGGTTCCATGATGATAATAGCCGTTGATGTGTTCGGATTTTCTTGTTGGGGAAGTGTAGCATTCCACGGAGTAGAAGGGCTATAGTATTGAAGCAAGTCATCTTGTTGACGAATTGACTCCTGTTGAGTGTGGAGTATATACTTTGAAATAAAAAATTAATTATTTTTTTTTGTTGTTGTTGTGTAAAATGTTATAAAATAATTTGTTCTGTCAAAGCACTCACCGAGTACGGGGTCGCAAGTTAGTCTGTGAGGCAGCGCAATGAAAGGTTTATGGGAAGTGTGGAGGTTGTAGTGGTGCTGCTGGGAGGAATAAGGATAAGAGTATGGTGCGTTCTCGAATGAACTTTGACAGAATTTATGTAACTGTTACGGTAATTGCCGTTCTATTTTTGTTCTATTTTAAAACTTGTACTGATTTTATGTAACTGTTACGATGATTACCATTGTATTGTTTGCTCTGTTTTGAGTTTTGGGATAAGAGCTCTGGTTACTGTAGTGTTGGCAGCATGCGTCATGACTGGGGGCTGCGTTTCTTGGATAGTTAAATCTCGAAACGAACCCGTGCCCTTGTGGTCGGACGTATGGTGGGTCTCGCTCGGTAAATTGAATTCCCGGATTTTTGTTGCTTATTATTGTCTCCTTACTTTGGCTCGGTGTGAATCACCGAGAGGCCTTGGGCAGCCTTAAGAGTCCGGGTTGGGGGAAGCTAGCCTCCCAACCGATAAAGGTTTTGAAGATGGCCTGAGAATACATCTGGGATGGATTGCTGTGTGTCTCCATCACGGGCCTCATGAACCCAAATTAGCGATTGCGATTACAGATGTGTTCTGTCATGCTCATGTTTCGGGCTAGGGTAACTTCGGTTCGTGAGGGTCGCGTGTCTGTCGCTCGGATCCTAGATGACCAAAGTTGTGTATGTGGTATCACGTGATTCTTGGCTCTGTTCTGGGGGTCCGTAGACGCGTCCTGCTTTCAACCGGGGCTACTCGCCAATTTTGTATTATGTTTTGTATTTTCTTTTTAAAGGGAACTAAGGCTCCATTTATACAGTTACCATTCTGTGTGGTGGTGAATTGTTACTGCAACGGTTGTCCAGACCTTGGAGTCTGAGGAAACCCAAGTTATGTGTAAAGTTCTGTGTGAACTTAAGGAGATATAAGTCCTCGAAAATGGTTCGGTGTGAACCATAGGATATTTGTTATTCAATGTATAAAGTTCTGTCTGAACTTAAGGAGATATAAGTCCTCGAAAATGGTTCGGTGTGAACCATAGGATATTTGTTATTCAATGTATAAAGTTCTGTCTGAACTTAAGGAGTTACAAGTCCTCGAAAGTGGCTCTGTGTGAACCATAGGATATTTGTAATTTGACGTATAAGGCTCTGTGTGAACCTCTTGAAATTTTTAAATGATAAGTATTGGCAATTGCGAAATTTATTGTTATCATTGTTGTTATCACTACGCCCGGTAGTGGCCGGAAGTTTGGACCGTCTTGTGCTGTGTGCCAGGGGCGGTCGTATTGTGGAAAGCGCCCGTGATATGGGGCCGCTTTAAAATTTATCGGTTCCCGACTGTGCAGTATAGGGAAGGGCGAGAAAAGAAATGTGTTGTAAAGTGTTGTCTTTGGTGTATCAAGGGAAGTGGGATTGTAATTTTGTGTTGAGCCATGTGGCTGGTTGGTTGGACGGAATCCACATTGAAAGGGGAGAATTTCAGGAATCACCTTTGAAGATAATCCACATTGAAAGGGGAGAATTTCAGGAATCACCTTTGAAGAGCAGCTGGTTCATAGGTTGGCCCGTGACCTACAGTGAACCCACTAAAGTCAGCCTTTGGGAGAAGACTGCAGATTTGTTTTATTATTTTGGTTAAGCTGTGTCCATTTCTCAGAATATTGTAATGAGAGAATGGCTTAACTGATTTGTTTCCCTCTTGGTCAACATTTGATTGTTAGTTGACCTTGCAGTTTAATATTTTATTAATGATATTACCCGATTGTATAGTATTATTTTAATTTCTTTGTTGTGTGATTTGATTTTATTAATATTGTATCGATTTCCTGTAATCTTGTACCATTGTGCATTGTTTTGTTTTGTATCAATTCCTGTAACTTGTACCATTGTGCGTTGTTTTGTTTTGTATCAATTTCTTGTAATCTTGTACCATTGTGTATTTTTTTTTTTGTGTAAGGAGTTGGGAAGGATTGTTTCCCGCTCCTGTGTAACCGGCTATGTGTTGAAGTTAAATTGTTTAGGAGCCTAGTTAAGGAAAGGTTTTACGTGGTTCCCTTCCTCGTGGTCGGTCTTACACCAATTAAGACTACACCTATGGCAAATGCTGACTAGAGATAAATCGGCCACGAAACCGTATCCGGTGAGGGGTACATACACCCCTCGCTCCTTCATCTTCCGAATCATCTCTCGGACTGATGCGTCTGTGATATACGGAGGATAATTTTTTTTTTTTTGTTTGTTTTTTTTTGTTCTTTCAATAACTTAGGGTGGGGTGTTACGACTATATTTGTTAAATTGCATACTTCGCGTCCTCGAAATTGTTAATTCGCGACATATCATAATTTATGAAACTTGTGGTGTCGAGACCATGTGCTTGCCTTGAAAACAGGAAGATTAAAATATTATGAAATACTTGAATATTTTAAAATACTAAAGACAATAAAATAAGGGTAACTACCCTTGCAGTCAGGTACATTTTTATTCTATGACAACATTGTCACGGGCGACTTAGGTCGAGATTGGCACCCCTGCTCCTTTGTACTTCCTTGCCAAGGGGAGGCCGGCTAGCTGGCTCGCCCCATTCCGTGCTGACCGTGCTGAGATACAGACGTTGGTCCGACACTGCTCTTCCTCATATATCACAGAACTCCAGGACGCCATCTTGATTACGGGTGAATATTATTTCTCCTATTTTGAATGTGGATTTCATCGCCACGCTAAATACCCACCGAGTAAAAAAAATAATTTCAAATTGTTATTCAAATCTTCCTTGCCAAATACAACACATTTCTTCTTGCCAGTTTTAAACTTTTTTTTTCGACATTCGTCGAGTTTTTTTTATATATTCTTTTTTCTTTTTTTTCTTTTTTTTTTTACAATATAATAAACTGTTTCATTACAAATTGTTCTTGTTTAATTGTGTCGCCTGTCCCAGCGAGATTTGAGAGAGACTTATTCAGAGTTAAGAGAACCCAACGAATCCCAGAGATCTAAAGAGTTCCTGTCTCGTTAAGAAGCCGACTGACCTGTGCGGGCCTGTCGCTCCTTGGTAAGATTGATATTTGGTGAATTGATTTAAATAATCAATTGTGTACATATAATTATTGTTTCCTAAATACAGCAGAAAGGCGTGACAGCCACCAAATTAAATCAATACGTGTCAATATAATGAAACGAATTTTAGAAAATGCGAATTAAAGATTATTCAAAGTTTCAACTGATAAAGCTTAAAAAATATAATAATCGATCTATAAATGGAAAAGTGCCACGAAGACAGAAAAAACGCAAAATTCATTGGACGCGGCAACGATGTGGCTTTCTTCTTCTTCCTAGTGTCATGTCAGGTCCCCCCAACGTTGAATACCACCTGAGAGTAGACATCTTTGTCCCCGGCACGGCAGCCCAAAAAAGATCCCCAACGCTCCTTATACCAGTCCAATCACGTATATTGCGGAGCCAGGAGATTTGCCTCCTGCCAACACTTCTTCGGCCTTCTATTTTGCCTTGGATGATCAGGTGCAGTAATTTGTACTTTGCTCCTCTAAGTACGAGTACATAACCCAAATAGGACACCTTTTTACCAGATTTTAATATTAGTCAGCAACTCTTCATCAACTTTGGCTCTTTGAAGAACCCTTGTGTTGCTGACCATATCCGTCCAGGGTATCCGTAACATTCTCCGGTGCATCCACATTTCGAATGTTTCCAGTTGGTTCATACTACCAACTTTGAGGGTCCATGATTCCCCTCCATGCAACAACACTGACCAAACGTAGTATTTGACTAACCGTTGTCAAAGTTTCAAGTTTAGATTATCATCGCAGAATACGCTTCTCATTTTATTAAAAGCCGCACGAGATGATTCAATTCTGCACTTGACTTCGGTTTCTGTGTTGAGGTCTTCCACTAGGATACTTCCAAAGTATTTAATTTTTTTTCACTCTCTCTATATCAGCACCGCTTCATGTAAAATCAAATTTATCTCGCAAAGAACAACCGAAAAATACATGGACAACCGAAAAATACATAGTTTCATAATCTTAATCACACTCGCAACTGGGATTCTTCACAATGCTACTTCTGTAAAGTTGACAAGCCACCACGCAGTGGCCCATCCGTAAACGACAAATGACATACACTTCCATCTTATTCATTCTTATAATATTTAACCATGCTTTCAAAGGGATAGATTGTTGGAATGATTTATACATACCTTGAGTCCATATTTACACCTGTAATATCCCAATCCAACGCCCATCGGTGCCAAGTATCCCCCTTTTTTTTTCTCATCAGTATTATAATTTTTTAATGTTTTGTTTTAATGACTATTATTTCGTTCTCATAACTTTAGAATCGTTTTATTTTAAATATAGCAAAATGAATGACTATCAATGTCCTTGTTGATAAGACGTCTGTCTCTCAGTCAGAAGAAGCAGGTTTAATTTCCATTGGTTCTCATTTTTTAAGGTTACTTGATTTTTACTGTTGGCTTACTTTAACACCTTTTGAATCTTGGAAGAAGCTTTCACATAGAAATAAGCCCGGTAGATCTTAAGAAAGTGTAATGTAATACATCGTTGTCGTTGCTGAGCCTTATAGTCTAGGCCCAGCAACGACATTAGCCACACCGCTGTACTGAATCCGATGGCACATGTATATTATATTTATACCCCGAATATAAGGTGTAAAAAACGTCTGTCATTCGAGGGGAGTAGCATAGCACGGGATTCAAACCAGCGGTCTTCCGCACAGAAGTCCAGTGCTCTATCGCGCGGACATATTTTTAAAATTTTATTTTTAATTAACACTTTTATTGGAAATACAATCTGGCAGACTTATTGCCAGGCGGAAATCTCTTCCAGCCAACCAGACAAAAGTAAATGAAGCAAGTTACGTGGTCGCATAAATCATTCAAATGACTGTCCATCCCCACGATATCCATAAACACATACGTGAGCATATGCCCACAAACATCACAAAGATGGACAATCACCCGAATATTATTTTTCATATAAAGTGAGATATCATCAATCAAATGAAAAGGAAGGGATGGTGGAGAGGAAAGGAAAAGAAAAGAAAAATAGGAATGAAACACGTTATTTTACTGACTAGAAATTAAGAGTTTTTTTCAGTCGCTTCTTAAAGCATGCCAAGGACGGAGCGAGTCTTATATTGGTTTGTAACTGATTCCAGAGCCTCACTGCATGGACAGTAAAGGATGATGTAAAAAAATATCACCATACACATCAGATTAAATATATTACTATAGTAATTTAATATACAGTACAATAATATAATGCAAATTATTCACCTTTTACTCAAAATAGCTTTAAAAATAAATTATTTGTTTGGTTAATAGATTGCCTCTTGGTGCTCTTAGACAATACGTGGTTGAGAAATAACATTGTCATCTTTCCCAATCATCAAATTTTAACGTTTAGAGCTATTGAAATAGGCATGGGCATTGTATTGTATTATATGTATACTCGGGTAATATCAAGAAGCAAATCTGAAACTCCCAGGTGGAACTCTGTATTTTACTAACTGAGCCACAGAGATCATTGTCACATCATAGCACTTTTACAATTTTTATATCACAGCAAAACTACAAACATATCCATAATTTATTCCAGGATCAATGTGGGTTTTCTGGAAGATTTTTTTACAAGTTGTTAAAAAACACGCACACAAACAACATACATACACACATAACATCATGACGTTTTCCTACTTGAGTTGGCAGATAGGACAGGTCATAAAACTTTATTTTCTCGAAAAACTTATGTTTCTTCTTCCACATCCACACAGCTACTACGATTTCTCTGACATCTTACGTTCTCTTGTTTCAAAATAAAATTTACGTGATTTTTTCCATGGTCTTTTTTTTCAACGCCTTCCACTTACAAATACACTGTATATTTGTTTCGTTAGTCTTTATACATTCATTCGTTCCTCGTGCCCAAACCATCTGAAGGTGCTCTTATTCATATTACTTAACACATCAGCCTTAGTTCACATTCATCCCTTATCACTTCATTTCATATTATATTTTCATCTCATGTATTATTATAGTTCACTACGCTAGACTTTCTTATATTAACTTTTCACTCCCACACATCAAACATAGTATTAAAATTCTGGTACAACTTATTCAGAAGAATGAAAGACTTAAAAATAAAAAGTTCCCTTAAAAATTAAACCTGTAACATAATTTTATAAGAATGCTAACCACTAAACCACTGATAGACGAAGGCTTGAAAAGAGGTCTCTGACAGGAGCGCAGGAGGAGCGAGAGGTCTATAATTACGTTGAGTGCCCTCGCTGATGGATGCTTCCCGGAAGCGCTACGTGAAAAGATGTCCTGTGAAAACACTCGATATTTCAGGTGCTACTACAAAAATATTTCCCCCAACGAGAGACGATGGAGAATTTGTCTTGAATTACCCGAATTTATTTTGTCTGTTTGTACAGTTGACATCGAATCTTTGATTTCACTTAAAAACTTGTTTAAATAAAATATATGTTCTTCTTTTCTTGATTGTTTGGTCAAATAATTATTTATTCGTATGGTGAATCTCAACACATCCGAGTTTGTGTTGAATATCGTATCCTGGAGAGAATATTGTCTCTGGCACCATTAATCTAATCTTTAGAGTTAAGGTGAGAACGACTGGATTAGGCACGGAACTCGCAATTTGTCACATAATTGCACGTGTTGGCAATACAACCGTACCTGAAGATATCCCTAGGGCACGCAAATATTATTATGATTTTTTTTTGCCAGACTGAAATCTTTTTTATTTATTTTTTCATTACCATTGAGAATCAACCCCAAATTCTCCAGGCTTGATTCTTAATGATTCAACATCTTACCAATGAAACCACGGAAATAACTGCGTCGAGAATACTGAAATATATGCCTGCTAGACATGACACAATTATAGATTTCACAATATTAATAATTTTCACAATTTCAGTTTCATTTGTAGATACTGGAAAAAAAGATTATATAAGTGTGTTAAGGTTGGCAAGATATTAAAGAAAAAAAATATAAATATTAGCTCGTGTATTAGAAAAAAAAACATATTAATTGTATCTAACAGATTTTCGTTTAGACTATCTCCATTATCACTATATAAATTAAAAATGAAAAACAAATCTTACCTTTTTCATGCATATTTTTTTCTGATTGGATAAATTTAGCAGAATGTTTGATTCAAATTTAGCAGAATGTTTATTCAATACAAAATAAATCGAATAACTTCTTTATATGCGTTCAGTTGTTAAAACAACTTGATTCTTACATGATTGTGTTTAAATTTTGATGAGTGCGGACATTTCTTCATTACAATTTGAGTGGTATATGCACATATTTACGATTTAAGATACGAATGTGGTAACTGTATGCCTTACATTATAATCTGAACCGCAGTTGCATGTTTAGAATAACATACCTATTAAGAACACCACAAAAAAAACTTATCAAAGAAAGACAAACTACTTTTGTAGATCTTCCGACATGTGCAAGTAACACATTTGGCTTTAGGTAGATTGCTCATATATTATCATTAATTTTGATACAACCTCCCAAAAAGGGTTGTTTTTCAGGGTTTTCATGAAGCTACACACGTAATTTATATCACTTAGTCTTTGAGGGACACAAAATTCGATCCAATTAAAAGAATTTGAACTAAAAAAACGCGCCTAAACCAAAAATAAAGATCACCAACTCCTTGAAAATTAGGCAATAATAATATGACTGTAAGAATAAAGACATTAAAAAAGACAAGACAGAATAAAGACTGTAAGAATAAAGACATTTAAGACCTATCTGCCAACCCAAGTAGGCCAACGGCATAATGTTATGTGTTATGTATGTTATTTGTGTGCGTGTTTTAACAACTTCTAAAAAAATCTTCCAGAAAGTCCACATTGATCCTGGAATAAATTATGGATATGTTTGTAGTTTTGCTGTGATATAAAAATTGTAAAAGTGCTATGATGTGACAATGATCTCTGTGGCTCAGTTAGTAAAACACAGATTTCCACCTAGGAGTTTCAGTTTTGCTTCTCGATGTTATCCGAGTATACATACACCGATAATGATTAAAAACCACTTAAAAAAGTTATTTCAAATTTAATTGAATACTGTGAACAGCTTTGAGATTACCTAAATATCACTAAAAAGATTAGGAATTAAATACCCTCACTTAGGTTTATAATTAAATCTTTATTAAACCACTAACTGATTCCCCATTTTGTTAATGTGGAAGGGTCAAGGCAGTCAGTCACATTGTGGAGTAGTGTTCATTTTATTAATTTCCTGAAGGATTGAAGATTCATAAGAGTGCTTTTGAGACTGGACCATGGATGAGAAACCTGAACATTCGTATATGAGAGAGAAACCATATGATAGAAGCGGAATGGTTAAAAATCACGCCTTGAAAATTTTGTGTAATACTATACTAAAGAAAATGTATTATGGTACCTGTGACGTATAACAAATTTGCCCCAATACAACCTTGTAACGACGTTCAGTAATTTTAATTATTTTATCAACTTTAATATAAGCCTCAATTCTTATAAATAGCACGATAAGGTAAATACATTACATAAAACTACCAATAATGAAAAAAATTAATACATCTTGTTACAAATTAACAAAAATATGCCAGTTTGTTAAAATCAAATAATATTTGGCGACGTTCGTCAAAAGTCACTACGTTAGTTCGCTTGGCTAGGGATGGGGTATACAATCATTGGATTTTAGATTTTTTATACTCGTACATAAAATTACATGTTCGTAATTAGTATTACAATAATTCAAAGTGGATCTTGGCCCATTTAAAGATGGATACAAATCACACAATACATTAGAAAGTCAGTATAATGAAAATTTGGAATTAAAACGTCAGTTTAGAGAAAAACAATTTTTCGATTTAAAAAACGATTCGATTTGTAAAAAAAACGATTTTACCCAATCCCTTTGAGACATGACATTTCAAACGTCACAGAGACCATGCTACATTTTCTTGAGCAAATGCCTATGCAAAGCAAATGATATTTATTATTTCAAAACAGGTATAATATAGATTGAGTAATTTAAATATAATAACGTCTACATGGACGGGCTCTGGCGGAAGTTTCAAAGATAAATAAAATTATTTGATAATTGAAATGTTAATTATTTACGTTTTAATTATTTATTAATTTTCTTATCACTTCTGTTTCTTATTACTATTGTGTATCATAATTTCGTACATTCTACAAGAAACACAAACTGTTTTTCATCATCTTATTCAACACATCACCCTTAAGTTTACATTCATAAACTCGTATAAGATATTAAATAGAAGATAGGGTGCATGAGGCCTCAAACTGTCAACGTTTCAAGAACGTTTCAGCTCTTATCTTGAAAGCTCATAGATAATCAACACAACGAGATATAATACGTATTATTTCAGACCAGGTAAAATGTGGGTTGAGTCTTTTTTGCGTAATAATATCCAAATAGACGTCTTTCGGTGGAATTTTCAAAGTAAAATGAACTGATTTAAAAATTGATGTGTAAATTACATATATTTTAATAATTCAATAATTTTCTCATCAATTATGTTTCACATTTTAATTGTCTATCATAATTTCAATAATACGTATCCCATAACCTTTTTTTTATCTTACTCAATACTTCAGCATTAAGTTCACATTTACTAGTATACATAAGTTGTTAAAGATTAGATACTGCGATTAATATTTTTTTTTCTGTAAGGCTTATAGATAATTTACCTTGTTTCATTTACTAATCAGACCACGAGCACATTAACAATATATTTGATGCCACTAATAAGAGCTTTAAAAAAAACAAAACGTATTATGCCATTAAATCTATAGTATGGAAAAGGCTGGGTGAACATGAAAGAGGCTACAGAGATTAAAATATTTGCGTTTGAGAAGAAAACAAATAATGATGAAGCTGATATTTGAAAACAAAACGATATAAAAGGAAATAACCAGTCCACAAAGGCTACCTTTTCGATGTGAAATTCAGTTTCTACGGTATAAAAACTAAATTATCTTCGTGTAAATTGAAACGAAAAACCGGCAAGGGGCGGCGCAAGTGATTGACATACAATTGTGCGGAAATTCTATTGATTTCTGAAACTTAATTAAAATCGGAAATAGAACTTGGGAAAATCGAGATGGGAAATTTAAAAATTGTAACAATATTCCAGACCCACGGCTGATTCTTATCGGCAGTGGGTGGTAATTGTATTAAGCATTTTTTTGTACAAAAAGAAAATTCCTCCCTACAATGCGGAAAAATGTTTACTTTTTCATTGTTGTAGTGGCAAATTTGGCCAATGAAACGTTTTATTGATTATTGAACGTCATGTTTTTTTAATTTTATTTATATAAATCCTTTTCAAGCTTTTGAAAGTCTGAAGTGAACTTAGAAGAATACATGAAGTGACAATGTATGACGTAATACGGAATGAAGTTATTTGGAATGAATGTGAACTTATGTTGGTAAAGTAAATGAGATAAACAAGAACACTTTGAGAGTTTAAGCATATAGAAAAAATATGTAAAGATTAACATTGTGTGGAAAAGTTGGTAGAAGACGAAGAAAAGTATTGTTGGAACAATTGAATGATTTTCGTAGAAAGAAATGTAAAAAGTCAGGAAAATTATAGGAGTTGTATGAGAAGGTATATGGATGTAGAAGAGGCTAAAAAGTATGTCAAAATTGGTAAATATGGCACACTGTCCTCTCTGCCTTCGTGAGTCTCTGTATGTTCACACAAGTGCGAATGTACCATATATGTAAGTATGTGATGATGAGTTCGATGTTATTTTGATGTGGTTGTTGAGATTATGTTTCGAATGGATTTGTGAATGTTATAACTTGGAATTGAATGTGAATGTTTCAGATGGGTAATTAAGAACTTAGAACAGATGTACAATTTTTTTTATTAAAAAATTAGACCACTTAGTGACAGGCTTTGCCAAGCGAAACAGTTCTATTTATCCACAAAATAGAGGACTTTTAGGATATTTAGTTGTGCTCTATGTTTCGACTTATATTAAACCATTGTAAATTTTATATTATGTATTGTGGATGATATAAAATTTAAAAATTCTATGACCATGTCTAACGTTATGAATTAAAACAATATTTGAAAAAAAAAAAATACAAATAAAAGATAAATATCAAACGGGATATGTACAGGAGTTTAGAAAAAGGAATACTTGATATCTCTGTCACAAACTGAAAAACTCTTAATTTCAAGTCAGTAGTAGAACGTGTTTCATTAATATTTTTTTCTTTCCTCTCCATCTGTTCCTTTTCCTTTGATTGACGACATCTCCTTTTTATTTAGCCTATCAATATTGTTCATGAATTTTGTAAAAGTGAATAATTAATTGATTATTTTTTTGCGACCGTGTATGCTACTTCCTTGATTCACTTTTATTTGATTGGTTACAAGAGTTTGTCACCTGACAATAAGCCCGCCAGATTATTTAACAGTAAAATGTTAAATAAATAAATAGACAAATAGTATGTGAGGGCTGCCATGGTTTAACGATTAGCCTTCAAGATAAACAACCAGGCGTCCCAAGTTCAATTTCAGTTTGATTCTCTTTCGGGTTCGTTTTAATCTTAGACTATTTTACATCTAAATTTACGTTTTTTCTGTAGCCTTAACGATACTTATTACAATGTTGATAGTGCCATTAAACAACTTGAATAATACAAAATAAGTGGTAAATAAATAAACACAAAAAGAAACTCCTGGTGGAAACCCCTAAGAGGTTTACGCTTTCACTGTAGCACGAAAACGTTGCTCAAAGCAGCTGCAGCTAATGTTAAAACAACGTTGAGAAGATGTAAAAGTTTATTCTTAAATATCGATAAAGATAAAGTACACTTGATAAAGCCAAGAAGATTGTACATATATTATAACGTGTGCTGCGTTGGTGTTAGGAGGATTCTTTAGTCACCAGATCAGAGGGGTAGTGTTTTTTTTAATTTTCACGCAGGTTCAGAGGACAGGATGGATTGTTCAGTACTTCAAAGATTTTAAAATGTATTTTGTTTAAAAAAATAATCAATTACACAAATATTCGCCAAAGATTATTTTTATATACAAATTTGTATCCTAAGAACTAATTTATTTATTTATTTAATGACACAACAGTGTTTTTTTATGCACAAATGAACATATGACATGTTATACAAGTACTTAAAATTATTGACAAAAAATACAAAACTTTGTTTTAAACTAGCATGGAGATACAAAAAGCAGTAGTAATAATAAATTACACAGTCATTGTTCAAAATTATTTAATATAAATATGTATATTTAAGTTCAATATATGCATGTATATCACAAAATATTACGAAATATTACCAAGTAGACTTACGTAATTGTCGAAGACTTATTTTATAGTGGAAAAGAACTTAGATATATTTTAGTGGAACAACGCTTACATAGAATATTTTATTTATTTGTATAATTTATGTATTATAACTATGAGCTAACTTTATTTGAATTTCGTACAACTTATTTTATTTTTAATTATCTTAATTTTTAATTTCTTAGAAAAAGTTAACAGCCATATACTATTTGAAACTAGATAAAAAATTCTACAGCTAATTATTTAAACACTTATTATTTAGCACGTACATGTACGCTCGTTCAGGCTACTTGTATTCTATTATATTCACTGAGACCTTGGTCCTCCCTGCTAATACTATAGCTGGACTAGTCAGGCAACAGATGATGCTTCGGGAGCCTGAGATTTTAACTAAAAGTTGGGAAATAATGAATACGTAGGGTATTAAATCACCGTATTTTAATATTAAGATAAATGTACGAGTATGTGTCGATACGGAGGGGCTAGTATAGGATAAAAAAAAATACTGCCTCAAAAACAAAATTCTCTGCCGCCAGCGTTTTAACTTGGCTACCTATTTTTTAACTATTGCATATAGCGGAAAAGTTTCCAATAATGTTTCTCACAAATGTTTTATTTGATTTGCTCTGCTGTAAAACTCTTTACGAAAAATATTTAATCACAGAGCGCTTCTGAATATTATCTATTTCACGAATATGTCGAACACATTAACGTCAAGCGGCTGTCAAATGTGAGCGAGAATTCAAAATGATATCACATGTTGCCAGTAATATAAAAAGGTTCACATTATCGATAACAATAATACATTGAGACCGGCTTGTACTTATTTTTTAAGGCTGTGAATTTTCTGTCATCCCTCGTTTAAATGTCGAACGGATCTATGTTAATTACTACACTTCAATGGCATGGTAGCTGAGGGTAGATTGGGGATGAATTAGAGTTAAATAATAATTTGTTTTTTTTTTATTTATAACATATGTGTATGATTTATACAATTAATATAACAGAAACTTATAAAAATATAATATTGTATTACACTTTTGTTATATACAGTACAACCTGGCCTGTTGCCAGGTGAACACCTTGAGACCAGTAGCGTCATACTATTATGTTAAACAGTAGTATCTTCTTCTTTCCAGTGTCATCTCAGGTCCCCCCAACGTTGACTATCACCTGATAGTGAGCATCTTTATCCGCAGCAGCCCGAAAAAGTTCTCCAACGCCCCTTATACCAGTCGAATCACGTATATTGCAGAGCCAGGAGATTTGCCTCCTGCCAACACCTCTTCGACCCTCTATTTTGGATGATCAGGTGCAGTAATTTGTACTTTTCTCCTTTAAGTACATGACACAAGTAGGACACCTTTCGGATTTAAATATTAGTCAGCAACTCTCTATCAGCTTTGGCTCTTTGAAGAACCCTTGTGCTGCTGGCCATATCCGTCCAGGGTATCCGTTGCATTCTCCGGTGCATCCACATTTCGAATGCTTCCAGTCGGTTCATACTACTAACTTTGAGGGTCCATGATTCTACTCCATGCAATAACACTGACCAAACGTAGCATTTGACTAACCGTTGTCGAAGTTTCAAGTTTAGATTATCATCGCAGAATACGCTTCTCATTATATTAAAATCCGCACGAGATGATTCAATTCTGCACTAGACTTCAGTTTCTGGGTCGAGGTCTTCCACTAGGATACTTCCGAGGAATTTAATTTTTTTCACTCTCTCTATATCAGCACTGTTCAATGTAAAACGTGCTCCTTAGATATTCTACGTTTTCTTAATATGAAATATAATTCAATTGAACCTACCATACTTTTCTTTGGTCCTGATCTATCACGACCTCTTCTCAAATTTGCACTGTATTTTGTGAGAATTTCTTCATTCATTCGTTCTACATGACCAAGCAGTCTCAGAGTGTTCTTCATTATATGATACTCTACACATCACCTTAAGTTCACATTTATCTCTTATTACTTAATTTCGTATTATGTTACATATTATCCCTCTTATCTATTGGGTGTTAACATAAGTTGTGTTCGTTTTTTTTCCAAATGAAGAGAACAAGAGGACACAAAAAAAAAATACAACAAATTAGTCAATAATGTATTCTCCTTCATTATTTTACACATTTATTTTAGTTTATTACTTCATTAGTGATTTGAAGGGGATTTTCGTGAACAATAGTGTTTAAGCGGTCTTCGTCGAAATCCACTGGTCGTCTAGAATGCTCCATATCTTTCAGGTCGAAATTACCGTCTTTGAAACGCAAAAACTACCGACGAGCTGTCCTTTTATTCATAGCATCTTCACCGTACACTTTGCAAATATCGCGAGCAGCTTTTGCAGCTTTATTCCCTCGATTGAACGCAAACAGAAGGTGTCGAAAATGCTCAGTTGCGTCTACTTGACATTCCATTTTGAAGGCTTGTAATCAAATATATGTATCGTAAAATCAAACACAATATCTTGTAGAGCTAAAAATTTTCTTTCGAATGACGTATAACCTTTACCATTTGGTTTTTATTTTTGGTGCTCATTTTTAAATTTGGAAAAAAACGGACACAACTTATGTTAACACTTAATTTTAATCGCCATACATACATTTCTACAGTATTTATTTGGCTCTTCAGTTTTATTCCCATTCACTCTACAGTAAAATACTTAAATAAAAGAAACGGTACTTATCGGGAAAAAGAGAACTATAAGCATTGAAAAATAAGCACCTCGAACGCACAATGGGTCCAAATTTTTCAATCTTGACTTGTTTAAAATTCAGAGAATCAAAAATTTCGCTTACTTAATGTCTATTCAATTAGTTCCCGTGAAGGGTCCCGCTTTTCTAAGGGTGAGTGGGAAAGGTAAGGAAGGGTAAATAAAGGAAAGAGTAGGAGGTATAAAATTGACTGAAGGGAAAAAGGCCGCTCTTTGGTCGTGAAAAATTAAATATAGAACATTTCGAAGAAAAGAAATAAAAGCGTTTTCTTTTTAATTCTCCAACACCTACAGAAACTGAGAATTTTTCTTTTATTGCTAGGTAAAGTGGCTTTTTTTTTGGTATGTTAAATTTTTCGACACTTTATTCACCCTTTATATTAAAATAAACCCTTAAATAACACAAAATACTGAAATATTTGTCAAAATTCTTTATTAATTTTCATCACCACCACGCGATGAACCTATTGGATGAGGTAAATGGAACACATATTTAATGAATTCAATCTCGGCACACGTCGATTCACCTTGTCATGCGTTCTCTGTTGCCATTAAAGTGCTTAACTCTTTTCTCTTTCAGAATCTAATTTATTTTGTTGTGCCTGTTTTTATTTTGGCAAAACTGTGTCTGAGATATGTTCCTTCGGAAACAAATGAAACTTTGGAATTGATTTCTTCTCCATCTAATGAATCGGTTGTTCCAAATTAATCCAATAGGCTGGGGTACTATATAAGAGCTTTTACCGTAGCAGTTCCTGTGGTAAGGAATAATTAGCCTTCTAGTGGCAGAAATATGGGTGGCATATGCAGCTTTAGAAAATCCTTTTTGAAAGGTTTTATCAAAATGTTTAAATGTGTTTGAATCCTTATGCGTTTGATGCGTTTGTGTTGCTAAATGCGTTTGAAACCCTTAAGAAAAGTTTGCTCTTTAAACGCCACAATAAACATTGCCATTTAATTACTATTCTTATTTATGGATCCTACTAAACTTTCTGTATATACATTATTTTCGTATTTTTTTCTAACTTTCTTTAACGTGGCCAAACCACATGATTACATTATTACACATTCTTTATCTTAAGCACTGTATTTTTTTTCAATCAACATTATTTCCTAATGTTTTGCTTCTTTTTTATTCTACGCAACTCTCTCGTTTTTATAGCATTTTCATCACTTTTTTCCCGATAAAAAATATTCTTAAAATAATACTTAGGTAAGGTGTATATATTTTCAGTTGTCAATAAAAGTCGACAATGTATTTCACAATAAGTGCTGATACAACTATCAATATAAAATAACTACATTACATTGTTATAAAATTTTGTAAATTTTTTGTAAACATTTTATAGATTAATTTATGTTGATTTCTAATATTAACTTTCGTAAATATTTATAGATGTCACTTATTAATTTTGATTAATAATTTTCATTTGCGTAATCTTTTTAAAGATGGCACTATCTGTTTTGATTTGTAATAATATTTTTCATTCATTATTCATTTATTGATAACGTAATTTGTTTTAATTTAAAATATTTATTTCCTTAAACTGTTAATAGCTGGCACTAATTCATATTTATTTACATTATTACTTTTCGAAAAATATTCATAGATGGCAGATTGAAGATAAAGGTTTAATGATAAAATCGGCGGAAATCAAAGGTTATGGTTATAGAGTGTGTGCGGTTTATGGGTTAACTCAGAAAAACTAGAGCAAGTTGACCAATTCTGTTATATGTGCAGTATATTAACGTGTGATGGGCGAAGTGTAGAAATGGTAAGAAGAGTAACTACAAGGAACAAGGTGAACGGAGCACTTCATGTTATATACAATGACCGCGCAACATCAACTGTAGCTAAAATGACAATACACAATTGTGTGTAGGAGTCAGAAGTGCAAGGTGTGCGTGGAAAAGGTAGACTGAAGAAAACCGGGCTGGAACAAATAGACCAGATTTATAAAGAAGGTTATTTAAGAAGTATGAATAATAAAATATTGTACATGACGAGATATATGAATATGGATGAGGTAAAAGTTGTGTGCTTGAATAGAAAAGTTTAAAGATCTGCTATAGTCTCCTGGTATACGTTGTCAAACTCGTTCGAGGAGTTGTGAGCTGTCCAGAATTACTGCAAAGATTAGCGTTAAATGTTCCTAACAATTACATTAGACTGCGCCGGCAAGAACTGTTCTCAATAACATACGCAAGAACGGGTCTTCCAGCCACTATGCCTGTTGGAAGGGCCTTAACTCTTTTGAACGGGACTGCTTCGGATATTGACATATTTCATATCACATTACCAAAAGCAAAAGTAAATTTTCTTCTAAGATTGAGCGCGTTATAGAGCACTCATCAACGCACTTAAGTGACTTTGAATATATGTATATGTTTGTGTGTATGTATATGTATGCATATACATTATTTTTTATGTTATATAATTTTTTTTATTCTATATAATTTTTCAAAGTAATTGGGCTAAGCCTGCTTTGAGGAAATAAATAAATAAAAAACCTTTACCCCGCAATTGATACGGTGGGCTAATAGGTACATACGTATCTAAAAAAATCAATCCTTAAAATTAAAATAAGGTTGTTGTCTTTTTCTACCCTCCATCAAACCTTATTTCTTTATTGAATGATGAAAATTTCATTAACTTTGTGAGGAAACTTAGACTTGCCATTTGACAATACTACCCCACGCGAAGAGGTAAAAAGTGTATTGTTGACTAACATTTAATTGATTTAGCTTCATTTTAAATTTCCATTTTCAGGAACCAATAGAAAATCAAACCTGAATTATTTGTGTAGTAAACATGTATCCTACTTAAGTTAAGACGGTATCAGAAGGTTAATTAAGAGGTTTTATGGAAGGTTAATTAAGACGGTATCAGAGGGTTTATTAAGTGGAAGAAACTCGTCAAATATAGAGAGTTTAAATTTGAAAAAAAATTATGTAAGTAATCAAATTCTGAAAGGGGAAAGTGTTAAAAGCCAATAATTGAAGATGAAACATAGCTAGATGGATGGATGTGGTAGAAGCAAAATATGTGTGCCAGAATTGAATAATATGTAGATATATTATCCCTGTGTACCCTAATAGCTACATTGTGTTATAGTGATGATGATTACTATTATTTGAAAGATATATAGTAGTGTTCTTCGGGGGA
Organism: Odontocerum albicorne; assembly: GCA_949825065.1. Taxonomy (NCBI): domain Eukaryota; kingdom Metazoa; phylum Arthropoda; class Insecta; order Trichoptera; family Odontoceridae; genus Odontocerum; species Odontocerum albicorne. The sequence goes on along the minus strand of OX463860.1, from coordinate 7,464,614 downwards.
TTTTGGATACGAAATATTTCTTTAGATGTCCTCATAGAATATACTAAACTGTTAAAATGCCAAAAATGGGACGTATTCCCAAAAAAGGTATAATCATTATTCAAGACGTTTGACCAATTAGGAGCGTCAGGATTCACCATTCACTGTCAAATTAATTCCCGTACACTCACTCTCGCTCCCCTTTTTTCCTACCGACACCCCCATTTATATATATGATTCCTTTGCAATTATCCTGATTCCTGTCCGTTACTACCTGCCTTTCTACCCACTTTCTAACAAATAACTCATCATTAATTTCTATTCGCTCTCTCTTTTTTCAAACTACGAACACAGAATCCTTAAAAATGCCAATTGGACTTATCGATTAGATCGAAATTTATTTGGACTATTTTTCATTGCGTACTCGAAACGCTGTCCTTTTGGAAAACATTCCGAAAACGCGATGTATATTTTACTATCAATATTTAAAGTGCATGGCTGTGCGGTAACGCACTGGGTTTAAACTCTACGCTGCCCTTCTCCTCTCAAATGACACAGGCATTTACTCCGCCTAGTATTTGTGGGTATAACCTATGACTCCAGACTTTAAAAAAAAATATTCTAGATATCATAGCTTTAATGGCCTAATTGGTAAGATTTATTTCTTCTAATCTGAAGCGGTGGGGTTTAGTTCTCGTTGGAACCTAACTTTAAAAAAAATCAGATTGCTGTAAGAAAATATACTTCACAGATTGTTTTGTTCACAATGAAAGGTTTATACAATACAATATTTCACATTCATCGCTTTTGTGCAACTCATATCCTTAATTTTCCATGTTCACGTTGCACTTCCATACATTAATTGTATCACTATTATTAGGGCGTTTAGCTAACTATGCTACAGAGGTAGTCAATGTTTTAGTCTCACACATCAATGTTGGTTCAAATACGTTGTTGATATGTTGACTAGTCTTAATTTTGCATCAAAAATTTAAAATCTCTACTTTAAACGAACAATTATTTTAAAATATTAAATCTGGGAAATTTATAAGTAAAATCTGTGCACCAAGGGAAGCCAATAATCAATTCCCGAATATTCTAAAAACCCTAATGGAAAAATTAATTAAGATAATCTTTTTCCATTAGTATAAGCTATCCCCTTAATCATATCCAACTGCCATAAATTCCAGTTCATTAAATTTTTTTTACCCTGCTAACTTCAGTTTTCATATCCTTGATATATTAATATGAACTATTAGTGAAGATATTTTTCAAATCATGAATCTTAGAACATATGCAAATTACACAACGGATGTCTTATTATTATCAGGTATTGGATGTTTAATTATTCTCAGGTATTTTAAGTTTTTTTTCCGCACGTGAAGAAGCCATGGAGAGGCTAGTGGTGCAAGGAAAAATTGAAGGACCCCGATCACGAGAGCAGATCCTCAAAACGGTGGACAGACCAGGTAAGTAATTCAACGATTAACTCACAACAATAAAGTAGTATAAAAGCTTATGGCTGTGAGAAATGGAAGCATATAATTATTACTGCAATATGGTTAACCTTTTCCTTCCTGTACTAAAAGAATCCGCGCATTCCGGTGCTGTGTATTCAATACACAACAATACACATGTAAAAATGATTGATTTAAAATATGAAATATAAGAATATTCATAGCCAATCGCTTAAATTAATTAAATTTGAAGTCAAAAGTGATAAGAATTGAAATTTAATTGCTGAAAACATGACAAAAAACAATGGCCGACGTTCACAAAATGGACGAAAAAACCACCTCAAATGGATGCCTTAGAGCTACTGAAGCGAGATAAGCGAGCGAACTGAGTTTCTATTTCTTGCTTTCCCATATACTAAAGTAGAGTAAGAAAGAGCCGTGAATAGTGTCGCTTCTCACCCATAGCGGTTTTTTTTAGAATGAATATACCTACGTCACACACTGGCACATGTTTGATTGTGTTGGTGATTTTTTTCCCGATTCTCACAAAATATCTCTGATGTGGCCGATAATTATTATTGATATTATTTTTTCATTCAATGCGTAAATGTATTACGGAGTAATACCTAAAATATGAACACAGTATTTATTATATTTATAGAGATATCAAAGTTTTTAGAAGCACTGTACTAGTCACACAGGGAAGGAAGGGTTAATACTCTCGCAATATCAATTCTAATGATAACGACTACTCGTTAAAGGTCGTAACGAAACTTCTTTTCAAGGTGTTGTATCCTGTCAGAGGTAAGTCATCATCATGGCAATTCTTGTCTTGTTTACTGTAGCCTGAAAGAACTCAACTCATCCAAACTATTTCCGCAAGTTATTAAGCGAATAGATACGGCATCTTCATCAACCTCCTTTGCCATTTATTTTTCCTTGGATGATCAGTTGTTATAATGTATATTGGGCATCTCATTATCTGACTGAGAAACATATAATTCTAAGCAGTTCTGGGTCATATACATAAGTGGATTAAACAGTCCCAATATCAGTTTCTTCAGACTTTCATAATTCTTTCTAGCAATGTGTTCAAAATGCGTAACGATTCTTTTTCTGCATGTTGTCGAGAGTTTTTCGGTAATCTCTAATAAAATGATTAGATGATGGAGACGTTGATGGACCTTGCGGTTCATGTATACGGATAGGATAACATTTGCCTTTAACACAACATTATGAATGCATATATTGTTTGTTTTCATCTTTCTCATTGATTAAATGATGGAGACGTTGATGGACCTTGCGGTTCATGTAAACGGATAGGATAACATTTGCCTTTAACACAACATTATGAATGCATATATTGTTTGTTTTCATCTTTCTCATTGATTACATGATGGAGATGTTGATGGACCTTGCGGTTCATGTATACGGATAGGATAACATTTGCCTTTAACACAACATTATGAATGCATATATTGTTTGTTTTCATCTTTCTCATTGATTAAATGATGGAGACGTTGATGGACCTTGCGGTTCATGTAAACGGATAGGATAACATTTGCCTTTAACACAACATTATGAATGCATATATTGTTTGTTTTCATCTTTCTCATTGATTACATGATGGAGATGTTGATGGACCTTGCGGTTCATGTATACAGATATGATAACATTTGCCTTTAACACAACATTATGAATGCATATATTGTTTGTTTTCATCTTTCTCATTGATTACATGATGGAGATGTTGATGGACCTTGCGGTTCATGTATACAGATATGATAACATTTGCCTTTAACACAACATTATGAATGCATATATTGTTTGTTTTCATCTTTCTCATTGATTAAATGGTGCAGACGTTGATGGACCTTGCGGTTCATGTATACGGATATGATAACATTTGCCTTTAACACAACATTATAAATGCATATTTTGTTTGTTTTCATCTTTCTCATTGATTAAATGATGGAGACGTTGATGGACCTTGCGGTTCATGTATACGGATAGGATAACATTTGCCTTTAACACAACATTATAAATGCATATATTGTTTGTTTTCATCTTTCTCATTGATTAAATGATGGAGACGTTGATGGACCTTGCGGTTCATGTATACGGATATGATAACATTTGCCTTTAACACAACATTATGAATGCATATATTGTTTGTTTTCATTTTTCTCATTGATTACATGATGGAGACGTTGATGGACCTTGCGGTTCATGTATACGAATAGGATAACATTTGCCTTTAACACAACATTATGAATGCATATAATATGTTTGTTTTAATATTTCTCATTTATCATGTTTCCACTTCTTCTAATGCATTTGATGATTATTATAAAAAAAAATCATAATTAAATATTTTCTCTGACCAATTAGTACCGAAAATTTGATGCTACTCGTATGTGATTTTTTAGCGCAATGAGACCGTTAATCTTGTATAGAGTAGAAGTGTGAAGGCTTTATTAAAAAATATTTGAAATTGAAAGAAATTTAAATAAAAAACGAATTATCTCACCAATTCTCGAATTTCCATATAAAGTGTGGGTGGGTTAGAGCTTTCCTTTTTTTCAAATATTTAAATTTTTAGAAAATAATTTTATGAATTAACAATTTAATTCTAACCATGCGTTGGCCGGGTCTAAGTTATGGGGTTTCTCCCTCAAGTTCACTTGTGGGTTAACTTATTTATATGGGTCATTTTATGCTAATTTTGCTAAAACAACTACGCTCAAACAGCAGAGAGGTTCGTATGTATTAACTGTAAATGTGACCTTTGTCTTTATAAAGTAAGCATTCCTAATAGTTTATTGTAAGGTCTTTTTTATATACTTAGAACTGTGAAGTGTTAAAAAGGTGAAATAGAAGAGCAGGTTTCTGAGCCTGGAAATCAGTATATCAACTACCGAGTTCATGGTAAATACAACATATATACTAGGTAAGTCCAGAAAGTAAGTGTACTTAATTTTTGTAGGTTACAATTTTTTTTATTTAAACAAAGAAATTACGTGGTTACCGTAGTACATATGTAAGCTATTTTTCGACATAGTCGCCATTCCTATCAATGCAGGTGGTGAAGCGGGGTATCAATTTTTTGATGCCTTCCTCGAAGTAGTTTCCCGCCAGCCCCTCCATCCACTTCTCCACCTCCTCCTTTACCTCCTCGTCGGTTGAAAACCTTTTTTCACCCATGTGCAGCTTCAGGGAGGTAAAGAGATAGTAATCTGAAGGTGCTAGGTCAGGAGAATGCGCGGGATGGTTCAGGACATCCCATTTAAACGAGGCGAGCAGTTCCTTCGTGGCGTTGGCCGTGTGTGGTCTGGTATTGTCGTGCAGCAGGCAGACTCCCTTTGTCAGCATGCCTCTCCTCTTGTTCTGAATCGCCCTCCGCAATTTTTATAGGGTCTCACAGTATCTTGCAGAGTTGATGGTCTCCCCTTGAGGCATATATTCAATTAAAATTATGCCTTGACAGTCTCAAAACAATTTCGTCAATTTCGTCAGTCACAATTGAAGGTCTTCCGCTCCTCTGATCATCATGCACAGACGAACGACCGTTTTTAAACTCGCGACACCACTTGTACGATTCATAGCTTTATCACCATATGCAGTTTTCACCTCATTATAAACCTCAACCGGAGGTTTTCCCTTCCAAACGAGATAACGGATGACGCCGCGTATTTCGCACTTGGCGGGAGATTGGATTTACATTTTTCACGAAACGTGTTGTCGCTTCGACACTTCTCAATGTACTGACCTCGAACCGGTCTCGTTGCGGAGGGGAAGGGTCAGGCTACACGGAAGTGTAGCCAACATGTCGAAAATAAAATCCATCCGGTCGTGAGAGCCTCAGTACACTTAGTTTCTGGATACGCCTCGTATATACTACATACATACACGTACATACACGTACACATTCATACACAAACACATATATTCAAAGTTACTTAAATACGTTGATAAGTGCTTTATAACGCCTCTAATCTTAGAAGAAAATGTTTTTTTGCTTTTGGTAATGTGATATGAAATATGTCAATATCTGAAGCAGTCCCGTTCAAAAGAGTTAAGGCCCTTCCAACAGGTTATGTAACGGTATAACCTAACTTGCTTCAATCAGGGGGAGCACAAACAAGGCAGTTTGTGCTCCCCTGATGATCAGATGAAAAACCTTGAAACCGGTTGGGTTATACCATTACATAAAGTGGAATAAACAGTGTTTGATCAAACAAATTACTATACAAAAATATTATAAATAATCAATTGAATTTACCCTTCTCCGCTTGTTAACAAATTCCCCCTTAGTACTATAAACAAAAAATACTTTTGACACTTTTACTTTATTTTACGATAAACAACACACAAAACGATATAATTAATATGTCTTGGCAACTCACCTGATGATAACACAGCAAGTGTTGAAATGTATTTTGATTTGCAATAAATAAAGTGGAAGAAAACAAAGTAACCGTATTTTAATTTTATAATTGAAACAATCGAAATGTGAATTCATCGAGGAATGTTCAGATTTTTGTTGGATTCATTCCATCTCAAATATTGAGGTTTTGTGTCGAGCAGGTGTAGAACGGGAGTACCATTAAAAGCTTAAAAATTATCTACCTGGTTCATAAAGGGTCTTTCAAATTGAGCAGTTTTTTTTAATTCTTGAATAAAACACACAATTTTCTTTGATTTCAAAAAACTTTTTATTGATCATTAAAGTACTCGTATATTGTAGGACATTTAAACACAAAAAAACAATATTTGCCAAATGTATGACATTTAAACACAAAAAACAATATTCGCCAAACCTCTTGCAGTTCCATAAATGTTCACTCTTTTGTCATAATTTTCGATGACATTTTGGCATAATTGCGGTTCTATCTCAATATGCGCCAAATGTCCACCTCTTGCAGCTCCACAGATGTCCACTCTTTTGTCAAAATTTTTAATGATATTTTGGCATAATTGCGATTTTAACTCACCAATAACGCGAATAATTTCGTCCTTAAGCTCAGGAATTGATTGGGGGTCATTCTTATAAACCTGGTTTTTCACGTAACTCCATAGAAAATAGTCCAACGGTGTCGATGACATGATCTTGGTGACCAATTAACATCACCGTTTCCGGAGATTACAATATATAAAATAACTCAGCAATTTGAACGCATTGTTGAATTGTACACGACTACATTTTTATAAATATCATACATTACACTTCTCAAATGTTACATAACTCAGGCAAGTTTGCGACGCCATCTGTGTTTTATCCAAGAATTAAAAAACCCCGCTCAATTTGAAAGACCTTTTATATTGAGAGAAGAACACAACTTCTTTAAATTAATATTGATTGTCACAATGAACGGTTAATGTTGAATATGTAAAAAGCGCCTGTGATGATTACGCAATATTTTCAAATAGACAGTTATTTAGAAAGTTGAGAGGCTGTTCTGGTTCACCAAAGAAAGAAATATTTTCTCAAAAGTGATCGCCAATGTAGGAAAAGACCAAACGTATCACACGAAAAGGATCCTTATTGTGTAGTCCAGATAGTATTGCCTTAAAAAAACTATAAGCTTTGAAATTGAATGATATTTGAGCTTTGACATTAAAAAAGCTGTAAGTTTTAGTATGAAAAAAGCTATAAAGTTTGGCACGAAATAATATATGTGCCTTGGCATGAATTATTTTTTGTGTGATGAAATGTGTGCATATGGTTAAAACAAAGAAGTGTGCATGAATAAAAAAGTAAAGGGATCTACTATCTTTGTTTACCCTCCAAGGGGCAAATGCGAATGATTTTCATGTTTTAGCAGAAACATTGTGAAAATTCATGTTGAGAACAGTTATTAGTATAAACGATTTTTCCATTTAGAGGGTTTATTTAAATAATTGTTAGACCGTTTACAAAATTACTTTCAGCTTCAAATGACACCAATGTACGAGTATAATAATTATATGTGCGTCCTCTAAAGTTTTCAGTTTCTGAAATTTCGATACGAGTATAACCTCTTAATGGAAAACTGTGTTTATACTATTACAGGCAGGGCTTGATTTTCATACAAGAACACAATAAGTTCCTGAAAATGAACTAAAGTTGTATGTATGAAATTGGAGCATTAAAATTAAAATTAGGTGTGAGTTTAAACATATTTATATTACAATATAAGTTAAGAAGGCGTATTAGTACTACTATTAGGTATTTATAGTAAACTTACTAAGATAAAGTTGTTTGGAAAAGCTTTCTGCCTGACATTAAGCCCGCCAGATTGTATTTGCAATAAAAGTGGTAAATAAATCAATAATTTTATAGCATGCTATGTATTGATGAATTTCCTTCGTGCTTGTGATATACCTCCACTATCTATAAGGCTCCCATTTTATAGCATGCTATGTATTGATGAATTTCCTTCGTGCTTGTGATATACCTCCACTTTCTATAAGGCTCCCATTTTATAGCATGCTATGTATTGATGAATTTCCTTCGTGCTTGTGATATACCTCCACTTTCTATAAGGCTCCCATTTTTCCAGATTATTACAAAAATATACATGAAGGTTCCTTTAATATTCTCGACGGTTCAAGTTTTATTACTTATAAATTCTTCATTATCAATCTTTTCGTTTTTATTATGGATCCTATTTTGCTCTTGTGGGTCAATTAGATCATCGTTTGACAAAGTTTATACTTCACTTTCGTTGTATACACTACAACCTGACGGACTTATTGCCTTGTGGAAATATCTTTCAACCAACCAGAAAATGTTCAAGAGGCCTTAAGATTAAACCTGACTGAATATATTTAAAAAATTGGATCCAATAGAAACTGAACTTGTAACCTCCAGGCTGGGAGACAAGGTATCCCCAAATAGACAACGGAGATAGTCTTTGCCAAGGTTCTGAATAGTGCAATCAACTCATTAACATTTTATTTAGTGATATGCTTTATTCACTCATTAGATTGTCTTTTTGGGTTGTGATTAGTAGAAATTAGCTAGTTAAACGTACACAACCCAATTAGTTACTAGTAAATGTTTAGGATGAAATATATGTGAAATAGAACATTGTACGGATATCTAATAAAGAAATTCGAGGATTGCCTGTATGTAAATACATGTATACGTATTTGTATGCATGGAGTATTACAATTTATTTAAAAACACAAATAAATCCCGTCACCTCGTTTCCCTATCGAGGACGGCAGAAAGGACAGAGCGCTAGACTTTCCTATCATTACACACACATATTTAGCCTCTTCTATATCCATACACATTCTCATACAACTTCTGCGATTTCTCTGACTTTCTACGTTTTCTTCTTAAATGTTCATTCATTTGATCCAATTAACTATTGGTCTTCCTCTCACATGTCTGACATTTACACTTAGGTTTTTTTTATGTAATAAAATTTTACATAAAATCACTTATATTAAAACCAAGTTCAATATTTTCAAGCCGAAGCATTTAATTTATTGCAGTTATAATGTTTTCCTCTTTCTCGCTTTGTGTATAAAGTTGTAAACGTGCCGCGAACAAACTAACGAGTGTGCTGTCAACCAAGTTTTAGCATTTCACTATGTTTCTGTCTTCTGAAATGATTTCTAAAATACCGCTAGAGGTCCAATTATACCAGAAATTGTTGGCAGTTTGTGGTCTTATGGTCTCTGTCAGGGGTTTTCAACTATGGAACAAGGGACTCCACGGGGAATATATGGTTTTGTCAAACTTGACTTTTTAGTGTCCTAAACATGTGATATTTAAATGCCTCCTTTTCTTACAAATAGTGCTTTTAATCTTTCTATGTTTAAAGTAAAATATTTTATTTTATAAGTGATTGAAATGTTTATTTGTGTCCAATTCAATATTGATCAAAGTGTTTCTGAAAACGATGACATATGGATATCGATAGGTGATCCTTTTCGGTGGAGTATGACTGCCATTTAATATTTTTTATATTTAATTTTCTTTTTTACCTTTCTTTATTTATTTTTTGGTACTTTTTGTCTGATTTGTAGTAAGAGATGGCCACTTGGCCATAATAACACCAAAACGTTTTACAGTAAAATGTTAAGATAATTAATAATGTCAGCATGTTCTTCCAATCAGTTGAGTGTGTATATTTTTGTCCATAATGCAAAGTTATATCTTCTTCTTCTTTAGCCGTCTCTCCACTGCTGGATGTAGGCCTCTTCTAAAACCTTCCACGCTTCCTTGTCTTGGGCTTTTCTCGTCCATTTTCTACCGGCGACAGGGATAATGTCGTCAGCTGACCTCCTCTGGGGCCGTCCCATCGGTCTTTTCGTATCCCACGGCCTCCATTTCAGGACTCTGGGTGCCCATTTTTCATTTTGTTGTCTTCCAACGTGACCCGCCCACTGCCATTTCTCGGCAGTGGGTGGGTCACGTTGCAAGACATTTCTCCATTATGTCGATAGTAGTCCGTCACCTGATTTCTTCATTTCTGACTATGTCTATTAGACTTATGCCTAACATTCGTCGTTCCATGAACCGTTGTGCGCATTTTAGTATGTGAATGGTATTTGCAGTTAATGTCATAGTTTCCAAGCCATACGTTAGCACAAGGAGGACGCATGCATCGAAGACTTTTCTTTTTAGATTGGTGGGAACTTCCTTGTTCTTCAGAACATGGTCGAACTTTCCGAATGCTGCCCAGCCCAGTCCAATTCTTCTAGGTATTTCCACTATTTGGTTCTCATTTCCCAATTTGATTTTATGTCCGAGGTATATGTATTCGTCAACAGCTTCGATTGTCTTATTTTCTACTTTGAAATTTCTGTTGGATGGACTCAAAATTTTTGTTTTATTGATGTTAATTTCTAAACCAAATTTTAGGGAAGCGTCATGGAGTTCCTTAATCATGTTATTTAGTTCTGCCAGGTCATTACTTATAAGCACAAGGTCATCCGCGAAACGGAGGTGGTTCAAACAAATTCCATCAATCCTTATTCTATCATGTTCTTAAAGTTCTATCATTGATACAAAGTGTACATAAAAGTGTTAGGAAACAGGGTTATTTTAAAATTTGAAGGATTTACACTGCTTACTCGTATATCTCAAAAAGTTTAATTTTTAAGACAACGTATCGACCTTAACGCAACAATGGTTTAAGACAACTGGTTCATATCTCCCTCGAACGATGGTTCGCGGTTTACCCTCTATATTGCCTTGGGATGTTGATGGCGTGTTAAGGGGTGCGTTTGTTGTCTTCTGGCGTCATTATGTTGACAAACGAAACGCTGATTTTGAATACTACCTAAGTTGCGTTAAGTTTTGCAAAATGTTCTGCTTAAATGTTAAATGAAAACATTCCAGAGATAAGACAGGTATTTCTCAATTATATGTTAAGTGCTAAACGTGATATCCTCTGAGATTGAATGTTTGTCGAGGTAAGTTATATTTTGGTGTTGTCTTTGTAAAGGCAAAGGGCGATCATGTTAACTTGATTAAGTCATGAAAGTTATCTTATTGTTTTAAAAATGCTACTTTACTTTATATTTTTATGTATTTAGGAGTAACGTTAAACTCATGCTAGATCGAGTTCTAAAAATATTTATCTTTCGTTTTTACAATATAAAATGTAGACATTACCCCTGTTTTTATCATACTGTCTTCTTTCTGGGGACGCTTAACTATAGATTGATATAGACTCCTAAATCTCTTTGATTGGGTTTCCACTATTTAACCTATCCATCCTGAAAAAGATTGCCTTTTATGTTCTGGATAATTATCTGAGATAACACACCCATGTATTGTTACACCAACCGATTTCTAGAACTAACCTCTATTTGGCTATGGTGGAAAAATATTGTAGAATAATCATAATTTTAAACAAAGTGAGACTTTCGATAAAAGTTTTTCACATATTTCTCAATTATTTCAGAGAAAAAAATTAAATGCAGTTCTGTAAATTATTCAACTTTTTATGTTAATTATAACATGTTAGAATATGTTTAACTGTGTACACATTTTTATAAGAATTATAACATGTTCGAATATGTTAAACTGTGTACACATTTTTATAAGAATTATAACATGTTCGAATATGTTAAACTGTGTACACATTTTCATGTTAATTATAACATGTTAGAATATGTTTAACTGTGTACACATTTTTATAAGAATTATAACATGTTAGAATATGTTAAACTGTGTACACATTTTCATGTTAATTATAACATGTTAGAATATGTTTAACTATGTACACATTTTTATAAGAATTATAACATGTTAGAATATATTAAACTGTCTACACATTTTCATGTTAATTATAACATGTTAGAATATGTTTAACTGTGTACACATTCTTATAAGAACTATAACATGTTAGAATATGTTAAACTGTGTACACATTTTCATGTTAATTATAACATATTAGAATATGTTTAACTGTGTACACATTTTTATGTTAATTATAACATGTTAGAATATGTTTAACTGTGTACACATTTTTATAAGAATTATAACATGTTAGAATATGTTAAACTGTGTACACATTTTCATGTTTATTATAACATGTTAGAATATGTTTAACTGTGTACACATTTTTATGTTAATTATAACATGTTAGAATATGTTAAACTGTGTACACATTTTCATGTTAATTATAACATGTTAGAATATGTTTAACTGTGTACACATTTTTATAAGAATTATAACATGTTAGAATATGTTAAACTGTGTACACATTTTCATGTTAATTATAACATGTTAGAATATGTTTAACTATGTACACATTTTTATAAGAATTATAACATGTTAGAATATATTAAACGGTCTACACATTTTCATGTTAATTATAACATGTTAGAATATGTTTAACTGTGTACACATTCTTATAAGAACTATAACATGTTAGAATATGTTAAACTGTGTACACATTTTCATGTTAATTATAACATATTAGAATATGTTTAACTGTGTACACATTTTTATGTTAATTATAACATGTTAGAATATGTTAAACTGTGTACACATTTTCATGTTAATTATAACATGTTAGAATATGTTTAACTGTGTACACATTTTTATAAGAATTATAACATGTTAGAATATGTTAAACTGTGTACACATTTTCATGTTAATTATAACATGTTAGAATATGTTTAACTGTGTACACATTTTTATAAGAATTATAACATGTTCGAATATGTTAAACTGTGTACACATTTTCATGTTAATTATAACATGTTAGAATATGTTTAACTATGTACACATTTTTATAAGAATTATAACATGTTAGAATATATTAAACTGTCTACACATTTTCATGTTAATTATAACATGTTAGAATATGTTTAACTGTGTACACATTCTTATAAGAACTATAACATGTTAGAATATGTTAAACTGTGTTCACATTTTCATGTTAATTATAACATATTAGAATATGTTTAACTGTGTACACATTTTTATGTTAATTATAACATGTTAGAATATGTTAAACTGTGTACACATTTTCATGTTAATTATAACATGTTAGAATATGTTTAACTGTGTACACATTTTTTTGTTAATTATAACATGTTAGAATATGTTTAACTGTGTACACATTTTTAAAAGAATTTTATTGAAAGTCCTTGAAAATACGAATCTTTATTAACTCTCCTTTTTTTACTCATTTATGTGTTATTTGCTATTTTAATGATTAAAGAAAACCCTTAAAGTAAAGAAGATTTTTTTTAAAGTAAATTGAATAAAAAAAAATATTTTCAATGTTTAACATAATGAGGGAAAACATGTCAAAACATACAAAATAATGCATGTTTTCTTATCTTATCATGGTGTGTTTTTATTTCTACATTATTCCAGAGATGTGGACTACCTGAGATGTCCTTTCATCTCTTTGGGGATCAGCCTGATAGTTGACTTAATTTAAGAATAACAGCTTGATATACGAGTATTATACATATGAGTTTTGAATTTGTCTTTCTTAGATTATTTTTTTTGCTACAAAAAGGAATTCAATTTTTTTTTCTTCATTTTATTTGTTTACGTTTGATAAAAAGTATAAAAACTAGCAATGATGTTTTTTGATTAAAAATCTTGAAAATAAAATTCAATTAAATTTCTCGATAAAAATGTCTTGATGTTCAATTAATTAATCAGTGTTTTTTGTTTGTTACTATAATTTTTTTTTACCAATTTGATTACTTTTCATTTAAGTATTAATTACAACATTAACAGGTAATATTAGGTTGTTCGGGCGAGAATGTCGTTTTTTAAATAAAAGAGGAAAATTTTAAAAAAAAATTATATTCATATTAAATTGATACAATATATTCTCCTTCGGTAGAAACAACTTTCTTTCATCTATTTAACAAATTTATAATACCATCAGAATTAAATTTAGTAGATTTGGATGCAAAATATTCCTCGGTGCCTTTTTTCCCTTCTTTTAAAGTGCGATTTTTTTTTCAGCTAAATAGTGCTGCATAGATCTAAATAATTGATAATTTGAAGGAACCAAATAGAAACTATATGGTGGGTGAAGAGTAGGTTTCCATCTAAGCTCCTTTATTTTTTTTTCAGTCATCATTGATGTATGGGGTCGGGCGTTGTCGTGTTGCAATAAAATTGAATGTCGATTATTTCGCTATCTTTAGCCTTATTGCTGCATTCAAATTTTCAAACTGGGCACAGTATACTTCACTCGTAATTGTCTTACCGTAAGGAAGGACTTCGGGTTAAAGTATGCCTTTTGCATCCCACCGTACACTCAAAACCACTTTTTTACAGTTAGACCCGGTCGAGTGGTCGATTTTGTTACTTTACCCTTTGAAAGCCATTGGCGGTTACGTCGTTGGTTCAAATATAGAACTCTCTTTTCGTTTTCGGTCACTAAATGGTGTTAAAACGGAGTGTTTGTCCCTTTTTTATTAAATCTTCACATATGCGCTTGCGTACCGCTTTGGTCTCATCCGTTAGATCGTGCGATATCCATAAGCCCTGCTTCAAAATCTTGCCAATTTTTTTAGATGTTCTTGCATACTAGATTTTGAGAATCTTAGCTTGTCAGCTAATTGTCGTATAGTCAGTGTTGGATTTGTTTTAATTTATGTACGCAACACGTCATCATCCCTTTTCACTTAGAGAATTGTTTTTAAGATTAAAATTGCCATTTTTAAATTGTTTAAACCAAATTTAGCATTGCTGAACAGTTACACATTCTCAAAATGTGTCGTAAATGATTTAAGTTGCAGTTGTTGCATTATTTTTTCATCACTATTCGTACAACATGAAATTTCGTATAAATTGTTTGTCAGGTATATAACTCTCCATTTTAACTCACGAGCGAAAAAAAAATAATTGCACTAAAACAACGTTTTCCAGATTTCAACTAATGAATAGAATACAAAACACGTCTTGTAGGACCGAAGACGGGAAAACACAACTGGTGGTAAAAAATGACCATGCAAAGTACTCGTACTTTTCGTCCGGACAAAAAGTCATTTTCGTAATAATAATATTATATTTGATTCATAGAATACACAGGATTCTTATTTGACTTCAAAGCAAAATATTATCATTATTTTAAGGATTATATAAGCGAATCCAGAAAAGAAAAGCTTTCTGTAAATGATTTTATCTGAGAAAAGCTTTCAGATTAATTATCTGAATTTTGAGAAATTGCTAAATTATTATTGCTTTGTGAATTAAATCGTTTTTGAGGAATTAAGTTATTTAAAATAAGATGAAATTTGCAATATTTGATTGCTTAGTTGTTGCCAAAAATGACTTGTTACCATCTGTTAGTTTCAGGTTCGATTTCTAATGGCATCAAAAAAAAAAACGAAATTGATAATTCACATACGGTTAAAGAGTTCAAAACTCGCACAAGCTAGAAGTGTAGTTAAATTGACGTGCCTTAAGCCAGTGTTATCTCTCAGTCATACTTTTCAACATTACCGCATCACCAATTTAAATACCTTATCTTTGTCAATATATTAAGAAGAAAAAAATGGTTTGTATATAAAGGATCTTTGAAATTATTTTTTTTAATTCTTAGATAAAACACAGATGTCGTCGCGAACTTGCCTGGTTCTTGCGACATTTGAGAAGGGACATATGACAGTTGACATCTTGTGACATATGACATTTATAAAAATGGGGTCGTATACAATACAACAACGCGTTAAAATTGTTGAATCATTTTACCATATGTTTTGTAATCTCCGGAAACGGTGATGCTAATTGGCCACCAAGATCACGTGATCTGATACCGTTTGACTATTTTCTCTGGCGTTACGTGAAAAGTTATGTCTATAAAAATGACCCCCAATCAATTCATGAGCTGAAGGACGAAATTATTCGCGTTATTGGTGAGTTAGAATCGCAATGAAGCCAAAATGTCATCGAAAATTTTGACAAAAAAGTGGACGTCTGTGGATCTGCAAGTGATGGACATTTGGCGGATATCGTTTTTTGTGTTTAAATGTCATACTTTATACTCCAATCATCAATAAAAAGTTTTTTGAAATCAAAGCAAATTGTGTATTTTATTCAAGAATTAAAAAAAAATTGAATTAAAAAAAAAACCGCTCAATTTGAAAGACCCTTTATGTAG
Source organism: Odontocerum albicorne (assembly GCA_949825065.1). Taxonomy (NCBI): domain Eukaryota; kingdom Metazoa; phylum Arthropoda; class Insecta; order Trichoptera; family Odontoceridae; genus Odontocerum; species Odontocerum albicorne. The sequence goes on along the minus strand of OX463860.1, from coordinate 7,448,587 downwards.
TTTTATTTCTCTATGTAACGAACTCCGTGAATTGATAAAAAAATTTTTTTTACAAACTAGAACTTTTGATTCCTGTTGGTACTGAATACTTTAAAGAAGTACGAGTATTCTGGTCTAATTTCGCTTAAGATTTCTTTGAAAACAAATAAGTTTTTAGAAAGATATTATGAAATAACAATAAAACCACCAGGTTAAACTGTATACAGCAAAAGTGTAATGCAATCGACGTTTGGTAAAGATTATTTACTAAATTATTCAATGAGAAAGAAATAAAAAATAAAACTCTTTGAATAACAAAAATTTAAAAAAAAAACATTTGTTTTGAAACAGTTCAAATGTTATTTGTTCAAAAAAACAGTAAACAACCAGACATTGTGAAAATGTAGGAAAAGAGCGACACAAAGAAAAATAAAATGAATTCCTCAAGGATGCGTAGCAAAAGTGACTGCCTCTTATTGGTTTTATGACAAAGGATATTGTATGTTACATTCCTGCGTATTTACTATCAAAGTATAAAAAGTTAAAAAATCAATTACACGCCTGAGTGATTATTCAAATCAAATAAATTTTGAAATAGAGGAAAAAAATTAAACATAGTTTTTTTACACTTCAGACAATTAAATATATCCACGGTGAAGTCAATGAATGGTGAAATATTTTATGCGTGGGAGTGAAACGTGGATGTAGATTAGGACTGATAAGAGCTGAATTAATACTTTAGAAACTTGCGCACTTAAAATACTCGTAATATATGGGGTGTTAATAAATGAATATAATAAGAATACATGTGGGGACAATAAATTAATATAATTAGAATACATGTGGGGACAATAAATTAATATAATAAGAATTTATTTATTTTTTATTTATTTATTTATTTTTCCCAAAACAGGCTAAGTCCAATTACTTTGAAAAATACAAGACATTAAAAAAGAAGAAAAATTACATAGAAAAAAAATTTAAAATTATATAAAATAAAAAATAATGCATATGTATACAAACGAGTATATACACACAAACATATGTTACATAAATATTCAGTCACTTAAGTATGTTGATGAGTGCTTTCTAACGCGCTTAATCTAAGAAGAAAATTTACTTTTGCTTTTGGTAATGTGATATGAAATATGTCAATATCCGAAGCAGTCCCGTTCAGAAGAGTTAAGGCCCTTCCAACAGGCATAGCGGCTATAAGACTCGTGTTTGCGTATGTTATTGAGAACAGTTCTTGCCGGCGCAGTCTAGTGTAATGGGTGACCAAAAATTGAATATAATAAGAATACATGTGGTGACAATATGGAATTAAGTTATTAGGGATGAATGTGATCTTAAGACTGATGTGTTGAGTATGACAACGATGACCACTTTGAAATGATTTGGGCACGTGGAACGAATTAATGAAGAAAGACTTACAACACAAATACACAGTGCAAATATTAGGGGAAGTCAGAACAGTATGGTTGGATCAAATGTATGATCTTTTATAAGAAATAAATGGAGCGAAAAAGTCGCATTTTGCAAACATAACCAAGGTTAAGAACAAGACTCAAGGACTAAGGATGGATAGCAATACTGCATCCTTTATACTCTCTAGAACTTGGGTCATCAAATGCTAAATTTTCATTCAATATAACATTTTTTACATACATTGCAACACGCCATTACGCTAAAACGATTTCTAATGCGGTTGAATTTTTTAACTTTTTTATTAAATTTATCCATCAAAATATATCCGTGAATTAAATATGAACATCATTCTTTCAGTCTTGTATTCGGCGGTGTAAAAATACCCAATAATTTGGTCACATATATCTTTTAAAAATGGAGCAGATGAAAAATTGAGGATTGGTATGATTCAGGCACGAAGAATTTTTCAGATTTACAAAAAAGATTGAAACTTATGGTACACAAGGTGCAAAAAGTTAAGGAAGACTTACAAAAACGTGACTACAGCAAATTGATGTGTGCATGACGAAGTAGGTGTATGGACATGCAAAACACTTAAGGTGTGTGCAAGGATACCCGTATAATGAAAAGTTTATATTTTCTACTTGCCTACTCTATATGGACATGCAAAACACGTAAGATGTGTGCATGGATATAATGAAGAGTAGATATTTTCTACTTGCCTACTCTGTATGGACATGCAAAACACGTAAGATGTGTGCAAGGATATAAAAAAGAGTAGATATTTTCTACTCGCCTACTCTAATAGGGGCACGACATATTGGTGATGAAGGTCTTTCTAGCGGTTTTGGGAAAAGGTGCATATTTTAGTCTGTGATAAAAAAAACATGGATGTATTTTCCGTTGTACCATTATGAATACGTAATATGATAGGCACACAGCTATAACCATGTAATTTGATGAACGAACGTTTGTTATATGTATTCAAAAAACAGGCAATGAACTGAGATGAGACATTATGAAATTGTATGCAAAGAGCTACAACACAAAGCAAAATGAAATGAATTCCTCCGGCAGGGTTGGCTATAGTAGCCTAGCCCTATTACTTGTATGACAAAGGATATTGCACGTCTCTGCATAATCTGAATGTACACTGAAAAAATAAAAATGCATGTACCTTTCACAAAATACAAGAACATTTTGACAATGGAAAATTTTATGAAGCTTACCCTTATTACAAGGCTCGGTATTTCAATTTATATTGTGATTCATATTTTATTTCTTAGACATTATATGATGAGCGTCTTTTCGATCATGGACTAGCGCTACGCTAAAAAGAGATTGTTTATTAGCCTTTCCAGTTCACCGCTTTTTTTGTATTTACGTCGTCCTTTACTGTCCATGCAGTGATACTCTGGAATCAGTTACAAACCAATATAAGACTTGCTCCGTCCTTAGCACGCTTTAAGAAGCGACTGAAAAACTTCTTAATTTCTAGTCAGTAACATACCATAACGTGTTTCATTCCTGATTTTTTCCTTTCCTTTCCACCATCCCTTCCTTTTCCTTTGATTGATAATATCTCACTAACTATATCATAAATGAAACGGAATATTCGGGTATCTATCCGTCTTTGTGGTGTTTATATGCATATGCTCATGTATGTATTCATAGATTTCGTGGGGATGGATAGTCGTTTAAATGTTTTTTTTTCAACCATGTAACTTGCTTCATTTACATTTGTCTGTTTGATCAAAAGAGGTTGCCACCTGGCAATGACGAGCTCCGTGGCTTAGTTGGAAAACCATATGTCTTCTTACTCGGTGAAAATAGGTTCGATTCACGTTGGTACTCATGTTTTAAAGAAATATTTCGAATTTTTAAATAAAGATAAACACTTTTAACAGTGCATATCCTCATATAGAGGTTTTACTTGTATCGATCAACTCTTTCGTAAAAAAGTCAAACTTAGTTCAAGCCTGAGCAAAAGTTCATTTTTAATATCATTGTATAGTTGATGTATTTTACATAAAGTTTTATTGTTATGTCTATCAAACAACTCTAAATGATGAAGTGTTCTATAAATGTTATTTTATACTCTGATATATTTGTGCGAATTAGAGAAAACTGTTATATGCAAAGGAATTTAAAAAAAAATAATTTATTTGATAAATAAATTGAGTTGAAATTCACCAGGTTATACTGAATACAATGAATACGAGTATATAATACAATTCACCAGGTTTTACTGTAAACAATGAATGTATGATACAATGCACCAGGTTTTACTGTAAACAATGAATATATAATACAATTCACCAGGTTATGTTTTATACAATAAATATGTAATACAATTCCCCAGGTTAAACTGTATACAATGAATATATAATTTAATTCACCAGGTTATACTGTATACAATTAATATATAATACAATTTACCAGGTTATACTGTATACAATGAATATATAATACAATTCACCAAGTTATGCTGTATACAATGAATATATAATGCAATACACCAGGTTATACTGTATACAATGAATATATAATACAATTCACCAGGTAATGCCGTATAAAATGAATAAATAATACAATTCACCAGGTTATACTATATATCATGAATATATAATACAATTCACCAGGTTATACTGTATACAATGAATATATAATACAATTCAACGGGTTATACTGTACACAATAAATAAATAATACAATTCACCAGTTTATACTGTAAACAATGAATAAACAATATAATACAATTCACCAGGTTATACTATAAACAATGAATGAACACAATTTGCGAAAAAACAACTAATAATTCGATTTGGACATACAATTTTAATGGATCTGGGTTTGTTGCCTTTCATTTGTCGTATCCCCAGTAAACTAGGCTTTTGTCTGTATCTCACTGAGGATATTTAGCATGAAAAAATAAATCGATACTTCTTTCCGATTTTTGATTACACAAAAACAAAACCCCGTTACACGTTCTCATCAACCTGACAAACAGTGACACTCAACTACAACTGGAAACATCTTGCGAAATTCAACTCCTCATACATCATCACTCCAGAAAGACCAAAAATATTCATCCCACAATATACCGCACACAATCATAAGAATAAAAATTAACTTTAAAATTAAAACAAAAAATTCACAGAAACACAAATACAAAAACAACCAAAATTAAAACGACAAAAAGAAACCCACTTTCACGAACTCACACAAATATGGCGCATAAATTTACCAATATATACCATAGATACATATAAAATATATGCCATAGATACAAACTCTGCAAGAACATAAATACTCAAATGTAATCAACGAAAATACAAAATGTATTAAATTACAAAAAAACATACAGGCATAATGAAAATGGAATATAATGTCTTATGCCGAAGAAGGTCTCTCCTGAACTAGAAACATTTACACTAAAAAAAATCACCAAACCAGATAAAGTCGTCCAATTATTGCAATCTACTCGTATGTTTACCATTAATGAAGTATCATACAATACACAACTGTCGTTAGTAAATTTTCATAGATAAATTTTATTGAATTGCTAAAGGTTCCATGTGTTTCTAGCAGGAGTGTGGAAACCAATTTATCCCAATGTATCGAGACTTTAAACGATTTTGTGAATTTCCTTAAATATGTAAAATCGAATTAATTCCTACTTTCAGACAGTTTAAGAAGGCGTGTGTAAAAAAAAATCATTTTATCGATGTATACATTTCAGGAATAAAATTCACTAAATATTCGGAAATTATGTGATCAATGCAAACGACAGAAGGTTATATACTCGTATAATAAAGAATAGCAAATATAAAACAGTAGGACCCATAAAATCTGTTAGAAAAAGAAAAATAGGAATAAAAAACACGGTTTACTAGAGTGGGAAATCTGAAAGATGTATGTTGAAATGAAAATATTTGTCTCTTGAATTTTTGAAAAGACTTTAGTTTCACTTTGTGTTGCCACGTTTTATGTAAAAAAGGAAAAAATAAAAAAATTATACACTTATTTTACATTTTTGTGTTCACCACTGGTTTATTTTGAGTTTACTACCGGTTTCGAAGACCTCCGTCTTCATCGTCAAATGAAGATAAACTAAATTGCTCACAATTGCTCTTTCTGCAAGTGTAAAAACAATAGTATAATAGGAATGAGGCAGGGGGAGAGAAGTGGGGAGAGTTGTGATTCAATGGTAAATGGGGCGGGGAAAAAATTAATCTTACGGGTAGACCAGGGTCTGAATATCTAAGGGGGGAATTATAAATGGGAAACATATTTAGCAGAGGGCTATTATTAAAAGTGGTTTGATTATTTATTATTTTTTTCCCCGCCCCATTTACCATTGAATCACAACTCTCCCCCTACCTCATTCCTCTTATACTATTTACACTTGCAGAAGAAATATATTGTGAGCAATTTAGTTTATCTTCACCTGACGATGAAGACAGAGGTCTTCGAAACCGGTAGTAAGCTCAAAATAAACCAGTGGTGAACACAAACATATAAAATAAGTGTTTTATTTATTTATTTAATTTATTTTTTACAGGATATGTTTGTATCTCTGCCTTGAATATTATGTAGTGGTAAGCATGTATGAACGAAACTTTAATATATTTAAAAAATTCACACATTTTTGAGTTTTTCAACGTAACTTGAATATAAAATCCCAGCTTGTGCATAATCTGTAACGAGAAGAGTATAGAACGAGGAACATTTTTATGTAAAGTAGTCCCTACCGAATGCACTGCTTTAATTCATACTTCCTCGAGGAGTCGTTCCCGAGGGGGTAGTGCTTCCCCCCTTATCCTAGAATGGAGCCAAAGAACGTTACTTCTCAAATTATGTTTCTCAAAATCTCAAATATATGATCCGTACGCAATAAGAAGAGTTTGAATTTTAGTAAGTTCATTGTGCAGTAGATGGAGGAAATTGTAAGAGAGGTTAATAATTTATTATAAAATTTATAATGAAGGTTCAAGAACAAGAAGAAGAAGATTTATAGTGAAGGCATTAACATTGTGGAGGTTTAAAAACATTGTAATATATTTAATCAAAACTGTTTATTCCACTTTTTGTAACGGTATAACCCTACCGGTTTCAAGGCTTTCACCTCATCATCAGGGGAGCACAAACAGGACTGAATTATTTTTGAACTGGTACCGAGATACGCGCTTCTAACGGTAAACATTCGGGTTGGGATTGGAGATTGAGGGAATCATGGAACAACCTCGGCGAGATTCTTGGGATATATGTGTTTTCCAGATGTTCCCCTCGATGCACTGACTTAGAAATCCAATTTATTTTCGTTACTAATTTGACAGATTAGAGGCCAAAGAAATGTCTTAGTCAGTGCATCGAGATGAACATCTGGCAAACACATATATCCCAAGAATCTCTCCGCTGCTCACCGAGGTTGTCTCATGACTCCCTCAATCTCAAGTCCCCAGCCCGAATGTTTACCGTTAGAAGCGTGTATTTCGGTACCAGTTCGAACATAATTCAGTCTTGTTTGTGTTCTCCCAATGATGAGGTGAAAGCTTTGCAACCGGTAGGGTTATACAGTTACAAAAAGTGGAATAAACAGTGCTTGATTAAACAAATTACAAAGGTTAATAATTTATATGGATAAATACAATACGCCGAGTATTCAGTAACGTGGTGAATACTCGTTACTTAATCTCACAAGTTATCAAGTAACTGAAGGTTGTAACGAAGTAATTAAACGAAAATTAACAATCGGTAAAAAGTATTAACCCGTTTCATCGAGTTCATATGTCCCCAGTAAGAGACAGACAAAAGTCTAATTTACTTAGGTTATAATAGATGACAAGCAACAAATACATCTTAATATAATTTGAGAATGTCCATTTGACATTATGCAGTATTTGTATGCCATATTTTTTGCTTAATTTATGTAAACATTTCATGTAAATAAAATAAAGTAATAATATACTCGTACAATTCAAACGAAGTTCATCTTTATTCCCACAAAATTCACATTTACTTAAAATTTTTTATAATTTTTTTTTAAAAACAATTAATAAAATGTAAAAAAATAACTAATAAATCAACGAACTTGTACGCAAAATAACATGTTTAATTACTATAACATTGCGAATTTATGTTTCAAACTTACATTTGATAACGAATAAATTGTTCATGCACTGGAACTGTCAGTTATAGATCATTTAGCCAGAAGAGTAATTTTGCAAAAGTGTGAGTAATAGTGCGTTTACAAAAAATGCCACTTTATTTTTTTAGTGAAGGGAAAAAGCAAAAAAATATATATAAATAATATTTTATATTCAAACAGTGAAATGAACACTCACGTTTTGTAAATTAAAAATGCTGTCAGCTTAAATTGTAATAATTATAAAAAAAAATTAAAGTAAGTTTATTTCACTTATTAATTGTTTAGGCATGGCAGATTCTAGGAAACATTAAATAACAATAATGAAATTTTTCAAGATTAAAACTAAATATAAGTATTGTGAAGTTAAGATGTTCGTCAGCTTAAATTTGATTGCACATAAAAATAAAATGAATGTAAGATTATTTAACATATAAATGTATCATAATTACAATTCCAAATAATAAAGTTTTAAAATAATAGTGGACGGAGTGATACAAGGAAACTTTAAGTTATAACAAAGTACATTCTAAGCTTTCGAAAAATTATGAATTAAACATTACATGTGGCCTTCTAAAACCAATACCACAACATACGTTGTGTCATACAGAGAGTGTCACTCACTCTGATGCAATATGATTCTTCTGGCTGAACGATCTATATTAAAATACTTATAAATTTTGAAAATTCATCCAATTAAGTATCAATGATACACAGAACAAAAAAACAATTAATCTACAAGGGCATCCAGAAAGTAAGGTTACAACATTTATGTAGGATCGAAAAATGCTTGTATTTAATTGAAATTCACAGGATACTTTACAAATCTATTAAACTATTTTTCAACGTAATCACCGTCGAGATCGAGCCATTTCTGTAGTCGGGGCACTAGCTTTTTTATGCCAGTGTCATAGACCTCCGTCGCTAGCTCTTTTAGCCACTTATTCACAGCTTTCTCAACCTCCTGATCGTTGGAAAATTGTTGGAGTGTAGTAACACACCCACGTCTTGTCCCCCGTCATGATAGAGTCCAGAAAAACTTCTCCCTCTTGTTCAAAACGATCCGAAAATTCACGCGATTTTGACGGTGCTCCGGTATGAGCATTCTGGGCACCCATCTCACACACAACTTCTTGTAACCAAGTTTTTCCGAAACAATATCACCAAGGAGACTTCGAGAAATATCAGAAAATTCTTCGTGAAGGTCGTCAAGCGTCACACGGTGGTCATTTAGCACTTGTTCTTCAATTTGTTGCACAAGTTCGTCAGAAATCACTGCCTTGCCTCGTCGTGAGTATCAGTACGGCCTTCTCTGAACAACCTAACCCACTTCGTGACATGTTGTCGACTCATCACATCACTAGTATAAACTTCCACGGTATTGTTCTGCAAAGTCAAAAAACGGATGAACACGCGGATCTCGCACGGACGGGAGTTGGTGGGAGCGCGCGACGATCTCTCCATCGGATGAATTTACTGTGACTGAATAAAATGACCAACAAACCCACGGGACCAAACAAACTGACCGTTAGGATCCCCCCTACACGCCAGGTGCGCCAACTTGGAAACAAAAAATTTTCCCTGGCCTCAGGAGCCCTTGTAACCTAACTTTTTAGATGACTCTCGTATTAATTCATTTATTAAGTGAACAATTAATTATATACCTTATAATTAAACACACATGATTCAGTATTCTACTTTCTGAATTCTATGTAAAACATAAGAACACTTATAAGTTTTGTTTTCCATAAATAAAGTCGGATAATACAAAATTATTTTAACTGTTACATAAAAAAAACTTTTAAATGTTATTACTTGAGATTTGCCAACTTCAAAAACAGTAAGTCCATGCAAATTCTAGCTTTAAGCAAGTTTAAAGTCAGAAATTACATGAACAAAACGATACAAAAACGTTTTGATAAATTGAATACCGAATTTTCATGAAGGAAAAAAACACACATATAGTTAAATTTAACATACATTTAACAATTTTGATGATAGTTAATTGAGAAATATAACCGTTAAACATTAGGTTAAAACAAAGAAAACTGAAATAAATCTATAGAAAATATAATTAAACTAAAATTGTTGAGGGGCATAGCCGCGCGGTTACGCACTGGACTTCTGTGCAGAAGATCGCCGGTTCAAACCCTACGCTGTGCTACTCCCCTCGATCGACACAAATGTTTTTTCCACCAAGTATTCGGAGGTATAAGGATACCTTTAAATTCAGTCATATCAATTAAATTCACCCTTCTTTTAAAGCTCCACAAGGGAGCATAGGGAGGCCACCAGTCTTCTCCATTCAGAGCGGTTTTGGGCGGTGTTGGTAATCTCCCTACATAACATTTCTAACGCTCTGACTTCCTTGTCATAGGAACGGCACACTGTGAGAGAGGGTCTTCCAGGCCGTCGGGACCCCAATGTACAGAAAAACAGCGCTCTCCTCGGCAAACTATCATCGGGCATTCTCAGAACATGTCCCAGCCAGGATCATCGCCTCTCCCGAATTACGGAGACAACAGACCCCTGCCGGGTGCGCCGGCGTACGGCGTCGTTTGTTATATGGTCATACCACCTGATTCCCAATATCCTCCTGAGATACCTGTTTTCAAAAATAAGTATCTTGTGCTTCTGAGCCTTGGTGAGATGCCAAGATTCACAGCCGTACAGGAGGATCGGGATGACACATGCGTCGGTCATATACATATTTTAAAAAAAAAGAGGAAAAAAACATTCTGGTTTGCTCCGATCGTCTCACCGTGGTGTGCTGTCAGATCCAGTACAGCGATGTGACTTAAAGACGAGAAAATAAAGAATGAAAAACTCCACAACAAAGCTTCGCTTTCCAACTGAATATACTCGTATGTTGGAATGTCGGTGGAATCCTCGACTACGAGACCCTGCAATGACAACGACGAAAATATGTACATACAAAGTAAGATAAAAACTAATAGATGGCGCTAGAAAGCCATCAGGGAGGCCTTTTAAAAAAAGGCGAACACTAAATATCAGAAAAGAGATTTTAGGATGCGTAGACGATTTATCACTACGCCAAAGATTAATTTTTATATTCGGTATTCTAGTTTTGGAAACTTAGCTTTAAGAACGGCACAGTTGTTCCTAAACTCGATCTTGATAGCAAGATTTAAGCCGGCAATTAATTTTGTAGATTTACGACGTCATCTTAAGAAATTAAAAATTTCGTCACGTGCTCTTGTGATTAAAAATAGTCCAACTCTTTACCTCAGAAACGTGGAAAATTCAATTCAAGAAAGAAGCAAGTTTAAAATAATAATGTCTGAAAAATGTATTTTAATTAAAAGTATTTATTTCATTATTTTTTTGATATTGATTTACACATTTACGAGTATTAATATACAAACAAATTTTATAATAAACTATTACACTTTTGTTATGGTTTTGATTTTCCGACGTCGAAAAATTTGAGCATCATTAAGTTTATGACGTATTCAGAGAATTCTGCATAATTTATTTGACTTTTTAATATATTCCATATTGTTTTTTTAACAGTCTACGTGGAGTTTATTCACCCTGACAAATAAACACCTGCTGACTTGATAGAAATCTCGGAAAATATGACACCTACACTCAAGTAGGGGTCATTCACCCCTCGCTATTCTAACGTCAATTTAGTTAGAAAGCAAAGCCGTGCCATAGAGCTTATTTTTATGTGAAATAGTGAGCCGCTGCACACCAGCAAACTGATCAGCCACACCGCTTTACTGGATCCGATTGCACTCCAAAGTGAGACGACTGGAGCAGACTGACATTTTTTTCTTTTTTCGAAAGAATGGATATGGCCGAAATCATAGTTATCCGCGTACTCCCGAATACTAGGCGCGAAAAATTGATTGAAGTGTGATTGAAGGAAACAAGTATACGACGGGATTTGAGTCGACGACTTTCCGCATGGATGTACAATGCATTACCGCGAGGCCATGTCATGAAAAAGGAGCATGCATTTTCTTGTTTCTTGTTTTTAAGGGTGAAAGAAACTCCTTTTATTTACTGCCCACTAAAATAAGGCCCTCATCTAAAGGATATTATTATTAAACTGATTGTTCATCAGTAATTCTAACGAGAAATTGAAACATTTTGTCAGAAAGAGCCTTTAAATTTGTTCTAAACTGAGGAAAAATATTTTTCTTAAATTTCGCAACTTAACTTCGGTAGTAAAATACGGTGGTCTCCGCAAGCAATAATAACCCTCTAACAATAGCAGCACGCTCCACTACCTCTTCGGCTCACAATATCGGCCCTGGATGAAGAGTTATGGCCCAACTTTTGATATATAAAGTTTCCTTTTATTGCGTTACACATTCAAGGTAGTGAACTGTGATTGTACAACACTGTCGGTTGACAAGTTCACAAAGATAAACTCGCTACTTACACATTGATACTGTGACCTAGATCAGGAAGTCTATTCAATTTAGAAGCTTTGATGTAATAGTTGTAAGTTTAGGAGTAATAGAATAGTTTCCTGGTCGATATCACCAAAAATCAGGTCAAAACCACGGAAATTATTCTCGTACACGTTTTTACCTTAAGATATTTATTTTTCAGAAAAGAATAAAGTTGGTGATAACAAACAAAATATAAAATTGTAATTCTATTATAATTTATATGTTTATTTTTCAGCACCTCGTGTAAATAGATTTGATGGATTTATTGCAATAAAGCAATTTCTACTGATCTGCTAACTTTTATTATTTGAGGACTTCGTGTTTTTTTTTTGTATTAGTTGTATAGGGTGGCGCAACACAAACTGAAGTTTTAAATAAACAAAATTCACATTTACTTAAAATTTTTTATAATTTTTTTTTAAAAACAATTAATAAAATGTAAAAAAATAACTAATAAATCAACGAACTTGTACGCAAAATAACATGTTTAATTACTATAACATTGCGAATTTATGTTTCAAACTTACATTTGATAACGAATAAATTGTTCATGCACTGGAACTGTCAGTTATAGATCATTTAGCCAGAAGAGTAATTTTGCAAAAGTGTGAGTAATAGTGCGTTTACAAAAAATGCCACTTTATTTTTTTAGTGAAGGGAAAAAGCAAAAAAATATATATAAATAATATTTTATATTCAAACAGTGAAATGAACACTCACGTTTTGTAAATTAAAAATGCTGTCAGCTTAAATTGTAATAATCATAAAAAAAAATTAAAGTAAGTTTATTTCACTTATTAATTGTTTAGGCATGGCAGATTCTAGGAAACATTAAATAACAATAATGAAATTTTTCAAGATTAAAACTAAATATAAGTATTGTGAAGTTAAGATGTTCGTCAGCTTAAATTTGATTGCACATAAAAATAAAATGAATGTAAGATTATTTAACATATAAATGTATCATAATTACAATTCCAAATAATAAAGTTTTAAAATAATAGTGGACGGAGTGATACAAGGAAACTTTAAGTTATAACAAAGTACATTCTAAGCTTTCGAAAAATTATGAATTAAACATTACATGTGGCCTTCTAAAACCAATACCACAACATACGTTGTGTCATACAGAGAGTGTCACTCACTCTGATGCAATATGATTCTTCTGGCTGAACGATCTATATTAAAATACTTATAAATTTTGAAAATTCATCCAATTAAGTATCAATGATACACAGAACAAAAAAACAATTAATCTACAAGGGCATCCAGAAAGTAAGGTTACAACATTTATGTAGGATCGAAAAATGCTTGTATTTAATTGAAATTCACAGGATACTTTACAAATCTATTACGAAACAAGTATACGACGGGATTTGAGTCGACGACTTTCCGCATGGATGTACAATGCATTACCGCGAGGCCATGTCATGAAAAAGGAGCATGCATTTTCTTGTTTCTTGTTTTTAAGGGTGAAAGAAACTCCTTTTATTTACTGCCCACTAAAATAAGGCCCTCATCTAAAGGATATTATTATTAAACTGATTGTTCATCAGTAATTCTAACGAGAAATTGAAACATTTTGTCAGAAAGAGCCTTTAAATTTGTTCTAAACTGAGGAAAAATATTTTTCTTAAATTTCGCAACTTAACTTCGGTAGTAAAATACGGTGGTCTCCGCAAGCAATAATAACCCTCTAACAATAGCAGCACGCTCCACTACCTCTTCGGCTCACAATATCGGCCCTGGATGAAGAGTTATGGCCCAACTTTTGATATATAAAGTTTCCTTTTATTGCGTTACACATTCAAGGTAGTGAACTGTGATTGTACAACACTGTCGGTTGACAAGTTCACAAAGATAAACTCGCTACTTACACATTGATACTGTGACCTAGATCAGGAAGTCTATTCAATTTAGAAGCTTTGATGTAATAGTTGTAAGTTTAGGAGTAATAGAATAGTTTCCTGGTCGATATCACCAAAAATCAGGTCAAAACCACGGAAATTATTCTCGTACACGTTTTTACCTTAAGATATTTATTTTTCAGAAAAGAATAAAGTTGGTGATAACAAACAAAATATAAAATTGTAATTCTATTATAATTTATATGTTTATTTTTCAGCACCTCGTGTAAATAGATTTGATGGATTTATTGCAATAAAGCAATTTCTACTGATCTGCTAACTTTTATTATTTGAGGACTTCGTGTTTTTTTTTTGTATTAGTTGTATAGGGTGGCGCAACACAAACTGAAGTTTTAAATTTGCCGCCATTTTTCAGCGGTCAAATGTATAGTATTTATAATGGACATACGTCATCTATATAACTCATTAATTAATCATTCAGTGGTACACGATCACAGAATGCTTCGAAATTATTAAACTTTATTATAAAAATGGTAAAAACATCAGCACTCAGTTAAATTCGCATCAATATTATACGTTTGACAGCTAGATAAGGTATTTTGGAGTATTGTACCGCGTGGTTGATGGCATCAATCATCCTCGTCGTTGTTGGGCCTTGCAAGGATCCCCTCGAAGGCAAGCGAAGTTGTGCTATGGAGTTTTGTTTCCTTCTTCTTTTTTAGTAAGTGAACCGTTGCATACCAGCAAATTCACCGGTCCCACCGCTTTACTGGAATTGATCACACACCGTAGTGAAACGATGAACACACCGACATTTTTTTTAAAGATATGTCCGAATTTATAGATATCTTTATACCCCCGAATACCACGTGAAAAAAATCCTGTGTAATTCAAGGGGAGTAGCACAGCGCGGAGTTCGAACTGGCGACCTTCCGCTGGCGAAGTCCAGTGCGTTACCGCGCGGCCATGCAACTCAATTTTCCCACGTGGTCATGATGGCATCAATACGTTAATAATAATAATAATAATAATAATAATAATAATGACCTTGAGTCCTGAGCTGGAGTGTCTTTAGGAGAGTTTTCTCTCTAAATGGCACTTTATACATTGTCCTTTTGTTATTTTTACAAGTATAAGCCAAACCGTGTGTTATAACTCTCTAAAATACGTTGTACAGCCAACCAGCTTTTGTGTCAACATTATTATGAGTATTTATGACCGTGCGAGATAGTGCATGGATGAAGAAAAGGCGAAAGATATGAGTCACTATACAAAGTCTGGCACTCTGTTCTCTCTGTCTTCCTCGACAGAGAAATGACGTGAGAGTATGTACTCGTATGCTTCTATGACTGCGACTTCAACTTAGTAAATGAAAATAACATTGGAGTAAAAATAACAAAAATTAAATCAAAATACAGGTTGCGTTTTACGTTCCAGGCTGATTTTTTTAATAACTTTTAAATGAAACACAATTTTATAATTTATATTCAATTGATTGATAATATGGTCTTAACAATTATGTATGGAATATATCAGTCAAAAGGCTGCCTCTGACCGTGACGCAAACGTGAGCGCTTTCAAGCATATTTTTCATAACATTCTCGCAGACTTCTGGTGTTATTTCAGCAATTTCTTTTCGAATGTTGTCCTTAAGCATCAGAATTGTGGTTGGTTTGTTGGTATACACGTTTTCCTTCAAGTACTCTAATCCTATTTCACCGCTGTTTATGGTCATTTTCCGTAGCTTGTGTCAATTGAATTTTATACGGATAAAAATGCAATGTTTTTTTTGATAATTTTTAACAAACATGATAGAGACATTCCCAATTCTTGTGCACGGTGTCGATGAAAGGGGCACGGACGTTCACCAGCACTCTGCCTCACTGCATCAATCTTTTCTGGCGTACGTTGATTACGTTGTCGCCCAGACTGTTTTATCTCCCAGTGTATGCAAATATTCAAAATTATTCATTACACGCTGAATGGTTGACTTGCTTGGCACATGATTTTGACAAAAAAATACCCGCAATTTTCTTCGCGTCTTTACAAAATCGCCCTGGAACATAAAACGCACCCTGTATATTATTTTTATGATATTTTTCAACTTACATGAAAATATACGGATTCGATACATTTTCATTTCCAATCAATCAGCTTTTGTTTATAGTAAAAATAAAAATGATAATTTATATGGCATCGTTTAAAAAAACAAACTTAAAAATAATCATCAAAATTATTTTCCGTGCTGAGAATTTATTTTTATATAATTTAAAACAAAAGATAAATCTCAAGAAAAATTATGACAATGATGGGAATTGTAAAGAAGAAAAGGATGAGAGATATTTTCAAATAAACAAAGCGTTTCTTAGTTGTTATATCAAATTGCTATGAAAATCGTTTTCTTTTAGGTATTCAGATTTAAGGTATTCCTCCGTAATACATTTACGCATTGAATGAAAAAAAATATATTATTAATAATAATTAGCACTTATCGGCCACATCAGAGATATTTTGTGAAAATCAGGAATAAATTCACCAATACAATCAAACGTGTGCCAGCGTGTGACGTAGGTATATTCATTCTAAAAAAACCGACATGGGTGAGGAAGCGACGCTATCCACGTCTCACTCTCACTCTACTTCGGTATATGGGAACGCAAGAAATAGAATCTCAGTGCGCTCGCTTCTCTCGTTCAGTAGCCAGCGGGCTTTTGTTCGAGATGATCGCTTCGCCCGTTTTGTGAACGTCGTCTGATGTTTTTTTTTTCATGTTTTCAGCAATTAAATTTCATTTATTATCACTTTTGACTTCAAATTAAATTAATTTAAGCGAATGGCTGTGAATATTCTTATTTTTCCGATTTTAAATCGCTCATGTTTACATGTGTATTGAATACACAGCACCGAAACGGGCGGATTTTTTTAGCACAGGAAAGGAAAGGTTAAAAACACTATAAAATGCTATCTGGTCATATTTCAAAAGCCTTGGACTAATTCAACTTCTTTGCAAGCCTATCTTGCATTAAATTGGAATTATGTATTTACTTCTCACTATTTATAAATCACCTTTGAAACTAGTTGATCAATCAGTGTTGGCATTGTATGAATTTGCACGTGTCTTGGATTAGATACAAGTATGTAAAAAAGTTTATAATATTATCAGGATAAATTACACTTACGACTTGGTTTTTAATTTGTCAAAGGTTTCGTCTTTAGCTTTGTAGAACTCCATATTAGAGTATTTTAAAACGAAAAGCTTTGTTATTCGCCTATCTTGCATTAAATTGGAATTATGTATTTACTTCTCACTATTTATAAATCACCTTTGAAACTAGTTGATCAATCATTGTTGGCATTGTATGAATTTGCACGTGTCTTGGATTAGATACAAGTATGTAAAAAAGTTTATAATATTATCAGGATAAATTACACTTACGACTTGGTTTTTAATTTGTCAAAGGTTTCGTCTTTAGCTTTGTAGAACTCCATATTAGAGTATTTTAAAACGAAAAGCTTTGTTATTCCACTTATTGCATTCATCCCCGTGAGACGCATTTATACAACCTTTTTCAAGGCTCTATTCAGATGGAATGATTCCAGTTTATCACAAGATCACTGCTTAGGTCAGATTAATGTCAAATCTCATCGGTTTATTGAGATGCTGAAGTGTGTATGGTCTACTGACTGAAAACTTCGTTTTGAAAGAAAACCTTTTACATTATTTGTTTACATTACTTTTTAAATTTTCTTACAACTTTGTGTATATTTTATAAACGAATTAATGGTATTTGGTGAACTAGACTATAAACCCTAGTCATGCTTGATTTTAGAGTTTTTTATAACATTTCTGAACTATTATAAAACGGTACTAGGCGACAAACTAACAAAAAATGCATTTATGTCCTAAAAAATATGCCTCTAAAATACCACATTAAACACAAATATTCCACTCTAAAACATGAACTGAATGCTGAATGTCATTACAGGAAAATATTCACTCGTGATTATTATTTATTCGACACTATACGAGAATCAGGGCACGGAAAAAAACTATATGTTACAATATAATTATGTAATTATTATGCGTGCCTCGTTTAATTTACGAAAAAGAAAATGATGCGACATCTGTCATTATCTAACGTAACTATTATCGACAAAAATGTGATAATATGGCAAAATATGTTTTTTAGATTTTTCAATGGTTTTTTCCCTTCTGATAAACTTCAGATCGTTCCAGATAGATGAAGGTTTTGTTTATAATAATTATGCATTGAATGTTTGTGAAAACTTGACCAATATTTTTTTCTTTATTTAATTGTTAGAAAAAACAGTCCTTTGTCATAAAATATACTACTATCCCCACACCATTAGGAAATGCACTTCAGTAACCTCAATATTTCTTCTGGTACCAGGCTCGTATCATCATCTAAAAATACAAATGTCATCCCCCATTGTTGGTCTCAATACGTCTCGTAACCTTGCTAACGACAATAACTTAGCGGCATGTCTTCCCTTTCTGGTGATGTGCTTGTATTTAGACGTTAGCCTCCATAACATGCAACCACCTATAATATCCACCATTTGTCTAAATCGGTATCGCTATCTTGCCGACTGAAACAACTATGGTAAATGACTACAAGGCTGAATTTATATACAATATTTTAAGACGACTTGTATGCGTC
The DNA here is from genome assembly GCA_949825065.1 of Odontocerum albicorne. Classification (NCBI taxonomy): domain Eukaryota; kingdom Metazoa; phylum Arthropoda; class Insecta; order Trichoptera; family Odontoceridae; genus Odontocerum; species Odontocerum albicorne. The sequence continues at coordinate 7,430,055 of OX463860.1, read as the reverse complement.
ACCTAAAATATATTATTTTATTTGTGTTATTGCTGTGTAAATAATGAAGAGTTGATATCTGCACCTATTGTAATGAAATGTTCCTTATACGTGGCCTTCGCAATAATCATTATAAATAATCAAAAAGCCTATGCATGCAGAGAGCGCGCGGTATACATGGTATCTAGCGAGTATCTAGTAAGCCGTGACGGCATACACGGACGAATAAAGGGGCTTACGATGTGCGATGGGCTGCACATAAAGAACGAAAAATGACTAAAATATATTTTCAGTTTCTGAAACGTCTACTGTGTTTTATTTACAACAAACTTCTGCCTGCTAAATAAGAATCTCTTCACCCTGCTACTTTTCACCGGAAATACAAGAAGAAAACCGGATTCTCCAAGTATTGAGCGGCAACAATCCACCTATTTTACAATCTTTGTACCGGTATTGTACACGATTTTTACTTTTCCCATTATTGTAAATAAAAAAAAATATGTGTCTCGTAATAAGGAAACGCAAGTAGTCATCTCCTATACTAGACACACTCAATTGTGGTGAACAGTTGACTTTGCAGTAAAAGGGTTAAATCCAAGTCATGCGCTAAGCACTACAAATTTTTCACTCCAAATGAAAATAAATGAATTTACCTTCTTAATTTTTGTATACCATAAAAATCCATGGAGATAAAAAGACGATAACTTCTTTTCATCTCTGTTTCTCTCTGAAACTCTTCGTGCAATTATTTTACCAAGTCAGCATAGTTGTCTTTGTTATCTGGCTAAGCACCATCTCGAAAGGTGTGATATTGCCAATCAAAGTTCAAACCGTCGAATTTATTTCGGCGCAAAAACTAAAAAATACACAATTTCATCGACATACTGAAATAAACCAAATAAATTCTGATGATATGCGTATAGTGAAAAAAAATACAATAAATAAAAGCTGCTTACTATAATTATCATCCACAACAGTATATAAGTACCATTTTTGGTATATGGAAGTGACGTAACTAAGAAAAATACTGGAAAGAGCCGAATAAATACTGTAAAATGACAATGTACCTATATATGTATAACAGAACAGAGAATGCTTTGGTAAGAGATGAATGCCAATTAAAGACCGATTTGGCATATATAGCGAATGAACCTGAGACGGTCTTGGCATATATAGCGAATGAACGAAGAAAGAGTTAAAAAAAATAGACTGCAAATGTCAAAGAATTGCGTGGTAGAGGAAGATCAAGGAAAGTTTGGTTGGGTCAAGTGAATGATTGTTTAAAAGACGGAAATGAAAAAAGTTAAAGAAATCGTAGTAGCTGTTGGAGAAGGAGTATTTATGTAAAAGAGGTAAAATATGTGTCGCGATAAGATAATCAGACGCTCTTACTCTTTGCCTACCCCGAAAGAGAAATTATGTGATGCAATTTGTTTCTTTATACATATGTATAACAATTTTTCTGTACTTTTTCTTGTGGAAGCTGTCACTAAAAATTAGATCAGGATTCTTAATAACCAGCCTCATTGGGAATTCCATCACCCATAAGTTCCATAAAAAACAAATTAATATTATATAAATCGATCTATAATCATCCACGTTCTTCCACATTTATTTATTCCATAAACACTTCATTGTAGAAACAATCTGATGGGCTTATTGCCAGGCGATAATCTCTTCCAGCCAACCAGGTGATGTCAAGCTAACAAACCTCACTTTTGTAACACCGAATTTGTTCTATTGTAGGACGGGTGTCCGATTCGTCGGGTCATTGGCGGATGATAGTAATAATGATATTTTGTCATTCTTAAATCGTGCGATGATTATGATCTTTCATCATAATTTATATATCTCTCCGAACATCAAAGTCAGTATTACTGGCTCTAAGTTAAGGCGAAATTTTAATGGAATAAGTATTGCACTTGATGCACGTCAAAATGTTATAACTTATTGAAATGCTGAAATAAATTAAAACGATAATTTATGGGTGTTTGGATTATTTTATTTTAAATTTACTTTCTCCAGTCCCAGTTTATAAAGGTCATTAAATAATTATTGTAAACGAGTATGAATATATTAATCAAACGAACGATTTATTCTCCTTTTTCTTTAATTTCAGTATCCTTTCGTTGCTGAGCCTCGTAGTCAAGGATCCCCTCGCCATTCCAACATCAGTTCATTTAGGAAACGAAGCAGTGTCGTGGATTGTTTCTTTCTTTAATTCTCCTCTTTGAGTGAGTTAGTCGTTGCACACCAGCAAATTCACCGACCACACCGCCGTACTGGATCCGATGGCACACCGAAGTGAGACGATCGGAGCACATCGGCATGTTCTTTTTTGAAAGAAAATGTATGACCGAAGTCAAAGGTATCTGTCAGACCTTTTCCTATTTTTTAGAAACAATAAGATGTACACATTTAAATACATAAATCAATTATAACACATTACCATCTTACCAGGTGTGACGCGCCTGCTCTGTTCAGCTGGCTTCTTAAAGAGGCAAGTACTCTTTAATCTCAGGAGTTCGTAGGGTTATTGGCACTCTGAGTAACTCTTTCTCAATTCTCAGCGGGACAAGGGGCACAATTAAACGAGATATAATTTTAAAAACAAAACAGTTTATTATATAAATGGATTAAATAAAAAAAACTTGAACGTATGTCAAGAAAAAAAAGTTTAAAGTTCGGTTCCCGAATCAATGGCTCGAAGATTGTGTTGCGAATTTTAACAAGGGGGTTTAGAATAGCAAATTAGAATTTAAGTAAAGGCCAGGGTTTAACGTCCTGTCGAAATCCAGCATTAAATACAAGGAATAATATTCACCCATAATTGAAGATGTCGTCTTGAAGCGTTTGTGATACAGCAGAGAAAGTCAGCGAATAAGTCTGGCAGTATTCCGTGCGACCAGCGTTGAAGGAACGTCCGTACAACACCACGTCTCAAATGGAAAAGAAGGCTGGAGAGGCATCCTCTCCCTAAGCAAGGAAATCCCGAGAGAGAGACGACAATTCAATTCGTCTCTCTCACCAATACGAGTGGTGCCATCGTGAACAAAAATTGTACTTCACGATGTTGTCATTGCAAGATCATTCCAGAAAAATGTACCTGGCTGCCCACACAGCTATTGGTGTCTCGACCCAAAACGAGACTTTATTAGCCCCCTTTTATTTGAACAAACAATGACAATGGAATTCTTTATAATTCGGCATAGGGTTTTGGATATTTAATTATTCAATCCTCAACCGTTAGGATCTTAAGATATCTTGCTATTATAATTTTAAGACAATAACTTTGCGAGGGTGACCACCTAGGAATATCCTAGAACATTCCAGTATTTTATGATATTTTGATCTCTTTGTTTACAAAGCAAAGCGTATGGACCGTCACCAACCGACACCACGTGTTTCTAACTAAAAATATAGTCCTCACATATCATCATACTCCTCTAAGAAGAAAAAATGTCAGTGTTATTCGAGGTTAGTAGCACAGCGCGGGGCTCAAACCAGCGACCTTCCACACAGAAGCTCAGTGCATTACCGCACGGCCATGCACATATTTTAATATAGCTGTAGTTGTAGTTAACATTCTTCATATGTAATATAATTCTACTGTATCATCTATACATGTCATTATTCCCGATTTTTTATAATAATAATAAAATAATATGTATTAGTACGTGCTAGTGATATAACTGAGGAAAGATTGTACTGAAAAACAAGTGTTTAACATTGTGAAACATTTTATTTGGAAACTTATAAAAGTAATTTGAACGCATAAATCAAAATTTTACGATTCATATTCGATTAAACACGACAATATTTCATTTCATAACGGCTAAATATTTTAGATTTATAATAAAAGTTATTTTTTGTAATCATTTGAATAACGGTCCAGTCAAACTATTAATTTTATTTTCAGACTGAAATTAATTTATACTAAACTCGTGCTTTATGGAGCTTAAATTTTAGTTTTGCGATAGCATTTCAAACTTGTTTTTAACTAGTTATAAATATAATTATAAGTTTTTAGAAAGAAAAAAATATATTTGTTAAGTTAAAAATTTTAATTCGCATATTTTGTAAAAAATCTTATATTTTCCCCCATAATAAGATAGATATCAGAATGACAAAAATGCCCTTTGAAGAGACATTCCTACAATTCAATAAGCAAATTAAAACATATTCACGTGTTATAATGTTTAAATTTTATTTTCACATACCGTAGACCAGGGGTTTGCAAACTTTTTTGAACTGTACCATCTAATGAAAGTTCACAAATTGTGACGTAACATCATCACTCTTTTCGCACACCCTTATCCACCCCATGCACCTTCATACTCAGGTTTTCATAATAAAGGTACCTATGTTTATTTAACCAATAATGTGTATTTAACCTATAGGAGGTATTATTTCCTATATGTATTCGTAAATTTTTTTTTGATACATACTTTTTTTAAACCCAAATTCTAAGGCAAATTAATTACATAATGAGTACAGAGGGTAGATATAACATTTATTTATTTATTTATTATTTAAATAAATAAATAAATAAATGTTATATCTACCCTCTGTACTCATTATGTAATTAATTTGGGTTTAAAAAAAGTATGTATCAAAAAAAATTTACGAATACATATAGGAAATAATACCTCCTATAGGTTAAATACACATTATTTGCACAATTTAACCCTTCCTTCCCTGTGATGTGTAACTAGTACACATTGCTTCTAAAAACTTTAATATCTCTATAAATATAATAAATACTGGGTTCAGATTTTAGTTATTCCTCCGTAATACATTTACGCATTAAATTAAAAAATAATATTAATAATTATTAGCACTTATCAGCCACATCACAGATATTTTGTGAAAATCGGGAATAAATTCATCAATACAATCAAACGTGTGCCAGTTTGTGACGTATGTATATTAATTCTAAAAATCCTATATGGGTGAGGAAGTCTCTCTTCGGTATATGGGTCACTCTACTTCGATATTTATTTATTTATTTATTTATTTATTTAACACTTTTATTGCAATACAATCTGGCGGGTTTATTGCCAGGCGGCAATCTCTTCCAACCAACCAGACAAAAGTAAATGAAGCAAGTTACGTGGTCGCACAAATCATTCAAATGACTATCCATCCCCACGAAATCCATAAACATATACGTGAGAACATGCCCACAAACCCCACAAAGACGGACAATCACCCGAACACTATTTTTCATATAAAGTGAGATATCATCAATCAAAAGGAAAGGAAAGGATGGTGGAGAGGAAAGGAAAAGAAAAATCAGGAATGAAACACGTTATTTTACTGACTAGAAATTAAGAGTTTTTTCAGTCGCTTCTTAAAGCATGCCAAGGACGGAGCGAGTCTTATATTGGTTTGTCGATATATGGGAACTCAAGAAATATATCAGTTCGCTCGCTTCCCTCGCTTTGGTAACTCTCGGGCATTCGTTTGAGGTGGTCTCTTTGCCCGTTTTGTGAACGTCGACCGATGTTTTTTTCATGTTTTCAGCAATAAAATTTTAATTTTTATCACTTTTGATTTCAAATTTAATTAATTTAAGCGATTGGCTATGAATACGCTTTTTTTCGATTTTAAATCGCTCATTTTTACATGTGTGTTGATGTGTATTGAATACACAGCACCGGAACGTGCGAATTTTTTTAACACAGGAAGGGAAAGGTTAAGAATGAAATCTAAAAAAACTTTATAAAAATACGAACCAAATTATTTTGTCTTGTTTAAGATCTAAGATGTGGGTTCAAAAATTTAATTGTAATATTTCATTTCATCGAGTGGATACATTTAACGACTGCGGTTATAAAAGTTTGACGACTTAAATCCCACAATTTCTTAATTATCGTCAGAAAATTAAATATTTCTCACATGTACTAAATGTTTTAAAAAAGCGCGCGTTGTCACGACTACAAGATGACAGATAGATGTTGTTAAACCAGTTATTTGCGACGCTAATCAAACCAGAAAGATATTTTTGAGGTCTGAAGTAAAAACTAGAGTGAATCTCCATTTTGTAAAATTTTGTTTCAACTGAAATCGATTCTGGAACCTCCAAGCTGAAAGATGGGCATATTACTTGTGTCAACTAGGCAATATCGTTCATATTATTGTATCATATCATCGAGCTTTATAACATTTTAGACGTTGAAGGTTGTTTTATTATTTATCATACTATCCCGATATCACCTTGTCGAGGTAGGCAGATAGGCCAGAGTGTAAAATTTACCTTTCTTGGCAAACAGCTTTCGCCACTTCTACAGCCAAAATATTATTTATTTTATCCAACTCTACCACAATTTTCACTCACATTTGCAATATATATTTGTTATGTAAGTATTTACTCATTTATCTATTTCAGGTGCCCAAACCACGTATCTTTTTTCATTCATTCGTGCTACATGGTCAAACTATCTCAGAGCTGTCAACGACCGTGGTCTGATGGTTAGCGTTCACAGTAAACAAGCGAGCACCCAAAGTTCGTTGATTCACTTACGAACTGGTTTTCATTTTAACCCGTTTTATATCTGTACAATTGTTTTTTTTGCAGCTTTTATGAGAATTATTTAAGCACTATTAAGCAACGAAATATTACATAATGGTTAAAAGCTCTGCCTAGCAAAAGGCTACAGCAGATTAAACCAGTCGATTTACTTAGAACTTTGACCTTACTATTAGAACTTTGGATTTGGTACGTTAAGGCTATGTGTTTGCTGAAATGTATATACACGCACATGCGTCTTCCATCTGCAGGATGACTGACAATGATGTTCAATGACGAGGTATTGCCTATCTTTATATTTATCTTGAAGTGTTCTTTTTATTTTACTTAACACCAACAGCCTTAAGTTTGTTCTGTATTTTTAACATTAAAACAGTAAAACACCCTAAAAAAGAGCTTAATACAATACAGCAGTCCAGTCACATTCAATACAAACATCCCTTATATTTTTCCGTCTTGAACGCGTCCAAAGGGTATAAATTTTGCTTTATGTTTATTCTTTCACGGATCTTTGACCTTAGCCGAGAAGATTTAGTGGCGTCCATATAGAAAAATATTTTTTTTCTTTATTCCAAGTCGAGGGTAAAGTGTTTCCAATATTTCAACGAGGTCTTTTCCCATCAGTCTTCGTCTCAAAGAAAATGTGAAAAAGGACCTGCCTGAAAATTTATATGTGACAATTTCAAATTCCTTTATTTGTTTACGCAAGCAAGTGAAATAAAAAAAATGAAGGTAAAATGTTGAATTTCCTTTTATTTAAAGGTCAAACGATTCAGCTACATTCTTTGATTTTTTAATGTATGTATGGTGTATGATTTATTTCACTTTATACATATTTAAGGATGGAGCAACTTTTATGAGTTAGTTCATAATACGCTTGACTTCCACCCGGGGTTTTGTGTTCAATTCTCGATGGCACCCAAAAAAATATAAAAAAAAAGCTCCCAGTTTGGTAAAATAGTCGGTCTGGTTACAATATTTACACGTGATCAATTAATGCCCAATTACACCATACATAAAAAATATAGCTGATACCCAATAATATCACATGTAAAAAAAACAGCTTTTACTCAATTATGTTACATATAAAGATATGGGCTATAACCATAAATAATAAACATAGTATGACTTATGTTTATTTATCCCCTTTGCATGGATTTCTTATCTTACGCAAAGAGTGTCTACTTTTGGTTAGCTTATGCGTAAAAAAATATATCAGCTAGGATTCTTCTCTTACTGCTAGGCGATGCTGAGAATGTATCCACAGTGTCATTCAGTTGGTTCAATATCTCTATACCAAGCGTGACTGAGTGTTTAGCCGTGATATTCGTTCTGTAAGTTTTTACATGTAACAGAATGTGATTGTTTGCACGACTATATTTATTAGGAGTATTTAAACTTATTGCTTTTAGTATCGCGGGACAGTTAAAGCAACTTTGAAAAACTTTAAGTAGGAATATCGCAATGGATTCTTGCCTTCTTGTTTCGAGGTTTCTATAATTACACACCGTGAGCGTTCCACGTTGTGCGCATATTTTGAGTAATCACCTTTTGTCCTGTGTCTTAGATATCTGAAGATTTTTTATGCATTTTTTCTTTATTATTCTTATATTTGAGCTGATGAGGAGTCTAAACTGCGGATGCATATTCTAATTTAGTTCTTATTAAATAGTTGTAAAAGTAAATTATAAGATCAATATACATTGTCGGATCCATTAAAAGTATCATAACATTGTAGAAATCTAATATTTACAGTTAAGGCATTAACATTGTGGAGGTTTAAAGACATTGTAATTTGTTTTATCAAACACTGTTTATTCCACTTTTTGTAACGCTATAACCCTATAGCTTTCAAGGCTTTCACCTCATCAACAGGGGAGCGCAAACAAGTCTTATTTATGCTTCCCTGATGATGAGGTGAAAACCTTGAAACCGGTAGGGTTATACCGTTACAAAAAGTGGAATAAACAGTGTTTGATAAAACGAATTGTACAAATCTTTTTAGACATAGAAGACACGCATTTGATTTTAATAATTTGTAATAAAATGTACTAAAATGAAATTTTTCCACAGTATAAAGTGAATTTTACACAGAATCAAACAAAAATTACGAATTTCAATGTGAAATTTTGGTTAGCTCACACATTTGCAAATCTGACACGTATTGTTGTATTTAGCCCGAAGCAAGCGGCCATCGGCATACATTCCACCTACATATTTTGAATACAAATGCGGAATCGTAAAATAAACCTTTTCACCATAAAAGGATCGATTTCGCAATGGCAGAGGTCGTTATGTTGCCAAAATAAGCGTAATGCTTTTTAATATTATGGACAAATAATAACATCGAAAAACATTGGTTTGAATACAAATCGTATACCAATGTAAAAAAAATCCGAGATTCGTTATAAAGAATTCAGGTAAGATGTTGAGATGTTGAATTTATTTATTAGTTTATCAAAATTTACCCGTAGACATAGGAAAAAAACTGTTGTTACATAAATTAACTCAACTAATTAATATATTGTTTATAGTTAAGGCATTAACACTGTGGAGGTTTAAAAACATTGTAATTGGTTTTTATCAAACACTGTTTATTCCACTTTTTTGTAACGGTATAACCCTACCGGTTTCAAGGCTTTCACCTCATCTTCAGGGGAGCACAAACAAGACTGAATTCTGTTCGTACGAGCCTTAAGCGTGTAAACTCGCTTAAGGCTCCTAACCGGTTAAGAGTCAATGGTGCTAAAGAATTTGATAAAGCCATCTTGCTTTGAAGAACGATTGAGATCTTTGTTGATAATTTATGTGCGAAGTTCACAAAAAATTCTGTTATTGGGCAATCATTTTTTAGAATTGTGATAACTCCATTTTTGTCAATTCTAGTCGCAACAACATTGTTCCGTTAACTTGGTATAGTGTATTTATGTACGCATATATTTAAGATAATTATAATTACTCTGAAATCAATATCACTTATTTGAACACTGTAATCTTTGTCATCCCCATCCATAACAAACTTGAATTTATTAACATCTGTTATATACTATTTTTGTCTTAATTCTCGTTGAACTGAGAATTATAGTTGACAATATACCTACTCGATTCTTTGGGTACATTTTTTGTGACCATGGAGACAATTAAGAGAGAGGCTTATGGTCACTGAAAGGGTGGGAGGTTGACACACAATGAGCCAAAATGCGTTGGACAGACCAACAGAGAGAGACACAATGGCGCTCTAACCAGGATTCGAACTCACTATTATTGGCAGATTAATCATTTTACAAAATTAATATACATTAATTTAGCGCAAAGAGAGAAAGGTGGATATGTTATAGTAACACATTTGAGTGTTTATGTAGTGTTTAAATATAATCATATTTTTTCATGACACTTCCCAAAAAGCACTGTTTTCAAATACTACCTAAAGTTGCACGCATTATCCATATATTATATCAAACACCTTAAAGCCGAAATTATAGTTATTTTCGTATTTCAAATTTGTCATGGCTGTTTTCCATTCGTTTTAACTATTTTCTTCGGGATTGTAACCGTATTGAGTTTACTTCAATAATAGCCGACATTTCAAAAGCGTAGCTGCTTTCATTGTCCTAGTAATATCTTATTCCAAGTATTTTTTGACACCATCGGCTATTATTTAAGTTTACTTAATATGACAACTCGGTTAAAGCTTTTCAAACTAATGTGTTTTTCAATTGATATGGTATAAAATATTCTGTAGTTTTCCCTGATTTTAATCGAGTTAATTTCACTGTTCGTACAATTCAGAGTCTTAAAACAAAGCTCGTCTTGCCTTTATTAACTTTTTTGTTTCTTTGGATAATTAAGTTTGCTTAACAGACTGTAATCTTTGTTTCTCACATTTTCAAATTGCTTCTGTTGTCTTTTTTTACCAGTTCATTCAATGTGGAAACTGATGTTTTAATTATCGTAGGGATTGTTTCAGTAAAAGTTTTGGGACAAATTTATTTTGCGTCTCTATTTTCTATGTTTTTTTTTTCTTTCTGAATGAATATGAATACACATTTTGTTTCTAGCTTGCTTAAGACCGCATTTTGTAAAGAATATTTTTTAACACATAACAGGTGTTTAGGATGTAAATACATATATTACTGAAAATTTACTGCACCCTTAAATGGCAAGGGTACGTTAAACAAATGAATGGAGAAAGACTTACAAAATACGTTAACGGTGCTAATGTGAGTGGGAAACGTGGTAGAGGAAAACCAAGGAAATAATGGTTGGATCAAGTATATTGTAAAGGAAATGCAATAAGTCAGATAAATCGTAAAAGTTATATAAGGCGTGTGGATGTAGAAAAGGCGAAATCTATGTGTCGCAATAAGAAAGTTTGGCGCTATCTCCTCTATGCTCACTACGACATAGAAACGATGCGATGGCTTGTTTGATATGTACAAGCATGTTTAATAAAGACGTTTGAAGTTGAAAAGGGAAAAGTGTTCTCTTATTAATTAGCTTGTTTCAAAACTTCGGCCAATTTACCTTTAGATAAAATAATATTACTGTTAAAAATACACTAAGAGTATTAGTTCTTATAAAAATGATTCACATAAAATTTAAGAGCTGGAATACTTCAATTCTATTAGAAATAATACATTTTAAATATTATTTTACTGGTTTTGCATTACATAAAATAAATATTTAAAAAAAAAACACGTGGCTAATAATCTCGCGGTAAAAAAATCCGCTTTTAGTTTTCTTAACTTAGAAAAAAAGTCATCAAAGGTGAAAATTTCTTGAAATTTGAATGCTGAAATTTCATATAGCTAAAATACTTAACCTTTGAAACAGTAATCCAACTTATCTCAGCGACACGACACTTAATCAAAAAATACTTCACAAAAGCTATTGAAGTAAAAAATTGTTTAAAAAAAATCTCAGGATCATTTTTCTAAAAAAACCTTATCAAAAACATGTAATACAAAATTATTTCTAAGTAACGTTAAAAAAGATCAAAATGTTCGTAAGTTAATTAAAAAATCAAACAAATTATTAAGAAATTTGAAGCCTTCGAACTTGTGAAAATCATATTTCACTTACTGATGGAAAAAAATTGAGAAATTTTGAAGATTGTTTTAAGGATGATTATTTTAAGAAATTGATGTTATGATAAGAATAAAGAAAGGAATCTTGAAAATTGCCACATTGTGACGATGAGTTGAGAAATAAATATATAAGTCTGATATGAATAGAGAGCGAGGAAGACGCAAACCGAGAAAAGAGGCTATGAGATAGTTGGATAAGTTTTAACGGGGGAAAGGTAAGAAATATGATAAACAGGAGAGGATATTTGATGGAATGTATAAATATGGAAGAAGCGATAGTTTTGTGTATGAAAAAAAAGGCGTGGACATTAATTTGTTACATCTGCCTATTCCAAAAAGAATTTGTCTTTAAAGTATGTATGTCGATTTTATTTTCTCAATCGTCACGCCATATCTGGTTTGGTGCAGATTTTGAATGTATATATTTTGAATGTAGATATTTTGAATGTAGATATTTTAAATGTAGATATTTTTAATGTAGATATTTTTAATTTAGATACTTAGAATGTAGATATTTTGAATGTAGATATTTTGAATATATACATTTTTAATGTAAATATTTTCAATGTGGACATTATTGAGTTCAGCAGAGTCCTACTCCGACATTTCCTCATATCCGGAGGCACGGCGATGACTGAGGGACTGATAATCATAAATTTTATGATATATGTATTTTTTGTAGTATGCCCTTAAATTTCGTACTTATTGTCCCTGAGAGAGATTTTATTGATTCCCTATTCAAGTCTTGTATCTTGTTTTATTTAAACTTCCCGCGTTGTACTCTATACGAGTATTTTCGTTTTTTTATTCTTCATATTTTGAAAGATATGTGAATAAAGAAGATATTCATATGATATTATTATTGCTATGGAGATAAGTGCACTAGGAAATATTAATGTAATGTTATTGTATGTGAGAATGAAGACATCAAAACGAATGCATGAATAAAATAGACATTTTAAGGTAGATGAAGAAAGGAGCCTTTCGGTAGTTTAAACATATGGGGATAATGAATGACGAAAGAATGATTCAGCGTGTATACAAATTAGAAGTGCAAGTGGTGTGTGGAAGAGATAGATCGAGGAAAACTGGACTGAATCAAATAGATCAGATTTTGAAAGAAGCTTAAGTGAGAAGTATTAGTTATAAGAAATTGTGCATGATGGAATGTAATGTGGAGGAGATAAATTTGAAGATTTTCTTTTGTCTGTACCCAGTAAGGTACGGGGTGTGCATTTGAGTGTTGTTTATTTTATCGATAAATAAAAAAACAAAAAAAAAACGGTTGTATTTGTTTCATGTTTTTTTTTATTTTTACAGTGTAATATTAAAAGCACTTGCCTGTCGGTTTTATTTTTAAAATTCAATATAAAAAACACTTGCCTGCCGATTATATTTTTACAATATACTATAAAAAAAAACACTTGACTACCGTTTTTATTTTTACAGTGTAATATAAAAAGCACTTGACTACCGTTTTTATTTTTACAATGTAATTTAAAAAAAGCTTGCCTGCCGTTTCTCATATTTTCTTCCAAATGCAGGTAATTTACACTAAACAAAAAATGTATTTAAAAAATAGATAAACATATACTATACATATGGATCAGCCCTAAGGTTTAAAAATTATATCATAATCACATACTGTGATACAAAAAAGAGCGTTTAAATTAGAAAAAAATATTCTTTAAAGAATTATTCACTGCTTTATAGACACAAAACGGCACTCATCAATTCACAAACAAAAAATGAAAAAGTAACTGTACAGAAATATATACTCTCCTTCATTGCGTGATCTTGAAATAATATATTAATTATGCCTAAAGAACTTAAAAGAGATGAGCATTAAGGGATCGCTACCCTTGTATACCGTTTTTATTTAAAAGTGTGTACTATTTTTTAGAAAAAGAAAATTAACCAACTATTGGTGTGTATAAAAATCATTAAACAAAATGTTTCCATCTAAATGTCGATGAAAAAATCGGTAAGGGTTTTTTTTCACAAACTCTAAAACCTATTGAACATTTATAATAACTGGGCCATTGTACTCAAAAATTGCGAACCATGCTTGTGGCTACTAAATAATGAACACAAAAGAGAACGTTATGCAAATTTGATTGTTAATTTTATAGCCCTTAAAACGATATTTATTCCCTCTTCTGCAGGCATCAGTCAAAAAAATGTGCGAAAATTCAGTCTGAGTGGAAAGAAAAACACCATTTTTAGGTCGAATAAATTTCGAAAACAAATACATTATGGGTCGTTGTTTTTTTTTTTTAAATCTGACCTTTGTGTCGTTTTCTATTAAATCACAAAAGTTTTTATATTTATTTCTAAATGGTTTGGTTAACCCTTAAATTATTTGTTGTATCCGACATACATAATAGTTGTTATAGTTATTTATCTACAACCTCCGTGACCTTGTTCGTTAGACACTTTACTTCTACCAGTAGACTATAAAAAATAACAATGAAAAATAGTTTGTTTGGTTACAAAATTGGCTTTTTCTATACGTGTAAAAGTGTTACTTCTTCTTTGCGTGCGAAAGATTGCCATAACCGTGGGTTCGTACGTGGGTTATATACGTGGGTTCTCCAGTCGTTTTAATAATGCAATAAAAGAGTTGATGACAACTTGTCTCCAGTCATGTTCCTCAATAGGTTCACATTGTTAATTTAAATACATTAAAAACAACCCTTCTTCTTCTTCATTTTATTTTAGGCCTGTTATGGTCCTGCATCATTGTTTGCCTCTTGCGACGTCGACTGCCAGCTGTCTTCCTCTCTTTTGGGAGGTTGTCCTGGAGGTCTGCTTGCTTGGGGGATACTGTCCCTGTCCATTCTAACGGCTCTTGGTTCCGCCATTCTGGATACGTGTTCGTTCCAGAACCTTCTTCTTTGTAGTCCCAATTTGACAATATCTTCAACTTCGCACGTCCTTCGGATTTCTGTGTTTCGTACTCTATCACAAAGGGTTTTTCCAGCGATTCTCCTGAGTACCTTCATTTCGCTGGTTCGATGGAGATTTTTGGTTCTGACAGTGTCGGCTCTGGACTCTATGCTGTATGTCATTATGGATTAGCCAGAGAGCAAGTTGGATGCAGTGTGGCGATTGACGACACACCGATTGAACTAGTAACAAAATTTAAATACTTTGGGTGCTAGCATAATGTGCAAAAATGACCTCTATGGCGAAGTGCTTGAACAATCACAAAAAGCCGCAGCTATTTCCGGATGTTTAAAGAACACTATCTGGAAAAACAAGCATATGAACATCCACAGCAAGGTGAGGATATACAAGACCTGTGCCCGTCCCATAATGACATACAGCGTAGAAAACTACCCTATACGAATAATTAAAAAAATATCTAGATTTTTTATGTCTGATAAAAAAACTAGAAGATAAGCTTTAATTTATAGCTTAAATACGATACGATATAATATTCGAAAGGAATATGCCAGAAATTGAACCTGGAACATCCGTTTGTTTAGTGTAAAGGCTTTCTGTGCAAATACTGTTTATGTACAAAATCGTTAAACAAAAAATACAGTTCATTAAAAGTGAAAAACACTCTTGAAAATATACACCATGAAAGTCGTACACGAGAAAAGCTTTTGTGAAACTTCAGTAAATGGAGAAACAACATATTTAACAAAATCAGACAGTTGGGCTTTTTAACAGCAGTTCATACAACATAAGCAATAAGTCTGCTTCACTTTTTGTTTCGAAACCGTACAAAAAAAAAAACTAAAGGCATTGTATGCAACTCTATTGAACTTTTGATATTCATTTTGCGGACACTCAGTTGATGAAGTTTTAGATGGTGAGAAATTTATTTATTTGAAATACAATAAAAGTGGTTTAAATTCATGGGGAAGAAAACCGTGGAATTTATTTTTATATTTCTTTCATTGTACTCTTATCTCATGACAGTTACTGCTTAAAAATACCTTAGAATTTTCAATTTATCCGGACTTCGAAAGGAGTACGAAAAGGATATTTCATATCATGCGATTACTGCGCACTAAAAGTATGTAACTTAATACTGTATGTTTTTTCAGAGAATAAGGTTACACATATCATTATGCTATTTCTCTGTCACAGTAGGTGTTGAGGACCGATCGCCAGACTCTTTGATAGTTATAGTTAAAAGTAAAAAAAAACGTCATTCCTCGGTAAAACAGTATTAAAGGCAGTTAATTTATTAATTTGAGTATGATCGTTGAAAAAAAAATGAAATCATAAATAATATTAAATGACCAAGAGTTTTAAGGTACTAAAAATATCAGGTGGAATTTTAAAGTACGTTATTTAAAAAAAATTACATTATCCCTTATAAAATGGTTATATAAATAATACGTTTGAAAACAGGTTGCAGCGAATCAATAACAACCTCCGTAGTAAGACAGCCTAGTTTGTAAAACGCTTGACTTGAACTCGGGAGTTTCGGGTTGTATCACCTATGATACCCAAAAAAAGTGGGTCAGTCTGGTAATGTTTGCCTGGTAAAAATACTCGAAGGCGCTTGACGTGTGAGAGTGTTATGGCATTTACCTATATAGCAGTATGTTTAAAAGGTGAGGTTTGTTACGTGCCCACTCCAAAGATTCTAAATTGGTGATTCAGACACATTGAAGAGAAATAAAGTTGTATATTTGCGACACTGTTGTATTAGGCTACCTTAATCGAACCTTTGCGCTAAGAACAACTAGAGTAGATACGGAACTCGCGGTTCGTTAACATATTTATTGGCAGTATCACCCCGCATATGAAGAAATAACATCATGGGTGTCAAATAATCTGTTTGAGAAACAAGTATTATGCATGCGAGAACTGTTATCAAAATAATTCTCTTTTTAGACTAGGGAATTTTTTTCTGATACCACCAGGAATCGAATCCGAAGCTCTCGGGTGGAAGTTAAGTTTCAACCATTTAGGCTACAGAAGTCATCGAGGCTTGATCAATGAAGATGAATTAATAAAACATTGCTTTTTTCACACCATACCCTGAAAAATGTTTACACCACCAATGAATCAATCAATTACTGATTTAAAAAAACCTGACTATACCATACATGTTTTTAATAAATAATTATTTTTAGGTTTGGCGCATGTTTTAGTATTTTATAAGTAATTAAAAATATATTTCCTTAAATACGGGCCGTGCTAAAAGTAAAAAATCTTCTCCTTTACAAATTGACTTGTTACACGGAAGAAAATGCGGAAGAGGATTTCTCAGGGATGCTGTAGAGATCCTGGTTTAATCTTTTCAGCCAGTAGGATCGAACAAAAGCGGAAAATCCCATTCGGTGCACCAAATTAGATTCCTCGCTGCTTTCCGCTATTATTCAAACTTCTCTCTCTGCATTTGAGAAAAAAAAAGTTAAAAAATGGTTTCTATATGAAGCTTCCTTCTCGTGCTAATTTTCGTCTTAGTACAGAATAACTTTGACTACATTTATATTAAAATTTGAGATACGAGTATGGTAGAACTTTTTACGTTTCGTAAGTATTTTTTTTAACAACCCTATTATTATTTTGTATAAATTGAGGGTAAGACAAATAAAACATATCTCTCAACGTTTATTATAATCAACTAAATTGGTTTCCTAAGTTTCTAGATAGTTCGTTTACAATACATAATGAAAACTATGAAGACCCGTTTCGAAATATCTACAACCCCTTGTTTAAAAAAATATATCATAGGTATAATGGCACATTTAATCTGCTTTGGCCTTCCGATGAGCTGAGTGTATATATTTTTTTTTATTTCAACTGTCAAATAGTCTTTTTTATATAAAACACTTAGCAGTGTAAACCAGAAAAAATATTTAAGTCGAATAATACAATAAAGTAAATAACTCAATAAATAAATTATTTATGGGTTATTTAATAACACTAACAAAATTTATAGTAAATAGCGTATTAGCTACAGACAAACGTAAATTCAGCTGTAAAATGACCTTAGATTCAACTACTTTGGAAGTGAATCCACCAGATAACGAATCACAGGTTTCCGTTTGTTTAACGTAAAAAGTAATCGTTAGACTACGGCTCAACTTACTTATTTAACACTTTATTGCTAATTGCCAATTAGCAATATTTTCCAACCCACCAGACACAAATATAATATGTAACGAATATGGTCGAAAAAATATTACAATCATTATTCACCTATACAAAATGTCATGAACAACACATATTATAAAAATAAAAGTGATAAATACAAATCAAGGAGGTGTATAGCCGCGCGTTAAGACATTGGACTTTCATGAAGAAAGTCACTGGTTCAAAGAATCTTGCGCTGTGCTACTCCCCATGAACACATAACACTGGCACTTTTTTCGCCTTGTATTCAGAGATGTGGGAGTTACAGATGGGGGAGAAAAAATAACAATTTGGAATGAAAATCGTAACGTCGCTTTTTAAAACAGGCCAATGACGGAGCGAGTCTTACATTAGTTTGTAACTAGTTTCAGAGTCTCACTGTACGAACAACAAAGGACGACGTAAAAAAAGAAGAGTGGGGAACTGGGAAAGTCAATACACAATAGTAGCTTAAGGGTAGCGCAAGTACGAGTACATGATCGGAAAGACACTTAATATTTTCAGCGAGACAAGAACTGTTAATGAACTGTTAATGAAGGAACTGTTAATGAAGGAACTGTTAATGATGGTATACAAAAGTGAATGAAGAAGTTATTTAGCATTGAATTTATTGAGAAGTTGAGGACTGCCAAAGAGGATTGCTTAAGACTTAATAAGATTAACGTTTAAACCAAGTTTTTTAGCTCACTTGTAGATGCGTATAACACTACATGATAACGAGTAAACCTTACATGGCATGTGTTTTAAAATTTAATATGTAATATCTTTTCTTTTAAGTATAATTTGACCAAGTAACACGTTTTCCCATTCAGTAAGAAACAGTTTCCCATTTATCAATGAATAAAGCACCCGCATAATTCACTAGCGAAATTCAATCTGACAGTGTTCATAGTGGAAAGACCTTTAATTTAGTAAAATAGGTAAATTTACTTTCTATTCGATGTTTATTGTCGCTGAAGTTTGTTTGAATTTAAGAGTATACCTATATGGTTTGTTAGGTGTATTATGAAATTAAGTATGCGATAACTTAGATTTTATTAATGTGTCAGTTAAGCGTTTAATCGTGAGAAAATAGATTTTAACGGAAGAAGTGACAAACTGAATCTAGTTCCAGCTCCACGTGTTTATGTATAATTTGGGAGAAGGAACATGCAGTTCTTTGCATCAAAAATTTACGACACAATATTAATGAAATGAGTTATTGTTATAATTTTTTTTATTTATTTTATTTTATTATCACACATGACAAGAAATATACACAATTTGCGAAAAAACAACAGTTAATTTGATTTGGACATACAATTTTAATGGATCTGGGTTTGTTGCCTTTCATTTGTCGTATCCCAGTAAACTAGGCTTTTGCCTGTATCTCACTGTATAATGTCGCAAGTAAATGTAAAATAATATGTAATAAGGGAACTCTTTGGCAGGGAAAGAATGAGGAGAGAGGAACTTCCACATATACCTGCTGGAAATGTAGAGAAGTCTTCATATAGACATTTGAGTGAATAATTTATGGAAATGTAGAGAAGTTTTCCCATAGACATGTAAGTGAATAACTGATGGAAATATAGAGAAGTCTCCACTTAGACAAGGGAGTGAATAACTTATGGAAACGTATGGCGTATATATGATGAGGATTTATTAGATCTGATTTTGATTTGATATTTTTGATTATGATACGGTTGGTATTGTGTTTGTGCTAGCTTTTGATTTAAATATATGTTAGTGTGTAAATGCAGAGTATTAATGATTAAAATGAGTGTTGAAGTATTTAGGACAAATATATTTTACTAGTTGCAACCCGTGAAATATTCACGGAAGTAAAACAAATTATACATTTTTGAAATACCGAATGCAGCAAGATCAGCTTAAAGTGTTTTGGGTTCATTAATGTTTAAAGTTTAAAATAAAAAGGTACATCTTGATTGGTGAATTATTTGATTCTCAAAAATCTCTTTATACACGATGTTTTGTGTATAAACATTACTGTTGTTCAATTTAAATCGTTGATAAAGTTTTCCTTGAAGACTTGTTTCAGATATATTGACTTTAATGTTTTCGCGTTTCCGACATCTTTAAAAAGCCACATATAATTGTCTGCATTCAAAAAAAGAGCATAAGATAAATAAACACAAGTAATTATAAGGTTCAATATAATAGGAAATTAATTAATTATTTAATGAATTACAATTCAAAATAAATTGGCATCGTCCCTTTTTACACCGGTTTGTTCAGTATAATTTCAATCTGTTTCGAAGTATTCCTCTCTCGCTCTCTTGTATTCAAAATTCAATTCTCATATTCTTTCTTTGGCGACAACCGTACGGGTTTTGACCTATTTATATTATGAATGATGATTTGTGCTTTAGGAGTCCGCAAATGGAAAGATTTTTGCTTCATAATGGACTTGTACTCTACGATTCACCGTGACGTATACATTAAAACAATAAATATTGTATCGCGAATAATAAAAAATGTACGTAGAAAATAAATGACGAGAAATACTGACAAAACAAATATACCGAGAGTGTTTAGAAAAAAACGCATGATACAGATCGTTCACCAGAAGAGTCCTTTTGCAATAGTGCGAGTAACTCTCTATATAACACAACTTATGTAGTGGTATTGGTTTTAGAATGCCACACGATTGGTTCGCACAGAGCGCACGTTTGTATTGCTGTTAAAATATTTGGTGATTAGAAAAACACTACCATATCAAAATTAATAGTGCAATTTTTATCTAATGTGATGTATAATTCAAAATGTTTAGAAAACTTAGAATGTACGAGTACTTTGCTATAACTTTAAGTTTCCTAGAATTTAGTATCACTCTATCAACTATTATTTTAAAACTTTATTATTTGGCACTGTAATTATCATAGATTAATTTATTAAATAATCTTACATACAATAATAATTGTATTTTTATGTGCAACCTAATTAATCTGATGAACATTTTTACATTATAATACCTGTACTTATATTTATTTTTAATCTTTAAAAAATCCATTATTGTTATTTAATGTTTCCTAGAGTCATTAAATAATATGTGAAATAAACTTACTTTCATTTTGTTTTTATGATTATTATAATTAAAGCTGACAGCATTTTTAATTTACAAAACGTGTGTGTTCATTTCAATGTTTGAATATAAAATATTATTTTTATATTTTTTTGCTTTTTCACTTCATTAAAAAAATAAAGTGACAAGTTTTTGTAAACGCACTGTTTCTCACACTATTGCAAGATGACTCTTCTGACTGAATGATATATAGAAAAAAGTGCAAAGAAAGTATGACTTAGATTACGTAAACGATATTTTGAAAAACGAAATTGTAAAAAAATCGAAAAAATCTAAGGACCTATATTGATGAACAGGCGAAAAATATGTAGCGCAATATGAAAGTTTATCGCTCTGTCTTCTCAGTTTACCCCGAAATGGAAAGAGCGTGATGATTTGAAAGTAATATTTTCAATGACGTAGTAAACAGAAATCCAGTTTCATGCAACCAAAAATAACATTGAAAACTCCGTTTTTACATGATGATGTATTTTTTATATTAAATTATTCAACGGCCAGATGAAAAATAATCCATCAGTGATTTAATTAACTTAAAACAATGGATCTCTTGTTAGAGTTTTATAAAAAGCAATATTACAAAATGTATCTCACATGGAAGGAATATTTTTTTAAGTTTTTTTTTGTCTAAGTTGATTTATTTAGTGCTTGGTGAGTTGGCGCGTTGATTACAAAGTGACAATTTCGTTCATCTAACTATATTGTTTTACAAGTTTTGAGTTAAATATGGAGCATTACTTTTTTGGTGTAGAGAAAAACGTACAATACCCGTAGCTAGTTCTAGAGTCTTACAGTATGAACAGTTAAAAATTGCGAGAAAAATAAAAAAGAGATGAACTGGGAATGCTAAAAGGCAATCTCTTCTTGAGCTTCGCGTGAGACCATGATCGGAGAGCCAGTCAAAGTTATTTTTTTAAGGATAATTTTTAAGAAATTATAAAATAAGACATATATACATGTTATTTAGCCGTTACCCTTGTGCGGATAGGCTGATAGAATAGATCTCCAAACTTTTCTATTCGAGTACACAACGTTCGTTTCATCCACATTATGCATCTCGTTATACACAATAATTCATAATTTTCACTAAATTTTTAAAAATCAGATTACCTTTATCCATCCCCTTGTTATACGGTATACATTTTCCATGCACATCTTTGTACTTGCTTAGTCATTTATTCATAATTCATTTTGTCCACGTGTCCCAACCACCTTAAAGCTTCTTTCTTTATCTTACTGTAAAACGTTCATTCTATCCGTTCATTCATTTCTGATGACGTTATTCCATTTTTATTCATACATGGACGCTCCACAAAGTTTACTAAGTGAATGGTTCTCCACAGCATAAATCTTACAGGTATTATTATTCTGCCTTACTTCACTCCCATACTTCAAGATCAAAATATGCATAAAAACATTAATTTATACTTTTTTCAAATATAATAATAAGTAATAATCATAATTTGAACGTTGTTCTAATATTATATATTGTGAAATTATTTAAATATTATTTTACATCAAATACAAGTTTAAGTATTTTCACAAATATTTGTGGCAAACGATCACGTTAGGGGTAACAACATCTTTGTGGTGGCACGTAATGGAGCACTGGCGCCAATGCTAACTGCCACTAATGAGAAGGCTACGGTCACAGTTAATTTATTCAGGGCGTGATCCTGTTGGCTTTAATGAAAATTATATTAAAAGATCCCACCTCCCTCGCCACCACAATGAGAAACTATACTAATTGCAAGGTTTTTCCGTGTTTGTTGTTGTATTGTAATTAAGCTGGAAGAATTTGAAGTTAGGTGGCTGATATCATTTGCAAAACGACACAAACATTTTTTTGACAAAATTAACACATGTCTTGATCGTCTTCCTTTTTGGTAAAAAATATGTGGTATTGGTAAAAATATGTAGGGTATTTGTGAGCTTTGCATGTTTTTTCAACTACTTTGTAACTTTTAGAAAAATCCATTTGGAAAATCTACCCACATAAATGATTTAACTGAAATTAGAGAAGTAAGTTTTTTATTGTATTTTCAAATTTTGATACTGGACAATAACGAATACAGTCAAACGGCTTACGAACACAATTTGCGAACGAATTTTGACTCGACCTGCGTACAATGCCTCGGCTCACGAATTAGTTGTAACGGCGCATTACGCAATTACGCATTAGTTGTTCTCAGGTGCGCGCGTTGTGAACATTGTTTGTCGTTGCGTTCGTTGTTCTTGATACAATTTGTTTTTGCTTTTTTTATATATAATATACAGTATATATAAAATATATTTTGCATTAAATTAACCCTCATTATGGCTCCCAAGAAAATGTATTTCGGTTTGCGAACATTTCGGCTCACGAACGGAATCAAATAACGAATTAAGTTCGTAACCCGAGGTACCACTGTACTTAAGTTTCCAGAAACTAGTCAAACAATCGAATCAAATTAAAATGTTTAATAATATGCTTAGAGAATCGGAGGACTAGTCATTGGCATTCAATACTTAAACATACATACATACTATCCCGCCATTTGCCTTTCGAGGCACACTAGAGAGGACAAAGTACCCTACTTTTCTATCTCAACACACATCCTTAGCCTTTTTTACATTCATACACCTTTTCATGCCATTTCTACGTTTTCTTCTTTTAGAATATTATAAAGCTGATCCAATCATACTTTTTTATCGTCTTCTCACACGTCTTCTGCTTATATTTGCGCAATACATCTGTTTTGATCCTCTTCTCACACGTCTTCCGCTTATATTTGCGCAATACATCTGTTTTGATCATCTTTTCACACGTCTTCCGCTTATATTTGCGCAATACATCTGTTTTAATCATCTTCTCACACGTCTTACGCTTATATTTGTGCAATCCATATGTTTTGATTGTCTTCTCACACATCTTCTGCTTACATTTGCGCTATATATCGGTTTTGACCGTCTTCTCATACGTCTTCCGCTTACATTTGCGCAATATATCTGATTTGACCGTCTTCTCATACGTCTTCCGCTTACGTTTGCGCAATATATCTGATTTGATCGTCCTCTTACACGTCTTCCGCTTACATTTGCGCTAAATATATATTTTGATAGTCTTCTCACACGTCTTCCGCTTACATTTGCGCTATATATCTGTTTTGATCGTCTTCTTACATGTCTTCCGCTTACATTTGCGCTGTATATCTGTTTTGATTGTCTTTTCACACGTATTTCACTCACATTTGCGCTATATGATATATGTTTTGGTAGTCTTCTTCTATTAATTTGTTTCATATGCCCAAACTACTCGTATTTTAGCTTGCACTTCATCATCTTACTTAACGCATCAATCTTAAGTTGTCATTCATCCCTTATCTCTTCATTTCATATTCTGTCATACTTGGTCACTCCATAGATTCTTCTCAATGCACGCATTTCTACAGCATTTCCTCGGCTCCACTCGGGTTTTTTTCTACTCCACTTTTCTCTCCCATATGTCAAAATTGGCCCAAAAATACTTTTGTCGACTATAGCCGATTTTGATACTGTCCAATTCGAGTATATATATGTTTTAGTGACCCATTGACTTTGTTTCCTTTCGTTACATACCGTTTGATATATCTCTTAACTCTTATACCAGATCGCAAGTAATACTAAGCACGTTATAAATCTAAGTTGTTACTAACTGAATCACCAAATCAACACTTAAATAATTTAAACTCAAGTATTTACTCACTGAATAAAATCGGTAGTCAAAACATTGTATATCTACGAGTAGGTTGTAAATTACAGAATCGTCAAACTAATAATAAAAAGATTGTAAATCCAGGCTGTAAATTACAGAATCGTCAAATTAATAATAAAAACATTGTAAAACCGAGACGCTACTTAATTAATGAAATCGATTTTTGAAACATTGTTGATCCATGCCATTTATTACTACAACTGAAAATATTGTATATCAAAGTCTTTATTAACACTATCAAGTAATTTACATGGAAAAACATGTCTGTAAATAAATAAAATTACTTTTTTACACAATATCCCTTAAAATTCTCAACACAAAGGCATTTTCTCAAATAGATCCCATGCACAAAACACCTGATACCTTGGCTTCATTATCTCGAGTTTTCCGCTTGCATCTTGCACTTCTCTTAAATTCTTAAACTTTTCTAACAAACAAACATTTTACAGCAATTATCTCTTATTTTGGAGTTAGCGAAACAAGTGCGCGATGTCGAGAACGAGCTTTCGCAGAGTTTTTCGCTAATTAAGGTCATTCTTGTAGGACAAAGAAAACTATTTTATTTTCATATTTCCTTTCCTCTCTTTCGTCACAAAGTAAGTAAACTGAAGTTTATATTTTTAATCAAGTTATTTAATTAAGCAATAAAATATTTATGAAAAAGCAATAAAAGGTTACTTCTTTCCAAATAAAGCAAAGTTTGACTTTTCTTGCTTTTTATGAAACTCCCTTGGCAAGAATAAAATATTTAAAAGACCCTTCCATATATTATCTTTATTAAGGGATGAATATTTAATTTATTTTTATTTTAAACTACCTAATCGGTTTTTATTTCAAACTTTTGTTTTATGTATTGTAGTTCAAACTGGTAAATTTATTACTATAGTGCAATATTCTTAGAAAAATATCAAAGGACAGCCTTTGTAATCGAGTTGGTAAAACTCCTGTCTTTTAACCAGAGGATTCAGAATTCGGTTCAAGTGGATTGTAAATTATTAAAAAGGATTCCAGTCTGGTGTTATCTAAAAAAATGGGATATTTTTCTAGTTGGTAGCAAGACATTGTCATCTAGCAATAAACACACCATGGTGTAATGTATACGACTAAAGAATTATACGACAGAAATAAAAATAAGATTGTGGATCTTGACGAAAAAAGTGAACTATGGGGAACCGAACCAGGAACTTTTGGACTTGTAGATAGAAATCTTATCAACTAGGCTATAAAAATTGACTCGTTATACCCCTTTTTAAGTTTAACCCCTATCCTTGTAGGAAAATTTTCCAAAAAAAGACTTCAAAATATGAGTTTTCATTTCTTTAGTGACAACATGCGTAAATTTGTTGGTAAAAGTACTCGTTTTCAGCCCAGAGGCTTTGATTTTGATTATCGAGGGTACTAAAATAAAAAGGTCAATGTCTGGTTATAGATTGATTAAAGATCCCATTGATTGTTCTATCAACCTATCAGTAGAGCCAACCTGCCTTTGGAGATGCTGGTAGATAGACCAATCACACTATTTAACCGTGTGTATCCTCATATAGACGTATTTAATGTGTCGCCCAGCTCCTTTAGGAAAAATTTCCTGAATTAATTGTAGTACTTGAAATAATTTAATCTTTTTATATTATCTTACATTTTTGACCTGCAACTTACATATTACGTCGTGTCTTTTGCAAGGTAAAAAGTGCTCCATACTTTATATATGCACACAACTCTTATATTATTAATTATTCCATTACCTCCTTTCAATATCTAGGCCACTAAATCCGGACACATTTTCAAACGGGAAAATTTATTAATTTGGCTGAATACAATTTAGTCTCCGGGCTATATGCTTCATCGTATGTGCATAATCTATGCAAATATGCTGAAGTGTATTAGAAAATATTCATGTTAAGATAACTTGAGTGATCAGAGATACGAGTTTGGACTTAAGGCTTGATATTTTTTCAAGTCTTTTATTTCCAATTTAAATTATTGGCAACGTTTTCATTGCTAATAATTTAACTAGATGTAAGACAACTAGCTACTATAAAAGTATACGTCAAAAAAAACTATTTATTTACATTGTAATTTATTTTTATCAAACACTGTTTATTCCACTTTTTTGTAACGGTATAACCCTACCGGTTTCAAGGCTTTCACCTCATCTTCATAAACAAGACTTGTTTGTGCTCCCCTGAAGTTATACCGTTACAAAAAAGTGGAATAAACAGTGTTTGATAAAAATAAATTACAATGTCTTTAAACTTCCACAACGTTAATGCCTTAACTATAAAAAACATATTTATTTACTTCCTTTATTTATTTAAATATGACAAGAAAACTATAAATGCACAATTTGCAAAAGAAAAACAAAAGGTAATTTAATTTGGGCACACACAATTGTCTTAGATCTGAGTTGGTGGCTATTCATTTGCCGTGTACAATAAATTTTTCATGCTCCTGTGTTATTTCAAATGAAATGAAACTATTTCGTACCAATTTATTTCGTTAACTTTGTTTTGTGTTAATATATTATTTCTTCTTTGACCAGTCTCTGACTCAAACAACCACCGCAATCTAGAAAGTAAATCGATTGTCTTCTAGCCTGGTAGTTATGGGCTCAATTCCCGTTCGTACGTACATTTTGAAAAAATCTGGCCTTAGTTAAAGTTTGTTTAATATTTTACTGTATGAAACGAGCGATACAATACATTAAGTTAGCTTTAACGTGTTCCTCGCGGGAAGCACAAACGTCTGTGATCTGACGACAATCCAAGTTTAAAATCTCCTTAAGAGTAATGACTATTATTTATTATCAGAAAATTACTTGAATGTCATGTTTACTTGATGTTGTAATCAAATATCAGTGGCTCTAAATGAAATACGCGTTTAAACTTAGAAATTAAAAAAAACGCCGAAATTGTGCCGCGCACAGGATTCGTGGAATTTGATTTTTAACGCGGTGTACAGGTTAAAATGTATATTATCATCACTTTACCCATGTTTGCGTAACTTATTTTTTTCAGTTTTGTTTGTTTATCTAATACAATATTTTATACGTTTTTGTTTAGCGAAAATTGTAATTTGTTTCCGCAAAATTTTATAAAAAACTTATTGATTCGCCGCAGATTCTATTAAAAGAACGAAAATGATTTGGACGAATTCCACCGTAACCCATGAATCACAATAAGTTTGAAGGAGTAAAACATTAGCGCTGTAAAATGACATAACTTTTAATGAGGTCCTTTTGCAGAGAATTATACCTGAAAAATTTACTTGCTTTGAAAAGTCAAAAAACTTTCTCTGTTTTTCGTATTTTCAGCACTTGACACCTGACACTGAAAATTCTCTAGAAAATTTTCTCCTTTCAAAAATGAAAGTTGACTCGGGAAATATCTTATGATTTCAATTGAATAATCAGGGACCTTTTTCAGGATAACCACAACTTCTGAGTTAGTTAATATTTATTTTTGTTTTTCTTTTTCATCCTTTCATTCTTCGTTCTCTTTTTGTATGAAGAGCTATGTTAGATTATTATTTCTTTATTTATTCTAGAAACACAAAACACTCGCATGTCCTTTACAAACCGTTACACGGTTTATCAAATAAAAGCTAAAATATCAACAACATTAAAAAATATATATAGCGATTCCAAACATATGAGGCGCATAAAACCATCAATGTGAAGTAAAACAAGGAAAAAATACTTAATGATAAATAATCAATAAAGATATTTGAATCGGATAAAATTAAAATGATATAACCATTCTTCCAGTCATGACATAAGATTAATGTAAAGCCAAAGTTGGACCCTCTTGAACTCAACAACATCTGCATTAAAAATCAAGCAACATACTAAAAGATTGATTAAATGCCAGAAGTGGATCCTCGTGAGCGTAATAACATCTAGATTAAAAACGTCCACCAAACCAGGCATGATATTATCCTTTATAAAAATTGAATTTTTTATTGGAATATATCAAGTACTTTACGTACTGTGGATTATTATCAAGCATTTTATTGGAATATATCAAGTACTTTACGTACTGTGGATTATTATCAAGCATTTTATTGGAATATATCAAGTACTTTACGTACTGTGGATTATTATCAAGCATTTTATTGGAATATATCAAGTACTTTACGTACTGTGGATTATTATCAAGCATTTTATGATCCTTGTTAACTTTCTATAACAAGCGATATAAAAATAAAACAAAAGATGAATGAAGTGTGGGATACTGTATTATCAACTTTGAACGTGTAGGGTACCATCTGTTTAAACCAATACGACATAATGTCACATTTAGTGTAAACTCAAGTGAGAATATATACAGGGTGTCCCAAAAGGCAACGTCAAACCGGTATCGAGGAAGAGGCCAGCTTATGAGGGTTCAGAATTAAAAATTTTTTTTTGAAAAAGCCTTATACTTTTCGAGTTATAGGCATTTCTTCGAAAATTGTAAATGTAGCTACCCTGAGGCGAATGTTTGTATATTGTGACTAAAAATTAAAATTGCCATATTTTATGATTTTATTGGTTGAATCGCAATCCTAAATAGCCCTGCTATTAGTCGGAGTCAGATATAAAACAAAAAAAAAATTGCACGTTTGAAAAAAAAATTGTTTTTGTCCGATCGTAAAAAATGATATTTTTTATCAGCCAACTTTAACTCATCATACTGTAAAAATAATATACTACGCTAACCTGGCAAGTAACATCAAAAGTTGGCCTGTTAAATTACAATTTCAAAATAGTACAATACATATCTACTACTCCTTTAAAAATAATTTTAAAACATTAATTTCTGAAATTAAAGATCGAATTCAAAAATTTTAAGCGAGACAAACGATACTGCGCTTGCACTAGTTAGAGGAATACAGCTAGTGTCGCCATTTTTGATATGTTATATCTAGTTCCTGTCAAAAATGGTGTCTTACTCTAACACGTTCATTCGCCGTATCGTTGTCTCGCTCAAATATTTTGAAGTCGATCTTTAATTTCAGAAATTAATGTTTTAAAATTATTTTTAAAGGAGAAGTAGATATGTTTTGTACCATTTTGAAATTCTGACTAAACAGGCCAACTTTTAATGTAACTTGCCAGGTTAGCGTAGTACATTATTTTTACAGTATGATGAGTTAAATTTGGCTGATAAAAAATATTATTTTTTACGATCGGACAAAAACAATTTTTTTTTCAAACATGCAAATTTTTTTTTGTTTTATATCTGACTCCGACTAATAGCAGGGCTATCTACGATTGCAATACAGCCATTAAAGTCATAAAATATGGCAATTTGTAGTCACAGTATACAAACATTCGGCTCAGGGTAGCTACTTTTACAATTTTCGAAGAAATACCTATAACTCGAAAAGTATAAGTCTTTTTCAAAAAAATTTTTTTAATTCTGAACCCTCATAATTTGGCCTCTTCCTCGATACCGGTTTGACATTGCCCTTTAGGACACCCTGTATACTCACAAGCAAAAATATTTTAATAAAACCTACGAATTCATTCAGGTCTGAAGAGATGGATTAAAGTAAAATATTGAAACACCGAAATGAAAAAAAAAACAGTTATTTATGAAAACGATATTGGTAAGCAATATAAATAACAAATATATGACTTATATAGCGCTATTTCATAATTAATTATCACCTCTAGAGCGGTTATTTTTATTTAGGGCTATACATGAATGTTCTTAATTTGATAAATGTTTTTTAAAGTATATTTTTATTTTGGGCTACACATGAATGTTCCTAATTTGATAAATGTGTAATGGTATTTTAAAGTATATTTTTATTTTGGGCTACACATGAATGTTCCTAATTTGATAAATGTATAATGGTATTTTAAAGTATATTTTTATTTTGGGCTACACATGAATGTTCCTAATTTGATAAATGTATAATGGTATTTTAAAGTATATTTTTAATTTGGGCTATACATGAATGTTCTTAATTTGATAAATGTATTTTAAAGTATATTTTTTTTTGGGCTACACATGAATGTTCCTAATTTGATAAATGTATAATGGTATTTTAAAGTATATTTTTATTTTGGGCTACACATGAATGTTCCTAATTTGATAAATGTATAATGGTATTTTAAAGTATATTTTTATTTTGGGCTACACATGAATGTTCCTAATTTGATAAATGTATAATGGTATTTTAAAGTATATTTTTATTTTGGGCTACACATGAATGTTCCTAATTTGGTAAATATATAATGGTGTTTTTAAAGTATATTTTTATTTTGGACTACACATGAATGTTCCTAATTTGATAAATATGGTATTTTAAAGTATATTTTTATTTTGGGCTACACATGAATGTTCCTAATTTGATAAATGTATAATGGTATTTTGAAGTTCATTTTTATTTTGGGCTACACATGAATGTTCATTATTTGATAAATGTACTCGTATAATGGTATTTTAAAGTTATTTTTATTTTGGGCTATACATGAATATTCCTAATTTGATAAATGTATAATGGTATTTTAAAATATATTTATAATTTTGCAAATTACAATGCGCAACTTTTTATTATAATAAAACCACGTATAAGTAATAAAAATACTCATAAAAATGACAATTTATTTAGTGCCGTTAAAATACCCGTTTTTCTTAAAGGGCGTTCTTACTCAAGATTCGAACCCTACTATTATTGATGGTTTGAAAGTATTACAAAATTTATTTAAATAAGTTGAGTATGAGGATAGGAAGATGGTTGTTGCCGTCATCAGATAAAGTACTTCTGCATATGTTAAGAAACATATATTTGGTAAGAAAACCGCAGAACAGTTACCAAGAGAAAACGAACTACAAGGTGACATTTTTAGATCTTCCGATATGTGATAGAAACACATTCAGCTTCAGATGTAGTTTAGGGACAAATTGTACTGCTCCTGTTGTTAGGGCAGATAAAAAATCTTCGAATTAATAGGATGAAGTGAACTTATTAACCTTTCCCTTCATGTGCTAAAAAAATCCGCGCGTTCCTGTACTGCGTATTCAATACACATGTAAAAATGAGCGGTTTAAAATCGAAAAAAAAAAAGAATATTCATAGCCAATCGCTTAAATTAATTAAATTTGAAATCAAAAGTGATAATAATAAAAATTTGATTGCTGAAAACATGAAAAAAACCATCGGCCGACATTCACAAAACGGGCGAAGAGACCACCTCAAATGTATGCCCGAGAGCTACTGAAGCGAGAGAAGCGAGCGAACTGAGATTATATTTTTTTGCGTTCCCATATACCGAAGTAGAGGGATAGTGAGACGTGAATAGCGTCACTTCTTCATCCATAGTGGTTTTTTAGAATTAATTTACCCACGCCACACGCTGGCACACGTTTGATTGTATTGGTGAATTTATTCCCGATTTTCTCAAAATATCTCTGATGTGGCCGATAAGTGCTAGTTATTATTAATATTATTTTTTAATTTAACGCGTAAATGTACTCGTATTACGAAGGAATACTTGAAATCTGAACCCAGTATTTATTATATTTATAGAGATATTAAAGTTTTTAGAAGCAATGTGTACTAGTAACACATCACAGGGAAGGAATGGTTAACCAATTATGGCTGATTATTATAAAACCCTTAAGGTAATATTTCAGGAAAGGTGACTTGTAACACTATGAAATAAACTATATAATATTTTGTTTTAATTTTTCATTGAAATCCAGCTGTTTTTAAATATATTATTATAAATAATAAAGCAAACGATACATAACTAAAATAAATATAAAAATACAATAAGAGACGTGTGTCAATATCCAACGAATTGAGTTTCATGCCCACTAAAGCAAACATTTCAGTGGAAATTAAATTTTGAGAAATGAAACGTTTATAAAAGGTTTTTCATGATATTGTTATTTCAAAGAAAAACAACAAATATGTTTATTTTCATCGTTTTAATATTTACAAATATACCTTATAAGATGGTAGATAGTTGATTCATAAACAATAAATTTTACTGTAAGTAAAAAAAAAATCTGCGGTTGAAATATTTTTAATACCTGGAAGTAAAGTATGTATTTATTTATGTTATTTATTTCATATCTTCAATCATAAATATTATTTTAACCATGATTGTGTGATAATTCCTCGGAGTTACAGACAGTGTATGGCAAAAAATAAATGCCTTTCTTGAATCTTGGGTAAAACGTTCGTTTCACTTTGTGGTGTCATGTTAATAAATTTTTTAATAAAATAAATTAAACATTTGTTTTTTTATTCACCACTGGTTTTTGTGACTGTGATATAAAAATAGTGGTGAATCCAAAATTCATGTTTTAATTATTTTATTGAAAATTGATAAAGTGTTTATTTCGCGTTTAGTTTTGTTGTTCTATTCAGATTAAAAATCAACATTTTTATTTATATAAAAGAAACAAAACTACTCAAATTAATTCAAATACACTAAAAGCTACCGGCTACCTTATTACCTATTTATTTCAAAAGCAATGCAGGAATGCATTAAAAAGTCTCATCTACGTCGATCCACGGTCGGCTGTTAAGTGACTGCTTGTAAAATAATAATAATAATAAAATGACAATGTACATAGCACCGGTCAGAGAACTGACACTCCTCAAACGTGTTCTTACTCGGGGTTTGAACTATTTTTTTTTATTAAACAAAGTAAATTATTGTACAAACATTTGTCAAGGCTTTACCTATATACACATTTATTTCTTAACTAATCTTAATTATATGTTATAATTTATGAACTAACTTTATCTTATTTTCCTACATATCATTTTTTTTTTTTTTTTAATCTTAATATATGATTTCTTAGAAATAATTAACACCTACATACTACTTATAACTAGATAACAATTCCTACACTAATTATTTAGCAAAAACAAGTCCACTCGTTTAGGCTACTTGTATTCCATCACATTCACTCAGACCTTGGTCGTCCCA